>OZ020540.1:9149896-9258436 GCA_963971435.1 Lasius platythorax | reverse complement strand
CTTGTCTTTACCTCGTTTAATCAATTTGTCAAGTTTTTTCGGTATTGTATAAATTAATTTTAAGCTTGTTTTTTTAATTGTTCTGCTAATATTGTCACTTAAATTTTTTATGTAAGGTAATAAAATGCATGACGAGATATCGAACGCTCTGCTGTTGTTATCAACACTAATAGTCATATTTTTCCGTTCTCTTAAAGTACATACTCTTTTTTGGACGTAGCGATCAATAATTTTCGGAGGAAAGCAATTGTTAGATAAGATTTTTTTAACCGTACGTATATTTTCGGAATGAAACCGATCATCAGATAACATAATCGCGTGGTCCACCAAATTATTGATAGTGTTGATTTTATAATTAAAGGGGTGGTTAGAATGGTAATTTAAATATCTACCCGAAGAGGTAGGTTTCAAGTACCAATTCGTCAAGAGTTTTCCTCCGCATCTGATAACAGTCGTGTTAAGAAAATTAATCACATTATTATTTTCAATTTCATGCGTAAATTGCAAGCGTTGATGAAAGCTGTTAAAAGTAGATAAAATGGTATCAATCTCAGTCCGCGGAACAATAGTAAAAATATCGTCAACATACCTATAGTAAACCGAAATATCAAATTGCAGTAAATTAAGACAGTGTGTCTCTAACTCGTCCATGACTAAATCAGCCAAAATGGGTGACAAGGGAGATCCCATTGGAGTGCCATATATCTGTTCATAATATTGTCCGTCAAAACAAAAACTAGTTGACTCTAACACCGTTTCAACAGCATACAGAAATTGTGGTAAACTGAAAGTTGTCCTGTCGGAAATCTCCGTCCAACGTTTCTCAATAGCTTTAAGGGCTAAATCTTTCGGAATATTCGTAAATAATGACGTAACATCCAGAGAGATCAACACCTCGTTATCTTTAATGGTATGGTTTTTAATGGTATTCGCGAACGTCCATCCATCCTTAATGTGCGATGAAGGTTTTTTAATCGAGTGTTCAAGTATCTCATGGATAAAGCGCGCTATATTGTACACCGGGCTCCCAAGGGACGACACGATAATGCGTAAGGGAGCATTAACTTTGTGAATTTTTGGCAAACCGTAACATCTGGGAAGATTACCGTTGGTCGTATTAAGATGTTTATATGTGGATGCGTCAATCAAATCATTATCACGCCAAGATTTGACTAAAGTGCTCATTTTTGTCGTCAGTTTTTTAATGGGATCTTTTTTCAATTTACTATAGGTAGATTGGTCTTGAAGTAAAAGATTCATTTTGTCGGTATAGTTTTTCATGTCCATAATAACTGTGGTTTGACCTTTATCAGCTTTTGTGACTAAAATGTCTTTGTTGTTCTTTAAGGACGTTCGTATGGTATTCGCGAACTGGACGTTCGCGAATACCATTAAAAACCATACCATTAAAGATAACGAGGTGTTGATCTCTCTGGATGTTACGTCATTATTTACGAATATTCCGAAAGATTTAGCCCTTAAAGCTATTGAGAAACGTTGGACGGAGATTTCCGACAGGACAACTTTCAGTTTACCACAATTTCTGTATGCTGTTGAAACGGTGTTAGAGTCAACTAGTTTTTGTTTTGACGGACAATATTATGAACAGATATATGGCACTCCAATGGGATCTCCCTTGTCACCCATTTTGGCTGATTTAGTCATGGACGAGTTAGAGACACACTGTCTTAATTTACTGCAATTTGATATTTCGGTTTACTATAGGTATGTTGACGATATTTTTACTATTGTTCCGCGGACTGAGATTGATACCATTTTATCTACTTTTAACAGCTTTCATCAACGATTGCAATTTACGCATGAAATTGAAAATAATAATGTGATTAATTTTCTTAACACGACTGTTATCAGATGCGGAGGAAAACTCTTGACGAATTGGTACTTGAAACCTACCTCTTCGGGTAGATATTTAAATTACCATTCTAACCACCCCTTTAATTATAAAATCAACACTATCAATAATTTGGTGGACCACGCGATTATGTTATCTGATGATCGGTTTCATTCCGAAAATATACGTACGGTTAAAAAAATCTTATCTAACAATTTGTTATAGCCCGAGAAGCTATATAGATAAAAGTTATAATACGCGTACCAGACGCGAAGGAATGCGCGAAGACGCTAACGCAGCGAGACACGCGCGGAAATCGACCTTGCGAGAAATGCAAGCGAAGAAGTTCGACTTTGAACTTCCTCGCCTGCATCCGGACGAAAAACCCTTACGTTTAAAAAACCTGTTACCAGGCACCCCCTCTTATAGAAAAAACCGCGATAATAAAGAGGCTCGCTGCTAACACGCGCGAGCCAGAAAATGAGTAGAAGTCGCGACATAAACTAGAGACAGTTCAAAAAGATAATCGCGACCGCGTTATTAAGAGGGAAACAGGAGTACGCTAAATAACTTGATAACCACTGTATTAAATGTTATAAGTTTAATTAAAATAAAAGATATATATATGACATAAAAGGTTATAAGAGTGAATAAAAAAGATATAAACACAAATACGAGTGAGACTTGATCGGATCTTCGGGATCCTAATCCCAACCTCCTGGCTATAATCCCCAAAAGATAACGTGCCCCTAAGTGCGGCATAACAATTTGGTGGCAGCGGTGGGATGCCAGGGAGATCCACCGAGCTCACGAAATCCTTAAGACCTGTGAACAAACAAAAGTTTTAAAAAACGGGCACGCCAGTACAGCAGCTGACGGACAAGGACAACGGACAACACGGGAAAGCAAAGCAGTGAGAGAATTACGGCCGAGGAAGCTGACACCCGAGTAGGAACCCCGATCTACGACTACAGCACGGACATCGCAACAACGACGAGCAACGACCCGCCGTGTTACTACCAACGCCGGGCCGCCCGCCTTATCGGCCGACGAGAGCGAGAGCGAGAGCGAGAGACCGCAGCGTCAGCAGCCAAGCAGCGCAAAGCGTAAAGATGCGAGCCGTAATACTGTAAGTCCGAATACAATTATATCGCATGCAGTCGGAAGGCGCTAACGTACCACCGATAGCGAATCGAACGTGGTTACATAGCGAACCTGCACGACTAACGTTACGCGTTCTCCGAGAACGACGAATACTCGATAACTTGCGTAGAAATTTAGAAACGCGACATTCAAGTGATAGCGAAACCGAAAACGCGGCGAACGATGATGATCTACCATTCACTAATCGCGACGCCGACGTATTAACAAATAGAGCTATCCCGCTAGCACAAGCGAACCTCGACCAAGTACGCAAGAAATTAGAGACGTACTATTCGAGCGACAGCGACTCCGAATTACCCTCACACGTAATAACTGAACGCGAATTTCCATTTAATAGCTTCGACGAAAGCTTATTTGCGAATTACGAAACGGAACCCGTTATCGCGAAAGGAAAAGATATCAGACCACGCGTCAGCCGAACGCCCAGTAACGTATCACAACGAGGCGAATTTTCGTTAAC
Source organism: Lasius platythorax (assembly GCA_963971435.1). Taxonomy (NCBI): domain Eukaryota; kingdom Metazoa; phylum Arthropoda; class Insecta; order Hymenoptera; family Formicidae; genus Lasius; species Lasius platythorax. The sequence continues at coordinate 9,254,960 of OZ020540.1, read as the reverse complement.
ATCTTACGATAGTAGCATTTTTGATCCGAACGAAATCAACGGAATTAACATGTCGTTAATGCACACTCCGCCACCGCCGAGCGAATTGATACATGTGTCAAACGATGACATCAACCGAGAGATTGATAACCTTAGAGATAGCATACGGCATATCGACGAACACGTTGTAGAAGCAGAGGTACACGAACCTCCCGTAAACCGTAATACTAGTATGAGTAATCTGAATGATCCCCTCTTACGCGAATTAATGCGAGGAATACAGGAAATGCGTACGGAAATAAATATATTACGCGACCAGAGACGCGAATCAAACACATACGGAGGCGAACGACACGTTAACCGCCGAGACGTACGCGATTACACTCGTGACGAAGACACGCGATACCATGAGCGCGATAGCGACAGATACAATATTACATACGGACGCACAGAGAATGATGTAAGACACCGACGAAATAATACCGAAAGCTATATTTCATTAAAAGAAGCGCGAAGTATGATTCCGGAATTTAACGGAACATCACAACATAAATTGCAAGAATTTTTAAGCACATGTAATTACGCTGTACAAAACATAGACCCAGCGAACGAGACAAGTTTAGTAGGAGCTATCTTATGTACTAAATTAAAGGGAAAAGCTATGCTAGATTTTCAAACGCGAGACATACGGACGTATGACGAACTCAAACGACAATTAGAAATTTCGTACCAAAGCAAACGAAGTACCACTCATTTGCAAATCGAATTTAATTCCCTGAAACAAAAATCTAACGAAAGCGCACAAACATTCGGAACACGTGTCGATACTCTAGCCATGGAATTATATGAATCCATGATCGAAGGAGAAGACCACTCTGTCGTAGAAAAACGTATAATATTACATACTATACAAAAACAAGCTCTACAAAATTTCCAAATCGGATTACGCGAAGAAATACAAATGCTAATTCGTTCACGAAATTATCGCACCCTTCAAGAAGCTATAACCGCCGCAACAGCCGAAGAAAAAGTAAAAGGCTCAACCGCGTCGCGATCAAGTAATTTTCAGAATCGTAATAGATACGATCAACCGTCATCGCGACAAACAAAAAACACGACTCAGTGTTATAAATGCGGAAAAACCGGACATTACGGACGCGATTGCCGCAGCAGCAGATATGCATTACCGAAACCGGACAAATCATCTCGCGTAAATACCGTCGAAAAATTCTGCAAGCATTGCAAGAGACGCGGACATAACCGTGAAGAATGTTGGTCGTTAAACGGACGACCTAAAGCGAAAACGTCGGACCGAACCAAGAAGGATGCCGAAATAAAATCGCGAAATAATAATAAGAACGGCGATAAAAAAGAAAACAGGCCGCGAAAAAGAAACTCAGACTCCGAGCGTAGTAGCGACGAAGAAGAAGGAGATAAGAAAAAGACAGCGCGCGCGCTCGAGTACCAGATAACGCACATGCGACGGACACCGCAAGGATCAGCCGGATTGGATATAATTACTTTACCAATACGCGAAACAAAACGCGGACAAATTAACATGCTTTATGATTCCGGAGCCACGATTTCATTAATAAAAGTAAAACATTTAAAAGGCGAAACCGTTATCTATAAAGATAAAATCACGTTAATCGGAATAACCGGACACAAGGCACAAACAATAGGCAAGATATACGCGACTATCGATTTAGACGATCGCAAAATAAAACACGCGATATACGTCGTGAAAGATGATTTTCCAATGGATTACGAAGGAATACTAGGAATCGATTTTCTTAGAAAACAGCAAGTTTCGTGCGATTATAAAAAACGGGAACTCAAAATAGGAGACGCCGTGTTAAAGCTTCAGCCTTATGACAAAATCACGTTAAAACCGCGCAGTGAAACTATTATTCAAGCTGCAACAAATCGTAACGAAATCGGAATTATACGGGCAGAAGAAACCGCGCCGGGAATATACATCGGACGATGCCTCGTAGAGCCGAAGAATTACATATGTCCTATCAGTGTGATTAATACTACAGACGAGACCGTCGAGATACGTACACCGCGCGTAACCGTAGAAGATATTAGCGAAGACAACCCGCATGAAATATATACCATTCAAACGAAGAAGACGCGCAAATATTCGTCACCGCGTAATGAACAAATCTGACAATTATTACGGACAGAACACTTAAATAAAGAAGAAAAACGAGCGATACAAAAAATATGCGAAGAGTATAGCGACATATTTCACCTAAGCGGAGAACCACTGACATACACCGTGACTATAGAGCACGAGATAAATACGCGCGCCGACACCTCACCGGTAAACGTGAGACCATATCGTCTTCCCGAGAAGCACAAAACGGAAGTAAATAACCAAGTGCAAGAAATGTTAAAAGACGGAATAATTCGGACCAGCGCGAGTCAATGGAATGCACCGTTATTAGTAGTACCAAAGAAAACCGACGCATCCGGAAAACCGAAACTCCGAGTAGTAGTAGACTTCCGACGCCTTAATAATCTAACGATAGGCGACTCGTTTCCACTGCCAAATATCACGGATATATTAGATCAGCTAGGAAACGCCAAGTATTTTACTACGCTAGATTTGGCATCAGGATATCATCAGATACCGATGGCCGAACGCGATAAAAATAAGACAGCCTTTTCCACCCCCTACGGACATTACGAATTCAATCGCATGCCATTCGGACTAAAGAACGCACCAGCGACTTTTCAACGGCTGATGAATTCAGTATTGACGGGGATACAAGGGCTCAGATGTCTGGTCTACCTAGACGACATCGTTATCTACGGATCCACCCTAGAGGATCATAATAGAAGACTCGCGGAAGTACTACGAAGACTACGAGAAAATAATCTAAAATTACAACCGGATAAATGCGAATTTTTGCGAAAGGAAGTAATTTATTTAGGACATATTATTTCCGAAAACGGTATACTACCCGATCCATCTAAACTAACAGCGGTAAAAAATTTTCCGACGCCGAAAAAAGTTAAAGATATTCAATCGTTTATCGGATTAGCCGGATATTACAGAAAATTTATTGAAGACTTTTCGCGTATCGCCAAGCCTTTAACGAAGTTAACAAAAAAGAATGAAAAATTTTTATGGAACAGCGAACAACAAATCGCGTTCGACACTTTAAAAGAAAAATTAATGACGGCGCCAGTGCTAAAGTATCCAGACTTTAATGAAGAATTTAAAGTGACCACCGATGCTTCCGACTATGCCATCGGAGCCGTGCTGTCACAGGGACCGGTAGGCAACGACCGTCCTATCGCTTACGCGAGCAGAGTGTTATCTCGCGCGGAGCAAAATTACAATACGACTGAAAAGGAACTATTAGCGATCGTATGGGCCGTGAAACATTTTCGACCATATGTATATGGAACGAAATTCAAAATAATAACCGATCATAAACCATTGATCTGGTTATTCAACGTGAATGATCCTGGATCGAGATTAATCCGCTGGAGATTAAAACTCGAAAAATATGATTACGAAATCATACATAAGGCCGGACGAGCGAATGCGAACGCCGACGCGCTAAGTCGAAACGCGATACCAGAACCCCAGCAAGAAGAACGAGAAGAAGAAATCCTCAAGGTAGAAGAAGAAGAAAATACCGACGAAGCAAGAACATATACCGAAGAGGAAAAACAGCTGATACTCTATGAATATCATGATGCCCCCGTAGGAGGACATCAAGGCATCGAGAGAACTATTAAAAGAATTCGGTTAAACCATAATTGGCCGGGATTAACGAAAGACGTCGAACGATATATTTCTAAATGTGAATCTTGTCAAAAGAATAAATTATCGCGACGAATAAAAGCACCTCTCGTTATAACAGACACGCCTAGCAAACCATTCGAAAAATGCGCGCTAGATATAGTCGGACCGTTAACAATAACTAATAATGGAAATAAATATTTGTTAACATTTCAAGACAATTTAACTAAATTTAGCAAAGCGATACCGATCGCAAACCAAGAAGCTAATACAATCGCGAAAGAATTTGCGACCAAAATAATTTTTGAATACGGAATTCCCGAGAAAATATTAACTGATCAAGGGACAAACTTTATGAGCGAAATTTTCAAAAATACGTGCAAATTATTAAAAATCGATAAAATTCAAACTACCGCCTACCATCCGGAAAGTAATGGAGCGTTAGAAAGATCGCACAGAACCCTAGCCGAATATCTTCGCCATTATATAAACGCGGATCAAACAGACTGGGACGAATGGACGCCCTACGCAATGTTTACCTATAATACTACTCCACATACGGCTACGGGATATACGCCTTTTGAACTAGTCTACGGACACAGAGCAGATCTACCGACAGCGCTTACGAAACCGCCTAAACCAACGTATAACTATAACGATTACGCGCAAGAACTAAAAGAAAGATTACGCGCAACTAATCTAAACGCAAAAGAAAATCTCAAGGAAGAAAAATCTAAAGCGAAGGAATATTACGACAAAGCCGCGAAAGAAACAAAATTCAGAGTGGGCGACAAAGTACTCGTATACGACGAGACGCTCCGACGCGGACGATCGAAAAAATTAGACGCGCTATGGACCGGACCATACGTAATAATCGAAAAGCACTCCGACGTGAATTATACCGTAAAACGAGGAAGAAAAGCGGTGCGCATGCATACAAATAAATTAAAACTATTCATAGATAATTAAAAAACATGCGCTTACCTTAACTGCAAATGAAGTCAAGGAGAATATGGGGGAGGAGGCGACGACGGCGTCGATGGCGGCGATGCAGGCGGCGGCGCCCTTGGGTCGAGCCGCGCGCTCTCCACTACAACATGAAGTGCCTCCGGCACCTCCCCATAAAAAGGGAACGGCTGTCGTCCTTCGAGGGCCCTCTGCACGGACTGGAACGGAATTCTCCAGGCCAAGTCACGAGGTACCGGCACGACCTCGTACACCTCGCGCACGCCACTAATCACATCTAATTTCACCCACAACGAGTACGGTGCATTAGACCGAAAAATAGCCGAACACGCCCGCCAAAACGGGTCGGCCGGTAATTCACGCCCAACAACGGGCGCACGCCGGCACGCGCGACAAAGGTGCGAGTGCTCGCGCCAGTGGAACATTTCGTCACATTCGCGACATGAAACAAACAGATTGCGTAGATCCATACTTCGGATTTTTTTATAGGTAATGCAATCAAAGGCAGTCAGATGCAGACTGAAGGAAAAGATGCAGCAGCATCTCAGGGTGCATAAGAAATAAAAAACCTTCCCACCCGATAAAAAATCACGAACTAAAAACGAAAGTGATACGCGCTACTAAAAGATAAATAAAAAAGAAATATAATATATTATTACAGGGCACTCATATTCAGCTTCAGCCCAGCGCTCGCGAAGCGATACGACACGTACCTCCCGTACGAAATCGAAGAATTCAAGGACCATCCAGGTATCCATTTCGAAAAAATCGGTCAATTACACTATTCCAAGAAGACATGGAAGTTAGTAATACAGTTAAACCTAACCACGATAAACAAAAGGTACGAACAAATAAAAAATTATTTACAACAGACAGAAGCAATGTGCGACAAGGCGAAATTTCAAGATTATTATCGTCAAACCACGTGTACAAATCTAGATAGCATCGCGAAAAAAGAAGCAGCATATTTACAAAATATTATGGCACAAATTAATACCATATATAAAACGCCGACAAATCGACGTAGAGGACTAATAGACGGACTAGGCACAGTAGCGAAAACATTATTCGGTACAATGGACGCAAATGACGAAAAACATATTAACGAACAATTAAGCTTACTACAGAATAGTCAACAGACTATACAACACGCGGTACAAAATCAGATAAAAGTATTAAACGCGACTATAGCTCACATTGACGAAGTAGAAAGTATAATCGAAAGAAACGAAAAATTATTGCAAAAACGCGTAACGGAACACCTCAATCAAGAGGAAATAAACGAGCATTTTACAATTATTACCGCGATAGTAACAGATCTAATACGAGATGTCGAAAATATAATTGAGTATCTCACATATATACGAAAAGGCGCGATGCACCCGAAATTAATGCCGATCGATAGCATTATAACACAATTAAGAGAAGCGGCACCGCAATTGCCGCAAGGATTATATTTCCCATTTAAAGTCCACGCCGAGGACTGGTTAGCTATAGAAGAACACACAGCGATAAGCGCATACTGCGATCAGATGAATATATATACTATATTGCGTTTTCCATTAATTGCGAAACCAACATACGACATTATAAATGTAATCGAATTTCCTATACCCTCTAATAAAAATGTATACACTTATGTAAAAGTCAATAATAAAATGATTATTGTAGATAAGGAAAAATTAAAATATTCAGTGATAACTGAAGACGATTTACAAAAATGTAATAATATTAACGCACAATACATATGCGAACAAAGTTTACCAATATATCGTGTAAATTCAGAAGCACCGTGCGAAATACAAATGTACACACAGCGACAGCGTTATCAGTATAATTGTAATATAAAACACTATGTCTCGACTCATATGAAATGGATAGCGCTACAACAAACACACGCCTGGTTATACTCGACAGCCGCCGAACAGACGATAACTATACAGTGTGACGAACAGTCTGAAGACAGGAAAGTAATAAAAAATACGGGTAAAATCACTTTAACGGGCGAATGCAAACTAATTACAACAGACATGACGATAGAAACAAAAGAAACAATATATAAAACAAACATACAAACATATCTACCCGAAGTTAATCTAACGTTTTCACGAGACAATAATATGACGATTCAAAACCAAGACACGTTAGAAAATATAACACAACACCGTGTAGAGTTAATGAAACTTAAAGCCAATCTAGAGGACATAAATAACGACTTACGAAAAAACGAACAAAACTTTTTCACACAGAAACAGTTTATATACCCAATGGCGTCTAGCGGAATAATAACGATAATTATAATAATCATTGTAATTTGGATAATTATACAAAGAAAAAATAAAAATAAAAATAGAAGACAACTACCCGCTAGAATATTAGACGACGAAAACTACAGTCTACCCAGATCAATATTAAAAAGAAGCCAAAGTACACGATTTTAGAAATAAGAAACGATTGTTATTATATACATTGTACACGGGAAAATATAAAATTGTTATTCTAAATAGTTTAAGAATGAAAAAGAAAAAGGGAAAAGTAATTCTAATCTTCAAAATATATACTAATACTTTTCCCAAGTAAGAAAAACTCCGAAACTCCGTTTTTCTTTTTCAACGGGGGAGGGGTGTTATAGCCCGAGAAGCTATATAGATAAAAGTTATAATACGCGTACCAGACGCGAAGGAATGCGCGAAGACGCTAACGCAGCGAGACACGCGCGGAAATCGACCTTGCGAGAAATGCAAGCGAAGAAGTTCGACTTTGAACTTCCTCGCCTGCATCCGGACGAAAAACCCTTACGTTTAAAAAACCTGTTACCAGGCACCCCCTCTTATAGAAAAAACCGCGATAATAAAGAGGCTCGCTGCTAACACGCGCGAGCCAGAAAATGAGTAGAAGTCGCGACATAAACTAGAGACAGTTCAAAAAGATAATCGCGACCGCGTTATTAAGAGGGAAACAGGAGTACGCTAAATAACTTGATAACCACTGTATTAAATGTTATAAGTTTAATTAAAATAAAAGATATATATATGACATAAAAGGTTATAAGAGTGAATAAAAAAGATATAAACACAAATACGAGTGAGACTTGATCGGATCTTCGGGATCCTAATCCCAACCTCCTGGCTATAATCCCCAAAAGATAACGTGCCCCTAAGTGCGGCATAACAAATTGCTTTCCTCCGAAAATTATTGATCGCTACGTCCAAAAAAAAGTATGTACTTTAAGAGAACGGAAAAATATGACTATTAGTGTTGATAACAACAGCAGAGCGTTCGATATCTCGTCATGCATTTTATTACCTTACATAAAAAATTTAAGTGACAATATTAGCAGAACAATTAAAAAAACAAGCTTAAAATTAATTTATACAATACCGAAAAAACTTGACAAATTGATTAAACGAGGTAAAGACAAGTTATCTAAAACGGACAAAACTGATATAGTATATAAGATCGACTGTAACAAATGTGACGCCACTTACATAGGACAAACTAAAAGACATTTGAACACTCGAATCAAAGAACATATCAATAATATTAAAGTGCATACGAGTAACCATAATGTAATTAGTAAACATAAAACTGAATATATGCACGACTTTAATTGGACATCTCCGAATATTTTACATTGTGAAAGGCACACGAGAAAGAGAGAAATTGCCGAAATGTTTTTCATAAAAAAACATAACAACACGATCAACTTACAAAAAGACACAGATAATTTAAACCCTATTTACGATAACATCATCAAAGTCGTTTAAAACATTGCTCTCTTTCTCAGTATGTGTTGTATCATTGCTCTTGACAGGAACGTTGTTTGACATCTATTATTTCGATGCTGAGTTTTCACTAATTTTTATTATATGAATATTTCATCTAAGGTTAGTGTTAATTAAGGTTTGCGCTGTTTTCGTTTACCTTTCTTCGTCTGTCATCTCACTCTTCCGAATTTAATTAATTTTTGTATATGTTTTTATTTTATTTAAGACTTGAAAAGGACCTAAACCAAAGGTCGAAACGTCGTCTATGACATCATTATAATAAAGACTATTTTTTGCCAGTTGGGTCGTTTTTTAAAATAAACCCCCTTAATAAAAATTAATATCTCTCAAAATATTTGAATGCAATAGTTGAGTCTTGTTTTCTTAGTACAGAGCCACTATACCAACACTCCGGACCGTTAGAATTACCATTCAGACGTGAATTTACAAAAATCACATAAAATAGTTTGAAATATACAATGCTTCGAAGTTGTCGAAACCAGATTTTCAACCATTCTTGTTACGGCTCGTGTAGACTTCCGATGATAGTTAGACCAAAATTCTCTTTACAGCCATATTCTGCCTTTCTTCTAGTTCATAGATTTTCTTGTTTAGACCGCCTAACATTAATTTGACATTTGCACCTATCACATAGCAAAACTCTGATTTTTGACATTTTAACATAATATAAAAATCAATATATTATATTCTAACTTGTATCAAAGTACTTCTGTTAACAAATTATGGTATAGAATCACTTTGTCCAGTTATCTAAACATAAATTGGCATAAACAATCATCTCTATACAGGGTGACTCAAAAATACTTGTACACAAATTGCTATTTTTACTTATGCTTATATATTGATAACTTATATTAAATCTATGTGTCTATATTATATCATACTGTCATTGCATATTGATCTGCATATTCTCTTGCAATATTGACTGTGTAAACCTTTAACAAATGTATATGTATATGTTATTATATTTAGTAGGGTCACTAACTGCATACATATGTGTATATGTTATAAATTGCAATAATTTACTCCTAATACGTGCATATATGCACATGTGCGTGTGTTATACCAAAATGCAATTATTATTTTTTTGAATATTTTTGTTTTGTTATAGTTCATTGGTTGAATGCATATTTTAATCAAATATTCAAACTTATCTTAATTAATTCTTACTAATTCAATGAATGCATATACATTACAATTGATCAACTCAACTTTTGTTAATTGATATAATTAATTGACAAAACGCAGTATCGATTAATTAATGACGCTAATACCAGAAATAATTACATAAAAATTAATAATGAATTTTAAGGATAATGGGAAATAAGGAATATTAAACAAGTGGAACATAGTTTATTTAAAATATAAAGTAATTGTAATTTATTCATTCGTTCAAATTCATAGTACAAGAGGCCGAGATGCCAATGTGATGACATCATCGGCGATACCAAAATATATCCCAGTGCGAATATTCATATTTCTCGCTCGCTTTTCACATTTCAGATACTAAAATACGCATTCAATTGATTTAAAACTATGTTTAAAATAATATTATAAATTATATAATTATTTTATTGTACAATAAGAATGTTAATTACTTTAATTTACAGCCAATAAGAAAAGGAGTAAGAATCGGAATTTCGACCGAGAATAAAATTTCATTATTGATAAAAAATAATTAAGATTTTTAATATAAGAATTTTTTTGCATTAATAGAAAGAACATTAAATTAAAATTTAATTTCATTATTTCTTAAAACTAATCAACCTTAAATGATTTTCTTTTTCTTTATGAAATTTTCAAAATCAATAGTAAAATATTTACAATGAGGATAATATTAAATCTAAAATATATTAAATTCTAAATTTAATTTCGAAAGCGAAATTCTTATTCTAACTCGCCGGCTCAAGGAATGCGTAAACAAGCGTGATCACATTGTATGTCGCGCTGACTCGAAGCGTGCACGCGCCCGAAAGCTATCGAAGTTAGCCGAACAACGCCGAAGCGGCCGATGATCACGCTTGGGCAGAGGCAGTCTGCGTTAAAACGTCGTCCGAGTAAGAGCGTAGCTCGACAAGGAATTACTCCTGCGCCTCGAACGATAAAATCAGCGAGTATCTGGATTTGTATCGGCCTAATATTCTGTATAATTAGACGAGGGCAATATCTGGCCGCACCCACAAAACGAAGAGTCATTCCGAACGTGATTAACTCGACAAATCTTGTCTTGAGGGAACGTCCCTGCAACAAAAAAAAAGGTTGTGAATATTAATCGCAGTGAGTAAACTACAGTCAACCAGACGAAATATATACGTGCACATTTATACATATATATATATATATATATATATATATATATATATATATATTCTAAGACTTTCTATTTTTTCTTGCCCACTTTTATATATACTTGAATACCTGTCTAACATAACCTGTAACTAAATTAAACATTAATTTTACAATAAATATATAAATAGATATATATACTTTTCTCCTTTTAATTAATTATAGGGCTATATAAACTATAAAACAAAATAAGAATAATTATATGTGCACATATGTATATACATGTACAGTGTCCTGGACATACATGGTCTAGCGAATATAATAAAGTGCAACATTCTCAATTGTTCTAATCGGCAGCTTTAATGTTTATTACGATAAATTGAGAAATTATCGACCATTAAAAATATAAGAGCACAGATAATCCATATATAGTGTGATCAATTTCTACATCTATTTTCTTAATTTTATTGAATGATATTGATTGTACGGTAATACTGTTGAGATCTACATACAAATTTCTTTCTCTTTTGAATAACTACTAATTTCAATTGCATTTTACAACATTAGTACACAACTTTACGCTACAATTCTCAAGTATGAAGAAATAATATATCAAACGATTAGAACAACCACCAAACTGAAAATGTTATTTATTTCTGTAAATATCCCGTATCTTATATACATGCATTTATTTCATTGTGATAATTAATTAACAATTTAAATAAAGAATATAGCTATCATGAGAATTCACATATCACGAAAAGGGAAAGACTGAATAAATGTAAGACACATTATTCTGTATAAATGTAAGAATAACAGGTGCTAAACGAAATATAATGTACAATTCACACCCGATCTAAGGGATAATAAGATTGTATTGACTAAGCAATCCGTACAAAGGAAAATACAAAAATATATGCACACTTGTAGTACACTCTTAGATAATTAATTTATGAGTCAAGACTGAAACGTATGTGAATTCCCACGATACCATGAAAATGTTAAATACACATATATATATGAATGATTATGAATTATTTTGATTATTAATAAAATACATCTCATGTGTTAATAAACCTATATATATATATATATATATATAATATACATGCCAATATATACATACACCCTATGAATAATATATATATATATATATTTTGTGAAAAATATCAAATAATTACGAATATAATTGGATTATACAACTGATTAAGATAAAGAGTATTGAAATAAAATACTTATTATATGACGAATTCAGAAATGTTACTCTAACGGAACAAAATGTGTCCGCTTATAATTCAACGACACAATTAACTATACGCACGTAAATTAATGAAATTATCTATGAAAATTATGTGATTAAAATTTAATACTAAGTAAAATAACCAATTATATACGGAATGATATACATATGTGAAATAAATGATTCTGATGCTAAATGATATTATTTAATTGAAACACACACACGCATATGCATATAATAAATCATATAAATTACCTTGTTTATTGATTTCCCATCTCGCAATCTGATCCCATTACCAGTCCGTAAGGGAGTATTATTTCATAGGATTCTCGAGTCTTCTCCGACATCTTGATTTGAATTTATTGAATGACCATTTGGACCTATAATAATATATCACAAGCTTTAATCTTTTCTCTAAATTAAAGACCCAGTAATAAGGTGCAGTGAATGTTTACCTATCTGATTTTGAGACTCAATAGCAGTCACGATTTAACAAAGCCCTTCCAATCCGTCGCAGCCTTTTTAAATATTAGGGTCGATCTCTGAAAATAAGATAGTAAATTTATTAGTTACACAATAAATTCTAAATTTTCAATATAGAACTTTATCATTATTTCCTTACTTTGAACAATTAAAATCACAATATATACATATGTTCTTGTTAATAGACTAACATACGAAATATATTTATTTTAAGATTGAATTTTCAACCATAGAAAATAAATTAAATAATAGAATCGGTAAAATTATAGTATTTAATATATATCTTATATTGTGTTCCACACATTTTCCCTCCTATACCATGCTGCTAAGGTTGAGGCTGAAAATAAAAATAACATTAAAATAAATAAATTCAAACCTTCTATATAGAACTTAGTATCTAAAACCTACCTCTATCTTCCGGTGCCTTGTGCTCGTTCACAATAGTTTACCGCTCGGCCGTTGTGAATTTTGCGCGTTGCCTGAAACAAAAGAGAAATATATATTTAGTCAGAAATCAGAGATATATCATAGAATCGATTGTATAACTTACTACAAAATTTCTAACCTGTGTCGCTTAGACCCAGCGTTAATTAAATAAACCGGTGACGGGATAAATCGCCTGCCGCCACTCTCAAAAGCAAAAGCGATAGATAGCCTGCAAAAATAACAAAATTTGATAATAAATATACTGTGTAATTACACAAGGAAAAAAAAGGAAAAAAAGGGAAAAGAAAAAAAACCCAAAATTTAATGTCACTTGGACGTGACACTTCACTCTCTCTCATTCTTTCCGCTCTCATTCTCTTCCTCTTTCTCCATCTGTCTCTCCTTTTCTCTCTCCCTGTCTCTTCCCTTCTTCTTCATAATACTTCCTTCATCCATTCTTCACCTTTCCCTTTCTCTCCTAATATTCTTTCTACCGCCTCTTGCCAGCTTTTCTCTTTATCTCCTTCTCCTCTCCCGCATCATTCCCATACATGTTCCCATGTCTCCCTCTTTCTACCACATATCTTACACACTTTTTTCTCTTTACTTTCCCAATACCTACTTTCCCTCATTTCATTACTTAACCTGAATCTTGTCATCCTTCCCCATCTCTTCTCCGACCAACCTTTTTTTAGTTGCTCTGGTATTCCCTCACTCCTTATTCTTTTGTACCACTTATTAAACCTCGACTCCTGTATTTTTTTTTCCTTTCCTCCCTCTGTAACTCCTTGTCTTTTTTTCACCTCCTCATACTCTACCATCTCCCCTCTCCCTCTCTATTCCATGCCACTTTTTCTAGACCTGCTCCTCTAAAAAATTTCCCTCTCTCCTTCTCCCATCCTGAAACTCTTCTGCCTTTCACCTCTTTCCTTGATTTCTTCCAAACAATCCTTTGCTAATCTACCTTCTTTCCCTTGTTCTAATCTTTTTTCAAAATTCCAAGCTCTTCTTGCTGCTCTACTCTTAAGCTTATCTCTTTTTAGTTCCTCCCTTACCATGTACCCTGGTGTTCTCCTGTCCACCCCTAGTAACCATTTCAAGAATCTTTCTTCTACCTTCTCCACTTTTTCTCTTTCCTTCCATCCCCATATCTCTGCTCCATAACTTAATACTGTCCAAACTAATGCGTCAAAAAGGAGTGAGTCCCGATTGCGCACATTACGGATCGGACACAGCGATATTTCCCGATCGGACACAGTCCCGATCGGACACAATCCCGATCGGACACATTCCCGATCGGACACAGTCCCGATCGGACACAGCCCCGATCGGACACAGCCCCGATCGGACACAGTCCCGATCGGACACAGTCCCGATCGGACACAGTCCCGATCGGACACATTCTCGATCGGACACATACAGTTGCATTCGGACACAGGCCCGATCGGACACAGGCGCGCGCGCGCACACACACACACACACGGGGGGGTGCAAGAAGGGCCTTCGGCCCCCCCTCCCGCACCCACCCCGCCAATAGTATGGTGCCTATGAGGGTGCGAGAAGGGCCTTCGGCCCCCCTCCCGCACCCGGGCCTGTGTCCGATCGGGACTGTGTCCGATCGGGACTGTGTCCAATCGGGACTGTGTCCGATCGAGACTGTGTCCGATCAAGACTGTGTCCGATCAGGACTGTGTTCGATTGGGAATGTGTCCGATCGGGACTGTGTCCGATTGGGAAATATCGCTGTGTCCGATCCGTAATGTGCGCAATCGGGACAATCCCTCAAAAAGCCAGGTTCTTTTTCCTATATCTTTTCCAAATTTTCTCTTCCCTATACTCCATACTTGCCCCATAATTCCTACCGCCTTCCTTATCCTGTCTCTTACATGACCATCCTGACTACCATTTGCCTGAAACACGTATTCTAAATATTTTATTTCTTTATCCTCCTCTATCTTATTTCCTTTCCATATCCACTTTATTCTTTTTCTCCTGCCCCCTCCCTTTCTAAATACCATTATCTTTGTCTTCATTACGTTCACCTCCAGTCTCTTATTGTCCATGTATCGTTCGGTTCTTGCAAGCATTGCCCTCATCTTATCTTCTTCTTTCGCTAACAGCACTATATCATCCGCGTATGCCAAGGAGAAAATCGTCTTCTCTCCCAACTTAACTCCACCCCATTTTCCCCTGGCAATCTTCTTTTCTAGATCCGCTATCAATATGTTGAATAACAGCGGACTTAACGGACATCCCTGTCTCACTCCTCTACCCGTCCAGAATTTTTCACTTATCTCTTCTCCTATCCTCACTCTACTTTTTGTCTCTCCTATCACCTCTTCTAACCTTTCTATCAGTCCTTCTCTAACCCCTCTTTCCCTTAAGGCTCTCACCAACACCTCCCCGTCCACTGAATCAAATGCCGCTTTCAAATCACACGCTTATCAATTTCTTTTTCTCCCTGCTAATCTGTCTTTGTGCCAAATAATTCAGTACATATATATTGTCTATCACCCTTCTTCCCTTTCTAAATCCTGTCTGATTCTCTGGTATTATCACTTTCTCTTCTACTTCCTCCCTTAATTTTTCTGCCAATATCGTTGTATATTTTATACAACGTAGGCATAAGTGTAACTCCTCTATAATCCGTGACTTTGTCTTCTTCTCCTTTTTTCACAATCGGTGCTATTATCCCTTCCTTCCATCCCTCTGGCCACCTCTCTCCTCTCCATACCCTTTTACACATTTCCCATACCCATTTTCTTAGTTCTCCCCCATATCTCCATACTTCGTTTGGTATACCATCTAATCCCATAGCCCTGTTTAACTTTAAATTGTTCATAATCTTATTAATTTCTTCCCATTCTATTTCCTTCTCCATCTCTCTTCTATTCCTTCTCTCTCTTCCCCTCCGCACTCTTTCCTCTACTCCTCCTTATAACCCCATAAAATACTCCTTTCATTTCTTCATCTGAATCCCTTCATCTACGCCTTTCCCTTTCCTCCTTTCCCTACTAACTATTTCCCATACTTTACTTTGTGTTCTCGCTTCTCCTGCTTCCCTTATTAATCTCTCTCTCTCCTCTTTCTTTTTCCTTTCACACATCTCCTTGTATTCTCTATTTTCCTCACTATACCTCCCTCTCTCTTCCTCACCACTCCTCCATCTCAACTTAAGCCTTACTTCCTTCTTTTTTCTATACACTCCATCACCCCCTTTTTCTTCTCTCTTCCTTTCCTTCCCCTTTCTCGCATTCCTTCAAGGCCCTCATTATCTTTTCATTCATTTTCCCTATCTCTTCTCCCGTCTCTCCTTCTTCCCCTCCTGTCTCTATTCCTCCTATTTCCCTCCTAATTTTCTTCCTCCCCTCCTCGTTCCATACCCCCCTTCTGCCTTGCTGTCTCATTTTCCTTTTCTTCCTCCAATCACCTTCCCCTTTTATCTAGCAAATCACCGGGTGATGATCCGAGTCAATGTCCTCTCCTATCTCTAATCTTTCTATTTTTTCCCATACCCCTTCGTTTTCTAATACATAATCTATTACCGTGTTTCCCCTCCCCCGGTGTACGTGTATTCTCCTTCTTCATCTCCTCTTATATTATCATTTATTATGCTCCATCCCGTTTCCTCTAGTACCTCTACCAATCTCCTTCTTTCTCTGTTAATCTTCTTATCCTTAAAGTTTCTACTCTTTATGATCTCTTCATTCTCCCCCATATTTACCCGTCCTCCCATTTCTCCTATTCTGGTATTGAAATCGCCTCCTATTACTACTCTTTTTCCTTCTCCTCACTCTCTTCCATCCACTTCTTTAACCCCTCTATCTTTCTCTCTATATCCTCGTTCACATATACTCCCACTATTCTCCACTCCTCCCCTCTTCTTTTCAGTGTACCCGTCATCATTCCTTCCTCTGTTATTTCAATTTCTCCTACCTCTATTTCCCCTTTTCTTCTTATCCCCATTATCATTCCTCCCATTGCTCTTCCCTTTTTATTCTTTTTGCTCGCATATTGTACCACCCATTTAAAACCTTTCGGTAACCTGCTTTTTAATTTTCTCCATCCCTTCTCACCTACCCATGTCTCAATGAGTACTATAACGTCCCACTCTCCAATCCTATCCCAAAATCCCTTATCCTTGTTTTTCAGACCTGCTATGTTCCAAAACGTTACCTTCCATATCTCTTCCTCCTTTCCTCCCCTTTCACCTCTCTCCGTCCTCCCTCTCATCTCTCTCTCCTCCCTTATCACTCTCTTGTCCGTTCTCCCCTTCTTCTCCCCTGCTCCTAATAATAGCTTTACCTCGACTTCCTTTCCCTTTATTCCCCCTGTCTTTCTCTCCTATGTCCTAATCTCTCCCCCTTCACTTCCCCTTTTTTACTTTTCAACACTTCTTCCTCATTCCATTTCCACCATTTACCATCTATCTGCAATCCTCCATTACCCACTCGTACCCTCCTGCCTTCTCCTTCCTCTTTCCTAGCTATCTCTCTGAGCTTCCATCTAATCTTTCTTTCCTCCCAAGTTAAATCATCATCTATCCTTTCCTCTCTTCCCTTTAACTTTTTCTTATTCTCCATAACTCTTCTTTTCTGTTCAATGCTCCCTAACGTCACCACCGCCATTCCTCTCTCTCCTTCCTTCGTTATCCCAACTCTTTTAACACTATCTATTTTTATATCTACCCCTAATTTTTCCAAGATCTTTTCTACTCCTCCTCTTACATTTCCTTTTTCCATTCCTAACCTCCTAATTACTATATTTTTCCTTCTATCCTCCCGTTCCTTCCGTTCTAGTTTCCATTCTATTACCTTTATTTTCGCTCCTAATTCACTTTCTCCTGCTTCCCTCGGTTCCATCCTTGCCCCCCTCTCCTATTCTTCCTATCCCTTCCTTTATCAACCTTTCTAATTTTTTTTCCAAGTCCCGGTGACCTTCCACGTCGTACCGGATGAATTTCCTATAATCACGCAAGAAATATTAGGTTCTTCATTTTTTATAGAACATAACGCATGTATTAATTACGGTAATCAATTAATTACATGGCGTAATTGCGCTTTTTCATTTAAAGACAAGGAATCAATTGTCTTACCTCCTCGTACAGATGTCGGAATGACAGTCCGCGTCTCGAATCCGGAAGTCAAAACCGGATATTTTCCCCGTCAATACGCTTGTAAAGGAGTATTCGGAAGAGACTCCCTCGTTACCTGTGTAAATGATAAAACATATATGAGGATGATTAACACGTTAAACAAAGAAGTCGAAGTTATTATATCTACGGTAACACTTACCGGAGTCGCTGAAATCTCTCAGAACCCGTGTCACGTACGGCGCCTCCGCCTGACGCTAATCACCGTCCGTGGACGGGAAAATTTTTCGCCTTTTCATCTCCGACTCTCCTCACCGTCGCTCGACGCTTCGAGGAAGGCACATTATTCAACAACGGCACCTGAAAACATTCGGACCGGATCGTTAAAACTAATCTTTAATTATAAAGAATTATTTAAAGTCTTACCTTCCTTTGTTAATTAATGACACGTAATCGTACCGACAGTAGCCAGACCTCTCTTGCTATCGATTATGTTAGTCCTGAAAAAGAGAAAGAAAATATTAATTTATATTGTTTAATACTTACCTTTTTGCGTTGAAGTATCCGAATCTCAATCGCTGTACCTGAAACATAAAAAAAAATAACAGATATATATTTGAGGAAAAATTACAAGTAAATAAAATATTATATATAACTATTATACTCTCTAGAGATAAGTATAGAACAATAAGTTACTGTGCGAATATATAGAATAGAATACATGAAGTTAAGGAAAAGCGACAAGCCTAATAATCAACAAACATACATATACACATTTATACATTTATACATGCGTATATTAGACAGTTCAGTATATATGCACATACATATATGTATATGTATATACCCATGAGAAATCATTAGTATGTCAAATTGCAACCCAAATGAGAGTACAAGCTCATAGCGTAAAAATAGTGAGACACACAAAACGATGAAAACAAGATACAAGTTTAATTAAATTATATTAAATATGAATTAAAATAATAACATTTAAAGAAACGTTAATTACATTGATAAAAATGGTTAAAAAAGGGATATGAACGCTACAGGCACTTTCGCGACACCCGGTATATACAATGCACTGCATCTGTATGCATTCAGATACAATATAAAACTATTCTAGGCCACTTTTATAATATCAATCGTCATCTAATTCATTAAAAACGGTAAAGTCTACGAACTACGAAATTCACTATACCCATACAGCACCGAAAGATTGCAGAAACATTGCGTAGATCTAACATTGAAACATTGTAATATTGCATGGGAATTGCGAATTGTTTCTGCAATATTACTGCAAGATTGCAGCAACGGCTGGATGGCCGCTTTTTGTAATATTGCAATGAAACATTATAGCAACATTGCAATGTAATGTATTTGAAAAAATGCAACGTTACTGCAATCATATAGTAATATTACTTTTTTTTATTATACTGGCAAAAATTTCGCTTTTGTGATCTTTTTTAAATATATTTAAGTATAAATTAATATACATACATCGATTGGAATTAATTATATCTTTATTTGACATAAAATGTAAAATATCTTGTAAAATATTCAATTTTCGGAAATCTTACTTAATACTTTTATGCACGGAATAATCAGATCCATCAATTGATGTAAACAAAACATAAAGTTGCTTTAAAAAAAAGTATTTTACAAAATATTTTACATTTTATGTCAAAAAATTGTAAACTTCGAAACCTTATTATAACTCAAAAAGTACTTAAGAAAAAAATATTTTATTATAATGTTTTGAAAAGCTCTCGAGATAAGTTACAAGAATATGCAATAAAAAAATGGGGGTTCCCATTTAAAAATATCAAAGTGATTTTTATGTGACTTTGATGGTGCTATTCAAGGTCAAACTGATATGATAATTAAATAGCTTTTTTTAAGCCCTTCAATTTGGTATACTTATATCTTTCATTATAGTGGACCGTTTTCGAGATATTTGACCGTTTCCAGACTTTTGGGACTCTGTATATAAAATAATATATACTTATATATATATAATATATATATATAAGTATATTTTTTTATATTAATTACATATATTTCTCAATGTCTATTTGGATCAACAAAACCGTAACACAGTAAATAAACAAATTAGTGACTATAAATAAAATTTAATAGATTTTATTTTGTAATCTTTCTGAAATGTTGCTGTAATATTCTCCTGAAATATTACAATTATATATTCTTGTAATGTCTCTACAATGTTACATTGCAACTTGAAAGATTGTAACATTGCTGCAATGTAACTGCAATGTTTTGTGCTGTATGGGTGGTGTGATAATATCTAAATATTTTTATGTTATATAATTTTTACATCTAAGCATATTGTATTTTATATTTCAATAAGAGAGTTGTATTTAATGATATAATTATCAATTCAATTGAGTATTAAAGATATATATATATATATATACATATGGAAAGAAATATCTCATTTACTGTATTTTTCCTCAACTCCTATTATTTAATATCTAATATTTTTAAGTTTAATAGACATAATTCAATTAGTTTTACGTGCCTTCTTCTTAATAAGTCTAAGAAATTATTATAAATCGATTTAACATACAACATGCATATATACAGTGTCATAAATATATTCATATCATTGTACACAGGGGTGCGTACCTGTGTGTGTATTAAACTAAACTCAAATTATTGTTTCATGGATATTTACATATATATCTATATAGTTATAATGGAAATTGCCATATAGTTACAGTCTAAGTTGCTAATATAGCCATGAATAGAAATTTAATGATTCTCGTTGCGACGCGTCGAGTCAAGTCTTTTATATCAAGGTTTTTATGCATGACTATTAGATCCAGAGTGGATATACTTGTAGATTCGGTATATTTTGTCAGAGAATGAGTAATTGAACTAGTATAAGTCGTTAAACAAATGATCGGACTCTTATATATGTGTAATATAGCACAATATGTGTGTAAAATATGTCATTTTTAGCATTCATGAGTATATAGGCAAATTTGGTATTTATCGACGTTAGACTTGTAATGACTGGTTTGTTAATGTTATTATGTGTAAAAAGACTAGATCCATTAATTTTTCATGAGTATAGATATATATATACATATATATAAGCGACGCTAGAAGTTATAAAGCAGATATATCTTCATATTCGAAGATGAAAGTATTGACAATTATAAAAGGTAATTATGCACATTTTAATTGTTTATATATTATGTTTTATAACGAGAATGAATAATTGTTAATGTGTAATTGTTCTTCTTATGCTGATCAATTGAATTATAACAAAAGTAAGAATATATATATATATTATATTATTATCTCATAAGAAGTAATTGTAAATTAATAATTAACATATTTATTCTCATTAGTGGATTTTGACTCGATATTTTTACGATAATTAAATTTACATAAAGAAAGGTGGAATTGAGTCTGATTTGGTAAGCTGAACATTGTGAAGAATGCTTAACGTAAGCTCGTGTTCTGGCTAGTGAATCTGGGGAAATCTATAGTTACTGTACTTAGTATAGCAAAATGCATCCAGTGCTTGACAGATTTGTTTTGATACGCGTGTGCGCTTTAATTGTGCTTATTACTTGTCTTTTAATTATTAATTATAACGAGTATCGCGATTGTTTGTTGCAAGAGAGTGAAAAAGAGAGATGAAGAACTCGTGTGACGGTGTGTGATCCCAGCTGTTTTGTGATGTTGAAAAATCAGTGACGGACGGTGGCGGAAGTCAAGTGGAGGCGCCGTACGTGACATACACACATATATATATATATGTGCATATATACCGAACTGTATAATGTAAGCATGTATAAATGTATAAATGTGTATATGTATGTTTGTTGATTATTAGACTTGTCGCTTTTCTTTAACTTAGTATATTCTATTCTATAACTTGAACAGTAACTTATTGTTTTATACTTATCTCTAGCGAGTATAATAATTATATATAATATTTTATCTATTGTAATTTTTTCTCAAATATATATATATGTTATTTTTTTATGTTTCAGGTACAGCGATTGAGATTCGGATGCTTCAACGCAGAAAGGTAAGTATTAAACAATATAAATTAATATTTTCTTTCTCTCTTTCAGGACTAACATAATCGATAGCAAGAGAAGTCTGGCTACTGTCGGTACGATTACTTGTCATTAATTAACAAAGGAAGGTAAGACTTTAAATAATTCTTCATAATTAAAGATTAGTTTTAACGATCCGGTCCGAATGTTTTCAGGTGCCGTTATTGAATAATGTGCCTTCCTCGGAGCGTCGAGCGACGGTGAGGAGAGTCGGAGATGAAGAGGCGAAAAATTTTCCCGTCCACGGACGGTAACTAGCGTCAGGCGGAGGCGCCGTACGTGACCCCCCCCTCCTTAGGAGAAGCATCTACGCAGGAGATGCGTCGTGAGCCTCCTGGTGAACCATCAAGTAGAGATGACCTTCAGTAGCCCGGAGTGGAAAGGAATCCGTGATCTGCTGGGTTGGTAGCACGGTCCCATGTCGTGGAAGGCGAGTAAAGTGAGGCTATTGATTGTATTAGCGTCTCACGGCGATTCTGTCTAGCCTTCGTTCCAAGCGTTGGTATGACATGCAAAGTTCGTGTATTTGTGAAGGTATCGTCGACCCGTCGTTGGTTGGAAGAGTTTCCTCAATGGTAATTGAGTGCGGCTCTCGAAGGAGTTCTTCTAAGCGACTGACGGATCTGGTCGAGCCGTCGGATGAATCGTTTTCTTCTTTGTAGTTGCTTAGCGCGTAAGGGTCTCTTTCTGCACTTAGCGTTAGTATTTCGCTAGTACTTTTCTTCATGTTTGCTAGCAAGATTGATAATGCGAGCGTACCTAGAATAATGACCAGTGTGATCTGTATTACAGTGATCCAGAAGATATTGAAGTACTTCTCCATGATGGATAGCTCTTCCTTGAGTTTCCCTGCTAGAACGGAGGCAGGCAATTGAATCAGAATGCTCTCTACAGTATATTTCGGAGATTCTGGTTCCTTATAGTCTTTGGCGTTGTCCCTTGGCCTTTTGATGACCTTTTCACCTTTTTCAACTGAATCGTCGGCAGGGATGACCTGTAGTCGACCCCATGGCAAGGTCTTGATATCGAAGAGCGTTGGTAGGTCAACGGCTCGTTCCGCTTCTTCAAGAAACGTATACCATACGTTGTTGAGCCGATACATAGCGGCGGTGGCAGGATCGCAAGCGATTCGCGTTCCCTTAAAGGTGATAATTCGTGTCCTCGGCTGTAAGTACGCCGGATGGCCGTTTATAGTGATTGGCAGCTCCTGGAAGCAGTCCTCCGTGGCTCGCAGTAGAACAGGCACGGAAGTGCATCGGTACAACTGGGCAGCTTCACCTCGGATGCGTGCTGAATATCCTGGCGTGCCCTTGAGTGCGTAGGCCAGTAAGATCGGATCCTGGTAAGCCAACATCATGGCGGAGCGTATTTCAGGCTCCTTCTTTAAACATTTCTCGGAGGAAATCGCTGTATAAACAATCTTTACATTTATGTTAATATCATTTATAACAGTCATATATCTTGAGGAACTATAATGTATAAAGGAAAACAACTCATTAACAAAATTTTTCCTTAATACTGTTTCTCGAATGGTCAGTCGAGGGTGTTCCGTTTGATGTATATTCGCGTTACATATTGTATGAGTAACTTGTACATAAAGAACGATTGTTTTGTTGCCGTTAGTTAGAAAGTATGCAACGGGGTGCCCTTTTGCGTACAATTTTTGAGCTACTCCGTGGTATACTAATTTTTGCTCGAGCGGTTTGCAATTATTGCGGAACAAAGGCGACCAATAGTTTTGGTAACCTTCCTCGTCTGTACATTCAAGGTCGGTATAAACACAATTAGTGCCAGTGGGCAATGTAATCTTATGTTTATCTAAATCAATTATCTTATTATAACACTTATATTCTATGTGTATATACATTCTTACAGGTTCCGTTTTTCCGAAGACATTTTCGTCATTATGCTCAAAAGCAGTTAGTGGAATGAGTCGACTGTTGGTTACATCTTTTTCAAGATTCTTAAAAGTGTAATTCCCAAGACGCAATTTTCCGTAGGCGTGGAACTACATACAAGAAGAATAGTTCAAAGGTAAGTAGAATCTCTTATTTTTGAATAATTGCCTCGATTTAGATTTTAAAACCTTGTTATCATTATAGTTCAACGTATTGTCTATTTCGACCCGACAACTTAATATTTCTACAGTACCGTTATTTGGCTTTTCCAGTAAATCTACGATCACCTTGCGAAGAACTGGAGTTTCTTGGCCTGAGTGACATGAGTCGACTTCGAGCAGTGATATCGTGGTCCCATTACTGTAAGGAACATCGCAATCATATCCTATGAGAGCGCTGTTATAACGGACCAGGAGGATCACAAGGATAATTTGAATGACCATCTGAAACAGAAGAAGTCATCATCCTGGTTCGCCATAATGTGCTTTCCTGAGCAAATTAACGTGCACTGTTCGCGTGATTTGTCCTATTTCAATTTTAACATTTTCGTTGTTGAGGACTTCTATTATTTTATACGGCCCTAGGTATTCTCTGTCGAATTTATGGCGTTTTTTATTATTAATTAAAAATACGTTGTCGTCTACTCTAAATGTAACGGGATTCATGCGCTTGTCGTAATACTCTTTTGAACGTTCTTTGGCCTTTTTTCCTCTGATGGAGGAGTTGCAGCGATTCCAAGATAAATTGAAACGGTACAAGGTTGCTCGGAGAGAACAGTAGAAAGCAGATTACGTATAGAACGCCAAGGTATACTATCAAGCTTGTTAGTTTTCTGTATGCTAAAAGTATCTAAATTCAGTTTGGTAATTACGTCGAGTAATGAGGCAAAGCATTCGTTCAGTATATTTTTATCTAACTGAGTTGACCTTTGTTCTTTTGCTGGTAATACTATTATGTGTTTTCCAGGATATGTGGAAGGGTAAACTCTTGCTCTACCCAAAGTAAGCTCGTCTAACGGTGGAAGTTTTCCAGCTGTTTTAAATTCTTGTGCGCCATCGTCGAAAGGATGCTTATCAATGGTAACCATAATAACAGTGTTGTCTTCTCGTTGTAGTAACGGGGTGGTCGTTTCCTTTAGTTTACATTTATTTCTAATTGTTCTTTCCTTTTGTTGCAGATTTCCTTCTTCGTCATCAGGTGAGGTTGCGTTGGAGTCGTCATTGTTTTGAGATCCGTCCGAGTATCTGAAGGTAAAATCTAATATCTCGGGAGGCGGTTTCGGTGGAATCTCAGGTGTATGGAGAATACTTCTGGTAGGTGAAAGCTCCTTTAACGTTGAGTCTTCGTCACTTCCGCAAGACTCTTCGTCAGTTTCTTTGTTAACATTTTCGTTTGCTTTATCTCCTTTTAAATGCCATTTTGGCGATTGTTGTAATTTTTCAGGAGACACTGGAGGTGATGTACGAGATGTGAGAGGAGTCGAACTAAAAGGAAGTGGATCAGGAGATCTTGGATAAGCAAATATTTCTTCGCTAGTGTCAGAAGCAACTACATACGGTCGTGTGGAACAGAATACTCGTTCACTACTTTGCCTTCGAACGGGTATTTTCCGACGTCTAGTGTCATCGTCTTCATCTTCACTTTCAGACGTACCGGAGAGGTTGCTAATTCTTACTGGAAGTTGTGGACGTTTTTCCAATGGACATACGAGATAATTAACGGGATTTCTAGACAATGCATCAGCGTTGCAATTCGTTTTACCAACTTTATATATGACAGTATACTCATACTCTTCCAGCTTAAGACGCCATCGCATAAGGCGTGAGCTAGGATCCTTGACTCTACACAACCAAGTGAGAGGTTGGTGGTCCGTGATAAGAGTGAATTTACGTCCATAAATATAAGATCTGAAATGAGCGACACAATATATAATGGCGAGAAGCTCCTTCTCTATTGTCGAGTAATTTTTCTCGGCTGGATTGAGTACTTTAGAGGCATATGCTATTGGCAAATCTTGACCAATCGTCACTTGGCTTAGGATGCCGGCTACAGCGTGATCGGACGCGTCTGTTGTGAGCAGGAATTCTTTTTCAAAGTCCGGAAATTGCAGTATAGGCTCCTTGTGTTACGTCCAGGTTCGATAACAAATAAAAATAAAATAAAATAGTGTTACTGTATATATATTGGTTATGTTCAAAGATGGTAAAATATAAATTATAATATTTATAGGTTAATACTGTAGCAATTATTAACGGAACCTGTCTAACACTCTATTATCTTATGTTCCTGTCACTTGAGAATAGGATTGCTCTCTATTTTGGCCACCCTGCATTCACCGAGTATAGCCGGGGATGAGAGCGCGTAGTGAACTTGCCTTAAATAAAATAAAATATATTTGTCGTGATCTCAAGCACTCACCGGAGTAGAGGTATTTAGTAATTGGAAGATATATGCGACTCTCTATATGTCAAGATGATCGTCGATCCCACGTAGTAATAGTAGTTACTGGAAAGAAAATTGAATGACGCCGTCGGAGAATAGGAGTTGGAAGATTTATTATATTCTTTATTTCTTGATGTGGAATTGGTAAGGTAAGAAATCGAGATGCACTTCACTGAATTGAGACACTTGGTAAAAATCAGAGAAACTAGTAGTATTTATTAAAGTGAACGTACATACGATTCAAATAAAATAGTAAGGTAAAAGAACGAATAAATCTATTATAATTCTCGACGCGTATGGTTTAATGTAATAAAACGAGACCGCACAGTAAAAGAATACGATTGCTTTACATTCGTGAGTTAACGTACAAGTCGCTCGACTGGACTTTGCGTGTCACAACCGCTCGGAGTTAGAGTCTTTTGTACGCAATGATTTACAATGGTAAAAGTGCTTTGAGTTATTAGGTTGGATGTTCGTCGTTGACTGACTCGTTGTTCTGCTGCTCTCTGGGGCTTGGATGTAGTGGGAGAGTGTTGTCCGGTGGGGATGCTTGCGTCAGCTTGCGTCAGCTCCCTTGTTCTCTGAGCGTGGGACCAGAGGCTTAGTGAAGTCCCGTGCCTCTATTTCTCAGAAGTAAGATAGCTGAGTTGCAAAGTCTCGTTCGTATCTGCTGTGTTGCGGTGAGACTGTAGTATCGCTTGGCGAAGCCTGACTTTCTTCTTCTGTTATCTGCTTCCCATGGAGATAGTAGCGTCTCGACGCTGCGTCGCCTTGGAGATAGTGATGAGAAAGGCTTCAGGCTTTGAGTCACAGCGATAGCGGCTTCTCTTGTAGATAGTGAATGGCTCCTTGCAGTGATGATATTGATGACGGAGCCTCGCCTGAGTGTCGCCAGTAGATTGTGATATCTAACTTCATACTCCTTGGTGACTAAAGCCTCTGTCTCTTAGTCATAGCGATAGCGGCTTAGCTTGGAGTTATTGTCGAGCAAGGTCTCGCCTTGCTATCGCCTAAGATAAGATAGCGGTGTTGCGTTGCGTCGACAGTAGAATCTCGGTGGTATGTGACTCATCTTGGCAGAGAAGTCTTGGCTTGTTGTTTGCGGATAAGGAAGCAAAAGCTTGTGATGCACCGTGCGTTTTAGGGTCTTTCCGCGTTAATAACGCTTCGATCTAGCGTTATATGATGTTCCTCTCTCCTGTGTTGCAAGCTTGGCGGTCCACTGTTGACTGGCTCTCTCTCTCTCTGGCTCTCTCGGGCTTGAAGGCGTTGTTGAGTCATACCTGTTGACTTCGAAGCGGCTTCCCTTGTTCGATGTCAAAGGCTCTGTCTCTTAGTCATAACGATAGCGGCTTAGCTCGGAGTTGTTGTCGAGCAAAGTCTCTCCTTGCTATCGTCTAAGATAAGATAGCGGTGTTGTGCTGCGGCGAGCCTGGAGTCTCGGTGTCTTCGAGATAAGATTACAGAGAGTGACTCAGCTTGGCGGTGAAGTCCCGACTTGTTGTTCCGCATGCAGAGTCTTGACTGATGACGTGTTCGGTAGAATCTTCTCAAGCCTTCTAGAAGATTCTAGAAGTTTCTAATGTCGTTCCTTGTCGAAGCTTCTAGAATGTTCGAGAGTATTCCAGAATTTTCCAGAATGTTCTGGAACCTTCCATATACCCTTCTTACGCTGTACTGCTTATTTTACGTGCGTTTCTATTACAATAAAGTGAACTAAGCCTATTTCCTTATTCCTACTTAATATTATTGGTTATTTATGATATTTATTAATAATATTATTTATTTTTATGTATTTTTTGTGGGTTTTTTCCGCATTACAATTTCGGATGATTAACGGCTGTAATGCTTTATTTTAAAAGTATGTTATATTTATTATATATGTACTTATGTGCTATTGGATTATATTTGATATTATATTCGATCTTATTCTATGGATACATTTTATACTTGTCTTGTGATCAATCTTGCTCCAGGTTATTATACGAACGAATCCCTGATTTTATTTAATTGTTATTAAAGGTTAAAATTTTAGACGGGGACGTCACACTTGCATAGAAGTTCGCAGAGCGTCTCGAAAGAATGCTGTGTGTTTTCGTTCCAGCAGAAATTTCCATTCTTCTTGAGCAAGTCTGAGAGTGGCTTGGCTATTTCTGAAAAGCCAGCGATAAAGCGGCGGTAATAGCCAGCTAGGCCGAGAAATTGGCGAACGTTTTTCAAACTGCGTGGAATTGGAAAGGTTTTGACTGCGACTATCTTCTGTGGGTCCGGGCGAACTCCGTCGTCGGTAATAATGTGTCCGAGATAAGCAACTTCGTGCCGTAGAAACTCGCATTTGTCAGGCTGCAGAGTTAGATTAGCTTCTCTGAGTCTCTTCATTAGCTTGTCTATTTTGATATCGTGTTCTCGTAGGGAGCTTGCGTATATCACGATGTCATCCATATAAACTAGTAGTTCTATGCCTTGGAGGCCTGAGAGCACGTTGTCCATTAGCCTCTGGAAAGTGGCTGGCGAATTGCGAAGTCCAAATGGCATGCGTGAGAATTGGTAATGCCCATACGGCGTCGAGAATATGTGTATAAAGTTAGCCCCCCATTTTTTAATTTTAAATGTTTTTTTAGTTGTTCCAGGTTGTTCTATGTTTGTTCTATATTGTTCCAGAGTTATAAGACCAAAAACCAAAAAACAAGACAAGAAACGCAAAAAAAAACAGTTTTTTTTAGCGTCCCCCCATTTTTTGTAAAATCCAATTTTTTGTTGTTCTTGATTGTTCTAGGTGTTCTAAGCATTGTTCCAAAGTATCAATTCTCTAAAAAATGTTTTTACTAAGATACAGCAAAAAATAGCAAAAAGGTCATTACAAAGTTAGCCCCCCATTTTTTAATTTTAAATGTTTTTTTAGTTGTTCCAGGTTGTTCTATGTTTGTTCTATATTGTTCCAGAGTTATGAGACCAAAAACCAAAAAACAAGACAAAAAACGCAAAAAACAGTTTTTTTAGTGGCTCTCCATTTTTTGAAAAATCCAATTTTTGTTGTTGTTCTGGATTGTTCTAATTGTTCTAAACATTGTTCCAAAATATCAATTCCCCAAAATATGTTTTTACAAAGATACAGTAAAAAATATCAAAAAGTGCTAAAATCATTTTTTTATCTTTGTAGCTATTATTTATTGTTATCTGACCATTAAATTACATATTTGAGCTGCAAATGACTAGAACAACTTGGAACAACTCTCAGGTTTGCCAGAACAAACATATAAAAAGCTCTTTACTCTTAAAGGTAAACATATAAAACACTTTTTTCCTTTTTGACATCTTTGTCAATCCATGGGAACTTTGTCACCCATAGTTTCTAAGATATTTTACTTCAAATCGTAATATTTGTTTTTATTTTTATATTTTTTTTTATTCGTATCTTAAAGTCAGTGACGTAAGATATAGCGGTGTTTTAATCTCTTTTGGGGTGCTTGATTAATGTGAGTCCTTTTGTTTCTCGCAATATACTCAAAAAGATTTGTATATATAAATATTTTATATATATACATACATAAAAACACACACACACAAACACACATATATATTGGAAGATGCTAAATATATGCTTATTATATGTTAATAATTTTATTTAAAACACATTTTAATGTTTTTAAATTGATAAATTAAATTTTTTCTCATAAAGTTTTTTAATGTTTTAAGTTATGTTATGCAAAAACAATATTATTATTCTAAATTAATACCATAAATTCTAAATTAATTCTAAATCTAAATTAATAATCTAAATTGTATATATGCATATATTAAAAAATAAAAGAAACATATATGTATTTGAAAATAAAAATCTATGAAATTAACATCTTATATAGAGTAAAAGAAAATTCTAAGTACATTTAGTACATGTATACAGTTTTATTTAAAAGAAATTTTAATGTTCTTAAATTGATAAAAATAATTGTTTTTTTTATTTTTTAATGTTTTGAATTATGTTATGCAAAAACAATATTATTCTAAATTAATACTATAAATTCTAAATTCTAATCTAAAATGTTATACTAAAATATACGCTATTTTTATTCTATATTAATATTATAAATTCTAAATTAATAATCAAAATTAATAATCTAAGTGTTTTATATATTATACATTTAAAAAAATCTTACATCTATATATTAAAAAATAAAAATCTATGAAATTAACATCTTATATAAAGTAAAAGAAAATTCTAAGTACACTTAGTACATGTATACAGTTTTATTTAAAAGAAATTTTAATGTTCTTAAATTGATAAAAATAATTGTTTTTTTTTATATTTTAATGTTTTGAATTATGTTATGCAAAAACAATATTATTCTAAATTAATACTATAAATTCTAAATTATAATCTAAAATATTATACTAAAATATACGCTATTTTTATTCTATATTAATATTATAAATTCTAAATTAATAATAAAAATTAATAATCTAAGTGTTTTATATATTATACATTTAAAAAATCTTACATGTATATATTAAAGAATAAAAATAATTTTATAATTAAATCTTAGTCTATAAAATTAATTTTATATACATATATGTTAAAAGAAAATTCTAAGTACTTAAAACATTTTTTGTTTTTTATACACATTTTTTATGTTTTAAGTTTTTACGTATATGCACATTTGCGCGTTTATTTCTGTATCATCCATAACATGTACCGATTTTTTACATAAATCATCAAATTGCATCCACTCATCATTGTTTTTTACGAATGCAGTGTAGTGTCCTACGGATGTCATTGTTGTACCTCCTCCATAATTTATTGCTCCTGCCAACTCGTACTGTGCTTTATTTAGTACTAAATTATTTTTAAAGTTGTGTAATTTAGTTTTATAATCCGTTCCATCTGTAGTTTCAATAAATATTATATTTCCATATTCTATGCTAACATTAACATTACTGCTACATTTTTTACAATTATTCTTCGACGTGTAAACATATTCATCTATTGCAGTTTGTAATTTCTCATGTCCAAACTTTTTCAGTATATCAATATTTATTGGTAAAATGGTTCCTTTACGTTCAGTGACATTCTCACATTTTATGCAAGTTATTTTCAAATAGTAACTAAAGTCTTCCTTAAATAATTGTTCGCAAAGATAAGATATGTTTGAAACTGCATCGATAACTATGACGCCAGGTACATTTTCGCATACAAAATGTTTGATTTCACATAATAATTCTGCTCTTTTTCTATAAGTTATTTTACTTGAACCAGTTTTTAAGAACAATTTTAAAAATTCGAAGGCTTTTGTAGAACTCGATTCGATTACTTGACGGAACGAATTGTGTGTACTAGCAGAAGCTATAATTTGAAAAATGCTGTCGAATCCACATGTATTTTGTATAATATATTTAAAATTTTTTTTGGCAATTGAGGGACATAAGTTTCCATTTTCGAGCATACTTATACCAATTACATTTTTTTTACTTAGTTCCGTAATATTCCAATCCGGTCGAACATTGAGATAGGTACGTTTAATTTTTTTTGCAGCATTTTTGTTTCGCCAATTTTGCTCGAACAACAAATCACAAGATTCATCAAATGAAGAATTCGACGTTTCTAAATTGGATATACTTTTCATATCGTTCATATTTTCCTTATTTTCGTCAGAAGTATTTTTATTTAAATTAAAATTCTCAACTTCAAATGAAATGTTTGATATGTTATTAATGTTAGTCTCACAACCGTTTTCTTTTTTTCTACTTCCAAAATTACTTGTTTTTTATTTAAATCAAGTTCTTTTTTTCTACAGCTAATTTTGCTTTCCCTGAAAATGATTTCAAATGTATACTTAAAAATTTATCAATACGCATCGGTCGACATTCATTTCTTAATATACGATTCTTCAGATCATTAAATTCTGATTCTACGACAGCTGAACTTATATGTATTTTTTCGAGTTTAAACGCATTTATCATAGTATTTGTATACAGTGGAAAATAATGTAATAGATTTTTTATTTTAAAGGTGATGGCAGAAGCAAAATATGAATTAATTGCCTCACCTTGAGGAGCAGAAGTAACTTTATTTTTGCAATCTTCGATCAAAACATTTACCCAATTATAAATAGTATTTTTTTCAAAACTTCGAGGATCATTATTGTCATTAAAGAGTAATACCTCTGCTGCTGAAATATCTTTATCAATGTTTTCGTGTTCTATTATATTATTTAGATCTGTATTACCTTTAATTATATTATGCAAGTATTTTAAAGCTTGTTCAGCTAAACTATCTGATTCATTTTGATTTAATCTACAACCTTCGCTATTACAAAGTATTATAACTGATCTAATGATATTTTCAAATTCCTTAAAATTAATTACTTTTGTTAAGTATCCCATAATTAACATATAAAATGTTTTTACTCGTGGATGTAAATTTTTAAATTCGTTCCACCGGGAAATTAAATGTATATAATGCGAGATATCTAAACGAATGAGGCATGACGGTAAACTATGAGGTAATTCAGTAAGATAACAAAAACATTGTTGCAGATAATCTTTTAAACTCTTACATCTTCCAAACGATTTTGCTACAGCACCCATTAGTGCTTTGTCAAAGTCGCAAACTATCTGATTTGGATACGGAAAATTTTGTTTATAAGTACAACCTATTCTAATGACTTCGTTAAACCAATACATGATTGCATTCGTATTTTGGATTGTACTTAACATTTGAAATATGAGCATTTTTGCTGTTGTTGTTTCTACCATTATTTGGTATAAATATATGTGCGAAGATAAATCATTTGTTGGTAACTTTAATTTTTTGACTAACGATCCCGTCGCATCAACACAAATAAAATTTGAATGTTGAAGATATATTGCCATTTGTTCTTGTGTCCAGTAGTGGACAAAGAATGGATCTAATCCAATTGAATGAATATGTCCCGCATGAATACTATACTTCATTTGCTTTATATTTTCTATTGGATCGGTAACAGATATTCCTAAATCTATATTGCGCCTTTGTTCTTTAGCTTTACGTAAAACGTTAAGATTTGGTAGATGAGCTGGCTCGTCGTCACCAAAACTCATAAGTTTGTCGGCTTCCTTTCTACGCCACATACATGGCAAAATATTTGCGTCGACCATTTCTTTGGAAACTTTAATTCTCCTTTCACCTTTCAATTGTCGTTTTTTCTTATGTGTAATTGAATCATCGAAATTTTCAATTACACATTCCATTGTTATATCAGTTTGCGTTAAAGGTTTGTTAATAACACAACCTTTGAAAATGCAATCACATTCTGAACATTGACCTGATACAGTTAAAAAAATACCAGTTCCAGATATTTTGCAACGTTTAAAAGTTAAAGGACATGGCAGTTTCGTTAAGGCATATATTTCTGCATATAACTCGTCAGTCCATACCTTACGTAATAAAACATTATATCTTCTTTCTTTTAAAACATTATCCGCATAGAATACTTCTTCGGGAGCTATTTTTAACCAAAGTTTGTAAGATAAATTTAAGTTAAAAGTGATAAGATCATTATTAGTTTTATTTAAACTAATATCTTGATCTGATTCGATAATTGATGAATTAATCTCAAAATTAAAAAACTTTAAAATTTTATCCCAAATGCCAAATCTATTTTTCTGTAATAGTACATAAATATACTTTGGCTTTAAGTGCTTATTACTAGTGCTCTCAGGATTTTGCTTAATGATATTGGTAATTTTTGTATAAATTTCAGAACTGGGAACAACAGGTTTGCCGTAAGGACATATTATATCTTGGGATGAAAAATCTTGGGATGAAATAATGTTAAAAATATTTTCTACGTGCGCAGCCATATCAGACAATTTTGTGAGATACAAAACAAAGGCAATATCGCATACAAAATGCTGAAAAATGTTATTTTTCTCTTCAAATAGGTTATGATATTAAATGCTGATCAAATTCGCTCATGAACGCATAAATAAAACAAGTGCGTAACGCTTACCGCTACAGTGAGCAATCTGGCTTCTAGGACGCTGGCGTTCTGATAGTATGGAGGAAGAATAGCGGAGGTCCGTATCGCACATGGAATAATGAGACGTCGCTATACCGCGCATAAACGCAAGCGTAGTGAGAAGGAATGGTGGGAGGTCACTGTACCACGCATAAACGCAAGCGTAATTAGTGTAGGGTATTTAACTGGGGAGAGTATAGAAAACGTAATTCACAGTTATAGACTTAATTAATATAGACGTTTATATATTCAATCGGTAGGCCGTGAATACACCGGAGCGCGATCCGTTATTGACTAAGCTGAACTACGGACTAATCTCGAGTCGTCGTCGAGCTCGATATTTATGCGTTCGCTTATCGCGAATCAAAAAGATCCGCCACTTGCCGTCAATAGCCGGTCGGGAGCTTTTGAAAATCGCCGAAGGATCGGTTGCCCGTTTGTAGCGCTCCGCCAAAGATAAGCCGAGGCGAAGGCTTCCGCCGCACGCGCATCTAAAGGAAAACCGCGGCGCCTTCTGATTGCCGAAACGACTCGCGGCTTCGCTTAATTTAATTTATTCTTGCCGCGCACATAGCTTCGCAATTCCGCTACATTAGTAAGAGTGAATCTGTTTTCATTAACTTTTTTAGCATTTATCACGTGTGATCAGATCTTAGAATCATTTGGAAAATTATACATATTTGAGAAAAATAACATTTTTCAGCATTTTGTATGCGATATTGCCTTTGTTATCTAACTGAATTTAGTTTACCGTTGTGCCTCATTCGTTTTAGACATCTCGCACTTAATTTCCTAGTGAAATAAATTTAAAAACGTACATCCACGACTAAAAACATTTTATATGTTAATCATGGAATACTCTCTCTTAACGAAAGTAACTGATTTTCAGGAATTCGAAAATACCATTAGATCCGTAATAAAAAAATGAAATATATCTCTACCTACAAGAGTAAAGAGCTTTTTATATGTTTGTTCTGGCAAACCTGAGAGTTGTTCCAAGTTGTTCTAGACATTTGCAGCTCAAATATGTAATTTAATGATCAGATAACAATAAATAATAGCTACAAAGATAAAAAAATGATTTTAGCACTTTTTGATATTTTTTACTGTATCTTTGTAAAAACATATTTTGGGAAATTGATATTTTGGAACAATGTTTAGAACAATTAGAACAATCCAGAACAACAACAAAAATTGGATTTTTCAAAAAATGGGGAGCCGCTAAAAAAACTGTTTTTTGCGTTTTTTGTCTTGTTTTTTGGTTTTTGGTCTCATAACTCTGGAACAATATAGAACAAACATAGAACAACCTGGAACAACTAAAAAAACATTTAAAATTAAAAAATGGGGGGCTAACTTTGTAATGACTTTTTTGCTATTTTTTGCTGTATCTTTGTAAAAACATTTTTTAGAGAATTGATACTTTGGAACAATGCTTAGAACACCTAGAACAATCCAGAACAACAAAAAAATGGGATTTTTTAAAAAATGGGGGGACGCTAAAAAAAACTGTTTTTTTTGCGTTTCTTGTCTTGTTTTTTGGTTTTTGGTCTTATAACTCTGAAACAATATAGAACAAACATAGAACAACCTGGAACAACTAAAAAAATATTTAAAATTAAAAATGGGGGCTAACTTTATACACATGTCGAGAATGCAGTCTTGTGTGCGTCTTTTGGATCTATAGGGATTTGGTGAAATCCACTAGCAAGATCGAGCACTGAAAAATATTTCGCAACCACCGAGTTGATCCAAAATGTCGCTGATGTTTGGAAGAGGGTAGGCATCTCCCGTTGTCTTCTCATTTAATCTCCTGTAGTCTATCACCATTCGCCATTTCTTGTTTCCTAGCGAGTCGGCCTTCTTAGGGACGATCCACACTGGTCAGTTGTATGGCGAGGTGGGAGGAATTACTATATCCTTTTGGAGCAGCTCGCTCACCTGTTTGTTTATTTCCTCGCGGTGTACAGGTGGGAAACGATATTGTTTTATATGTACAGGCGTCTCGTCGGCAGTAATTATCTTATGATTAATTACATTAGTTTTCCCTAAGTATTCGCCGGGTATATAAAATCTATCACTATGTCTAACAACTATATCTATGACGCTATTTTTTTCTAATATGTCGAGGTGATCAAGTCGCAAAAGCCGTAATATTTCGGAGATTCTATCCTCAGTGTAGTTTTTATTTAATTGATTTTCGCTTGACTTATAATTATTTTCGCAAATTTTGTTTCTTACTGTATTGATTGTATTAATAGATTCGACTTTATCGTCGGTAGATTTTTTCGTGTCCACGCATGTTTCGAGTTCATCCGCGTTTGCGGGATAAGATTTTATAGGAGAGAAAGAGTTTTGACCGCTGGAGTCTAAATAATAGGGGAATAGCACCGGAGCGAGAGCGGCATCGTCGGTCACCGGCGGGGAATTTATACCCGATTGAAGTTCCTGGTAGGGACAGCGTACCAGTGCGAGATTTGTGCTTTCGTTCACTGACAGAGACTTACAATCTCCTACCGAGGTAAAAATAGTATTTTCAATAGTAATATGTTTAGAGTTAGGGTTAACATGCGCGGAAGTAATTGTTTATTTATTATACGTATTTGCTGTATGGAAGGAAGGGGGTTTAGGAAAAGGATGTCGATCTTGATCGACGACGCACCTTGATGCGCCAGAAGGAAGGCAGTGCTCCTGCCCGATAATGAGAGTGTTTAAAATTTGCTCTGTGAATGACTCTATATTATTATTATAAAGATTTTCATCATGAGGCTTCGACGTGTTTTCTTTCGACTTCTCGACGTTATCTTTTAATTGATTTTGAATATTTTGATCTTTGTTTGCTTGTAATAAATTTACTAATTGTTCTTTATTTTCTATTTCAGGTAATACCGTATAGGTCTTCGCGGGATTCGCGGATAAAGGATTTCCTGTTATTTGAGTGTTTCTTAATTCATAATTGTTTTTATATTGCGGAGGTTTTTGAGCAACCTGTGAAATTTCATTTAACGTAATAATAGGTATCGCGATTTCTACTTCGTGATCTAACGTGTTAATAAATCGAATGTATGCTTTATCATTTATACAAATGACGAGGCAGTCTCCGGAGTAGACTCCTTCAGGTCCCTTTAGCGGAGGACAATGCCCGGTTTTAATTCCTGGATTAGCTATGCGTATTGTAACGCCCATATTTGTTCTCGCGGGTATAACTACTGTCTCATGATTTTTAAATGGAAAAGCACAATCGTGCCATGTGATAAATTTATTCGCGTAATTAATGCACGCATTTTGTTCATTGAAGAACGAAGATCCCAATATTCCTTGAATAATTATGGGAAATTCGTCGGGTACTACGTGAAAGGTTACCGGTACGTTATAAATATTCGCGACTGTCGTACCAAGCGTGTTGACGACGTCTTCGGTAATACCGGTGAGTTGAATAATTTCTTTATTGTTTATTCGAACATTATTATTAATGCAGCCTCTTTTAATCACGTTGGGCTGTGCTCCTGTGTCGAGCATGAAGGCGGTCGGTCCGCGAAAGGATATTGACTCGAGTTCGACGGCTGGTATTCTACCATCGTCTCCTCGTAAGACATGGAGATTCCTTGACTGGTCTCCATAGCGTTTATGGGACGGACGTTCCACTGGCCTCGGGGCGTCCCGTTGGCCGAAGCCACGGTGGAGTTTCCCGAATTTACTGGTACATTATTACTATTATTACTCGTATAATTATTATTACTATTATTATTGTTGCCGTTTGTGGGCTTATTGTTATTATAACTGCTATTGTTATATAATTATTTATAATATTGTCTTTCTCGACATTCATGTATCAAATGTCCTATTTTCTTACAGAAACCGCAAATTTTTTGATTGCCGGATGCTACCGGATTGTTCGATGAGTCGCTCTGCATCGCGGTGGAGTCACGCTGTAATATCTGAATCTGTGGAGCTGGAGCGGAATTATCTCGCGAAGTACGCGCATTTTTGTATCTTAGTTCCTCTCTTTGGAGTCGCCTGTCTATAACAATTGTCTTAGAACAAGCGTCGTTAAGACTGTTGTATCCTTCCGCGCGAAGTTCTGTTCGGGAATCGCGAGGAAGTCCCTCTAGAAATGCCTCTAACGCGAAAGATTCTATGGATGAAATCTCAATTTCGGACAACGGTCGGCCAAAACTTGTTTGATCACCTTCAATTATAGCTGTCTTTAAATCCTTAATTCGCCCGATGTAATCTAAGACATGCTCGTTTGGTTTTTTGAATGTCATGCTCAACTGTCCGCGCTCAAACTATAATAGTTTGAACTTTTTCCAGGCCCGAACGAACGTTTTAAACAATCTAGAAACTTTTCGACCGTAGGGTGTATTTCGTCCTCGACAGCTAGGTACGCGTGATGGGTTAATTTATTTCTTAACATGCGAACAAACATAGTTTTGTCTACCAGAGGTACTGTTTCCTTCGCGCGTTTACAGGCTCTCGCGAATTGCCAGACCGGTATATTGTGCCCATCGTATTTCGGTACGAGTTCGAGCGCGTCGCGTAAATACGACTTCGGGTATGCGGACGGGTACGAAAATCCCGACATATTTGTTGCAGGCGTAGCGGATTGTTGACTTAAATTCGGCGTTGGTATGTGAGTTGGAGGCGATTGAATTGACGTAGTCGCGTGAGGTTCGGAAACATTACTCTTGGGCAAATAATTCACAAATGTCTGCATCATGTTTTCTAGCATCCGCGTGCGCTCCGTTAATTCTTTTTCTTTCTCCCGGATTTCTTTGATTGCTCTTCCATACGTAGCGCGTGCTCCCTTATGATCGCTATCACTGTCTGAGTGACTCATTTTTAATTAATTATTTAATATATGAAAAATAATAACAATATATATATTGATTATCCGCGGCGATTACGGCTGTATCGGTTATTATATGAATATTATATAAAAAAACTTATTATATAAATGTTGTTTTCACATTAGCATTAATAGTACAAGTAATTACAATGATATATTCGTATAGAAGTACCTAAATATAAGAGTGATCTTCGAACGCGTAGTATTGTATTATATTTTCCTGAAAAGAAAGATTATATTATGTTATATTTTTTATTTCACACACATAGGCATATAATTCGTAATCGAATGTGAGTTTTCAATTATATTTTGACTTCTCTTAATTTCAGAACTAAGTAATATAATGAAAAGGCAATGGTGTCTTTTATATCTCTCAGAATAGCTTTCTTAACGGATAAGGATATCCCTTTTTTTTTTAGATATCCCACCGCTGTCACCAGTTTTTTTGTTTAAATGTCACGTCCAAGTAACATTAAATTTTGGGTTTCTTTTTTTCTTTTCTTTTTTTTTCTTATGTAATTAAACAGTATATTTATTATTGAATTTTGTTATTTTGCAGGCTATCTATCGCTTTTGCTTTTGAGAGTGGCGGCAGGCGATTTATCCCGTCACCGGTTTATTTAATTAACGCTGGGTCTAAGCGACACAGGTTAGAAATTTTGTAGTAAGTTATACAATCGATTCTATGATATATCTCTGATTTCTGACTAAATATATATATTTCTCTTTTGTTTCAGGCAACGCGCAGGATTCACAACGGCCGAGCGGTAAACTATTGTGAACGAGCACAAGGCACCGGAACGTAGAGGTAGGTTTTACATATTAAGTTCTATATAGAAGGTTTGAATTTATTTATTCTAATGTTATTCTTATTTTCAGCCTCAACTTTAGCAGCATAGTATAGGAGAGAAAAGGTGTGGAACAAAATATAAGGTATGTATTAAATACTATAATTTTACTGATTCTATTATTTAATTTATTTTCTATTGTTGAATATTCAATCTTAAGATAAATATATTTCGTATGTTAGTCTATTAACAAGACTATATGTATATATCGTGATTTTAATTGTTCAAAGTAAAGGAAATAGTAATGATAAAGTTCTATATTGAAAATTTAGAATTTATTGTGTAACTAATAAATTTACTATCTTATTTTCAGAGATCGACCCTAATATTTAAAAAGGCTGCGACGGATTGGAAGGGCTTTGCTAAATCGTGACTGCTATTGAGTCTCAAAATCAGATACGTAAACATTTACTGCACCTTATTACTGAGCCTTTAATTTAGAGAAAAGATTAAAGCTTGTGATATTTTATTATAGGTCCAAATGTTCATTCAATAATTCAAATCAAGAGGTCGGAGAAGATTCGAGAATCCTATGGAATAATACGCCTTTACGGACTGGTAATGGAGTCAGATCACGAGAAGGGAAATCAATAAACAAGGTAATTTATATGATTTATTATATGCATATGCGTGTGTGTTTCAATTAAATAATATCATTTAGCATCAGAATCATTTATTTCACATATGTATATCATTCCGTATATAATTGGTTATTTTACTTAGTATTTAATTTTAATCACATAATTTTCATAGATAATTTCATTAATTTACGTGCGTATAGTTAATTGTGTCGTTGAATTATAAGCGGACACGTTTTGTTCCGTTAGAGTAACATTTCTGAATTCGACATATAATAAGTATTTTTCAATTATATTCGTAATTATTCATATATATATATATATATGTATTTATCATTTTCAGTTTGGTGGTTGTTCTAATTGTTTGTTATATATTATTTCTTCATACTTGAGAATTTTAGCGTAAAGTTGTGTACAAATGTTGTAAAATGCAATTGAAATTAATAGTTATTCGAAAGAGAAAGAAATTTGTATGTAGATCTCATCAGTATTAACGTACAATCAATATCATTCAATAAAATTAAGAAAATAGATGTAGAAATTGATCACACTATATATGGATTATCTGTGCTCATATATTTTCATTGGTCGATAATTTCTCAATTTATCGTAGTAAACATTAAAGCTGCCGATTAGAACAATCACTATATTAAATTTTAATCACTTCAATTGAGAATATTGCACTTTATTATATTCGCTAGACCATGTATGTTCAGAACACAGTATATATATATATATATATATATATATATATGTGCACATATAATTATTCTTATTTTGTTTCATAGTTTATATAGCTCTATAATTAATTAAAAAGAGAAAAGTATATATATATATCTATTTTTATATTTATTGTAAAAGTAATGTTTAATTTAGTTACAGGTTATGTTAGACAGGTATTCACGTATATATAAAAGTGGGCAAGCAAAATAGAAAGTTTTAGAAATATATATATATATATAAATAAATGTGCACGTATATATTTCGTCTGGTTGACTGTAGTTTAATCACTGCGATTAATATTCACAACCTTCTTTTTTTATTGTTGCAGGGACGTTCCCTCAAGACAAGATTTGTCGAGTTAGTCACGTTCTGAGTGACTCTTCGTTTTGTGGGTGCGGCCAGATATTGCCCTCGTCTAATTATACAGGATATTAAGCCGATACAAATCTAAATACTCGCTGATTTTATCGTTCAAGGCGCAGGAGTAATTCCTTGTCAAACTACGCTCTAACTCGTACGACGTTTTAACGCAGACTGCTCCTGCCCAAGCGTGATCATCGGCCGCTTCGGCGCCGTTCGACTAACTTCGATAGCTTTCGGGCGCGTGCACGCTTCGAGTCAGCGCGACATACAATGTGATCACGCTTGTTTACGCATTCCTTGAGCCGGCGAGTTAGAATAGGAATTTCGCTTTCGAAATTAAATTTAGAATTTAATATATTTTAGATTTAATATTATCCTCATTGTAAATATTTTACTATTGATTTTGAAAATTTTATAAAGAAAAAGAAAATCATTTAAGGTTGATTAGTTTTAAGAAATAATGAAATTAAACTTTAATTTAATGTTCCTTTTATTAATGCAAAAAGAAATTTCTTATATTAAAAATCTTAATTAACTTTTATCAATAATGAAATTTTTATTCTCTGTCGAAATTCCGATTCTTACTCCTTTTCTTATTAGCTGTAAATTAAAGTAATTAACATTCTCATTGTACAATAAAATAATTATATAATTTATAATATTATTTTAAACATAGTTTTAAATCAATTGAATGCGTATTTTAGTATCTGAAATGTGAAAAGCGAGCCAGAAATATGAATATTCGCACTGGGATATGTTTTCGTATCACTGATGATGTCATCACATTGGCATCTCGGCCTCTTGTACTGTGAATTTGAAAGAATGAATAAATTACAATTACTTTATATTTTAAATAAACTATGTTCCACTTGTTTAATATTCCTTATTTCCCATTATCCTTAAAATTCATTATTAATTTTTATGTAATAAATTATGGTATTAACGTCATTAATTAATCCATACTGCGTTTCGTCAATTAATTATATCAATTAACAAAAGTTGAGTCGATTAATTGTAATGTATATGCATTCATTGAATTAGTAAGAATTAATTAAGATAAGTTTGAATATTTAATTAAAATATGCATTCAACCAATGAACTATAACAAAACAAAATTATTCAAAGAAAAAAAATAATA
This sequence comes from Lasius platythorax, assembly GCA_963971435.1. Classification (NCBI taxonomy): domain Eukaryota; kingdom Metazoa; phylum Arthropoda; class Insecta; order Hymenoptera; family Formicidae; genus Lasius; species Lasius platythorax. The sequence continues at coordinate 9,212,007 of OZ020540.1, read as the reverse complement.
ATTGCATTTCGGTATAACACACGCACACGTGCATATATGCACGTATCAAGAGTAAATTATTGCAATTTATAACATATACACATATGTATGCAGTTAGCGACCCTACTGAATATAATAACATACATATATACATTTGTTAAAAGTTTACACAGTCAATATTGCAAGAGAATATGCAGATCAATATGCAATGGCAGTATGATATAATATAGACACATAGATATAATATAAATTATCAATATATAAGTATAAGTAAAAATAGCAATTTGTGTACAAGTATTTTTGAGTCACCCTGTATAGAGATGATTGTTTATGCCCATCCATGTCTAGATAACTGGACAAAGTGATTATATACCATAATTAGTTAACAAAAGCACCCCGGTCTAACCATCATAGGAAGTCTACACAAGTCGCAACAAAATAGTTGAAAATCTGGCCTCGACAAACTCGAAGCGTTGTATATTGTAAACCACCATATGTGATCCTTGCAAATTCGCGTCCGAATGGCAATTTCAACGGTCTGGAGTGTTGGTATAGTGGCTCTGTACTAGGAAAACAAGACTCAACTATTGCATTCAAATATTTTGAGAGATATTAATTTTTATGTGTGAAAAATGTGTCATTTTACTGAGTTTTTGAGAGAACGTGGGGGAATGCTGATTTTTGTTCCAACAGTTCTTACTATTGTTTATACACGATTTTCTTGTAAAGAAATGTTCAAATCGTTATAAAATATTAACTTGAGCTCGTTTGAATCAATGTAAATAAAAGTTTTGATTATTTGAAAGTGTATACAGGGTGACCCATTTTAACTTAGGCAGCCAAATAACTCGAAAAATAAGCACACTACGAAAAAATGTTTAGAATCAAAATTTCGTCATTTCGAGGGGGACGTACAATGACGTTAAAATGAGCCCCCCCTCACCGCCCAGGGGGAGGGGTGGGGGGGCTCATTTCAACGTCATTGTACGTCCCCCTCGAAATGACGAAATTTTGATTCTAAACATTTTTTCGTAGTGTGCTTATTTTTCGAGTTATTTGGCTGCCTAAGTTAAAATGGGTCACCCAGTATATAGTGAATTTCTAGTTCGTAGACTTTACCGTTTTTAATGAATTAGATGACGATTGATATTATAAAAGTGGCCTAAAATAATTTTATATTGTATCTGAATGCATACAGATGCAGTGCATTGTATATACTGGGTGTCGCGAAAGTGTCTATAGCGTTCATATCCCTTTTTTAACAATTTTTATCAATGTAATTAATGTTTCTTTAAATGTTATTATTTTAATTTATATTAAATATAATTTAATTAAACTTGTGTCTTGTTTCATAGTCTTTGTGTCACACTATTTTTACACTATGAGCTTGTACTCTCATTTGGGTTGCAATTTGACATACTAATGATCTCTCATGGGTATATACATATATATATATATATATGCATATATACTGAACTGTATAATGTAAGCATGTATAAATGTATAAATGTGTATATGTATGTTTGTTAATTATTAGGCTTGTCGCTTTTCTTTACTTAATATATTCTATTCTATAACTTGCACAGTAACTTATTGTTTTATACTTATCTATAGAGAGTATAATAGTTATATATAATATTTTATTTACTTGTAATTTTTCCTCAAATATATATCTATGTTATTTTTTTATGTTTCAGATACAGCGATTGAGATTCGGGTACTTCAACGCAAAAAGGTAAGTATTAAACAATATAAATTAATATTTTCTTTCTCTTTTTCAGGACTAACATAATCGATAGCAAGAGAGGTCTGGCTACTGTCGGTACGTTTACTTGTCATTAATTAACAAAGGAAGGTAAGACTTTAAATAATTCTTTATAATTAAAGATTAGTTTTAACGATCCGGTCCGAATGTTTTCAGGTGCCGTTATTGAATAATGTGCCTTCCTCGGAGCGTCGAGCGACGGTGAGGAGAGTCGGAGATGAAAAGGCGAAAAATTTTCCCGTCCACGGACGGTGACTAGCGTCAGGCGGAGGCGCCGTACGTGACAATCGCACCGGAAATTAATAACACTTGGTTTATAAAAGAACACGTAACTTTAATAGAACAATAAATCAAGAACAAGGAATATAATTATTAAGTAACGAGAGCGATTCTAATACACGTCAGTCTGAGTCGAGAGCTCAGGGGCGAATCTTCAGGGCATTGTTGATAAACAACCCCCGTTGTCAAGGGAGCGCTTCGCAGCTTCTACGGCTAAAGTCTACCGAGCGTCCAACGCGGGCTTAACAATATAAAATAGTACTTCTAAAATAAAACAAGTAAATCTGAATATATAGTATTGATACATATGAACAAATAAAATATGGTATAAATAGAATCGTAAGTAATAAATAGTAATTGCGAAAATAGTAGAATAAAAATCAGTGAATTAAAGTTAGTGAATATAGCATTATATAATATAGTAATGTCTTATGGAATATCTAAATTGATTATACCCAAATAGCACCGTACGTCTTATGGACGTCCGTTTTATGTCCATTTTACTACCATACGTCCATGGACATAATATGATCGTCCAATGTACATCCATACAAGGATATATATTGGCTATATGAACGGACGTTCAGTGGACATCCAGTGGACGTCCATTTAAGATCCCTTTTATATAATTAATTTAAGAGTCTATACTGTACATCCAGTGGACGTCTTTACATGGACTTATTTTGGATTTATCATTATTCCATTTTTTGTCATAAAAAAAGTTCTGTAAGGCATATAGCGTTACACTTTTCCGTCACGTAAGACATAATCTTATTTTTCCGTCATCATGTTTTATAAAATTATAATTTCATGCATAGCAATCTTTTTTTATGGCGCCATACATGCGTAATACCACACGCTTGGGCCATGGTATCACGCATGTATCACGCGATAAAGAAAAGACTGCTATACACAAGTCTTGCGCGGATTGGTCGAGCGCGATCACGTGATCAGATTTGGCGGGCTCGTGCAGCGATGAGCAGCGCACGCCAGCCTTACTCGTGTACCGGCGACACTCCTGGAAAGTTTCACAACACACGTGTTCTCGTTTCTCGTTTGAGTGCTCTATATTAAATCAGCCCATTTCTGGGCTACTCATCAGTGGTTTCAACTGCATACGGAACGGAGAATTAACAATGTAAGTATATATATATAATTTTATATGTATATTTAATATATAATATTTTAGCTAATTGTTTCATAACCTAAGAAATAAGTATTTTTTTATCAGGCGAGAATAGAATATATAAAGCATCATATTTATTTATTTATTTATGGCAATTATAATTTCTTTTAAAAATAAAATGTATCAATATATTTTATGGAAATGTACGTGGTTCTACTTCGATATTGAAAATCTGCTTGAAAATATAATTGTATGTATATGTTCATAAAAGATATAAGCCTATTCTACAATGAGACAGAAGCAGCTATAAGCTATAAGTGACAAGGATTGGATTTTGGCCAATCTTTTATGACAACTGCGTTCCAACTTATGAATGCTTTATAATTGCTTATGACTCGCTTATATCTTCTGATTGCGCTGACTTCTGTCTCATTATGACAACTGCGTTCCAACTTATGAATGCTTTATAATTGCTTATGACTCGCTTATATCTTCTGATTGCGTTGACTTCTGTCTCATTATGACAACTGCGTTCCAACTTATGAATGCTTTAAAACAGGCTTATGACTCGCTTATATCTTCTGATTGCTGACTTCTGTCTCATTGTAGAATACGCTATATACATTTTGCTACATCTAAAATTAATTTATATTTTTAGATGATATTTTTAATAAAATAAACTAACTTTTTAATGAACTAACAATATTCATTTATGTATAATACATATTTCAGATTTTCACATATTGTATGTACATACAACCTGTTAATCATGAGTGCTTTCCAGCAACGACACAGTACGACACAGTATCATTCTATCTTTGCCGTTCACTGGTATTGAAAGACAATAGAATGATACTATGTCGCACTGTGTCATTGCTGGAAAGCAGCTCATGTATTTGACTTAGCGCATTGACTCAAAATGTAGAATATGCTTCATCTAAACTCATTCTTATTTTATATCTTCTTTAGAATAAATTAATACTTTTAAATTCTATAAATTAAAAACATTTTTTATTTTATATAGCTGTGGAAGACCTGTTGCTTTGAAAAACCCGTTGAGGAAGGTTACGCAACACCATTGGTACAGTTAATTTACAAGATCACACTTAAGGACTGTGTTGCCTTTAGGAAACTCTTAGAAAATAAGTGAGTATGCCTAAAATTTCAACTAAATATTATAGGCGAGCAAAAGCTAGTACAGATTCTACGATAAATTCAGTTGAATCTGATCAAGCTTTTGCTCAATATTTAAATAATAATGATTTGAATAATGATACAAATATTAATGAACAATTTAATTGCATTGATTTGGATAATAATTTTGATAATATTGAATTTGATAATAATATATTAGAAAGTTTAGAGAGTTCAGATAGTGATACATCCAATAATGATTTTATTATAGATTTTAATGAAAGCACTTTGAATAACGAATCATTTAATAACGAATCAATTAATAATTATCATGAAAATTCCAATAATACAACCAATAAATGTTCTCTACGATCACAACTTGCTACTTGGGCTTGGAAAAATAAAATTACTCATGTTGCACTTAACGAATTATTAGCTATTTTAAAATCAGAACATGATGAATTACCTTCGGATGCTCGCGTATTATTGAAAACTCCTAGAAAAAATACATTGAAAATTGTTGAACCAGGACATTATTATCATTTTGGTTTGAATAATTGTATTCATAAATTATGTTCATTTGTATCTTTAAAAAATTTGCAACAAATAGAAGTTTACATAAATATTGATGGTTTACCACTTTTTAAAAGTTCGAATCAGCAGTTGTGGCCAATACTATGTAGTTTAGTTGAAAATCGTAATAAAGTAGGTATTATAGGTATTTATCACGGGGGAAAAAAGCCGGATGATGCAAATTTATTTTTAAATGATTTTATTGCCGAAGTTATCGATTTATCAACACACGGTATTATAATAAATAAAGAGAACAAAAGTTTTAATTATCCCTTCAAAATTAAAGGTTTTATTTGCGATACACCTGCTAAGGCGTTTATTAAATTTACAAAAGGTCATACCGGTTATTATTCATGTACAAAATGTGTTATAGAAGGGGATTATATTAACGGTAGAGTTTGTTTCTCGAATTTAAATAAATTCCGTGATAGAACCGATTTCGAATTTAGATCAAAATCTCAAGAAGAACATCACATAAATTCAAAAACTTCTGATCTTGAATTAATCGAACATTTAGATATGATTAGTGATTTTCCTGTCGAGCCGATGCATTTAATTGATTTAGGCGTTACAAAAACTTTAGTGAGTATGTGGTGTTTTGGTAAACCATCAGTAAAATTATCTCATGTACAAATTACACAAATTTCTGATTTATTAATAAATCAAATTAAAAATATCCCTTTAGAATTTAATCGTACACTTAGATCATTAGAAGAAAGTAGAAGATGGAAGGCTACAGAATTTAGACAATTTTTATTGTACACAGGTCCTATTGTTTTAAAATCTGTACTTAATCGAGACAATTATCTCAATTTTATGTCTTTAAATGTAGCTGTCACTATTTTATCATCTCTTCATCATGTTAGATATTTAGATTACGCTAATTCTCTTTTTAATTATTTTGTAAAAAGTTATATAATTTTGTATGGCAAAGATAATTGTTCAATTAATATTCATAACTTATTACATTTATGCGATGATGTAAAAAAGTTTGGAATGTTACAAGAATACAGTGCCTACCCCTTTGAAAATCATATGCAAAAGATAAAAGGATATATTAGAAAAAAAGATAAACCATTGCAACAAATAGTTAATCGTATATATGAAGAAAATTTTGCAGAATTAAGTAAAGAAAATAATTTGAATGTGAAACCCAAATTATTCAATAAACATGATAACGGACCTTTAAATCAATTTTTGTGTACTAGTCAATGGGAAAAAATTGTATTTTCTAATTTTACTCTAAAAATAAAAGACCCAGATAATTGTTGTAGTTTAAATAATGGTGACATTGTTTTAATTAAAAATATTGCTAGTAACGCTAAAAATATAGTAATAATTGGAAATAAATATAATTCAAAAAAAGATTTTTATAATGAACCATGTAATTCTTCCGATTTGGGTATATATTTAGTTGATAACGTTGTTAACGATCTTCAAAGTTGGAATATAAGTGAAATATCGCATAAATGTATAAGATTACATTTTAAAGATAAATTTGTTATTTTTCCCTTACTTCATTCCGTCTAATCGAATTTTATAGATTTTAATAATTTTACTTTTATATATTAAAAAATTTTAATTTAGGATTATTTAAATGTTATTTTACAATTTATTTTTATATTTTACAAAAAAAATTATTTTAGATTATATTTATTAAGATTATATTTTACAATTAAAATTAATAAAAATAGAGATGTATTTCTTAAACATTAAATTTATTAACTTTTCAGTATTTTAAAAAATGATGAATAATATTCTAAAAAATATTATTATAATATTCAATTGTTCTGAGAATATATATCTAACAAATAAATTTTACGATAAGATAAAAAATTGAATTCCCTTCTGTTTGTTAACGGCTTGATTCCGAATATTTATAATATTTAAAATGATCGATTTGAAGTTGCGTACACAAATTGTTAATAATTTGCAGGAAAAATGGCAAAGACATGGACTATTGTGATTTTCACTGATGAAGATTCTGTTGAAGTAGTTCCATCAAGTTGGATACTAAATGACAAATGTTATTGGCCGACGCTTACACCTGACAAGTTGATAGCTGCAGTAAAAAATCACGATGCACTTGATACTTCTTGGCCTTTATATCCTATTCGGCTTATACGAAATGGAACTTTTTGTAAATATATTACTTATTTTGTGTTCTTATGTATTAATTGACAAAAAATCTATTTATTGCATTGTCATTATGTTATATTTATTTTGTTTTAGATGATTATTCAACAGCAGAAAAAAAATGTAAACGGGCGGAATATTCGTCCGATGTAAATTCTGACAGATCTAAACAGAATGAAACAGAATCTGACAGAAATAAAAGGAGAATAATAAAAAAAACGTTCGGCTCTTCATTTGATGAGGATAATCTACTATCATCATCAGACGATAATAATAATTTGCCGACTAAATTGCCGACTCCTCCACATTTAACGAATGGTTCGTATGCATGTATTTATTTGCTACATTATATAAATTTTGTTAAAAATTAATTATCTTATAAATGAAGAGACATAGTAGTATCTGGCGCTATTTTACTTTTTAAAATCTTTTTAAAATAAAAGTATAACGTAAATTTTTAGGAATAAAAGAAAACAGTCGCGAATAATTTATAAATTCAAAAAACATTCAATCATTTAGTTCCTAATTTTTTCTTCCAGACACCAGTACTTTTATAAGTAAAAGAAAGCCGAAAAAAAAGAGTGAAGTTACTAATAACGATAGAATTCGAAATGAGAAATTTGAAAGGAATTTATTGATTGGTAAATTATTTTTTGTAATATATATAATTATTAATCACAACTATTAACCACCTTTACAAAATGTAAAAGCTTATAATGTATTTTTTGTAAATTTTGTAGGTAATAACGAATCTTTGAATAACAACGATAAACTATTCACAGAACCATTGAATGTTAATGAACAAGAATGTAAATGTTGTCCTGTACATATAAAACACAATTGTGGTATGTATATGTTATTTGCAATCGCAAAATTTGCCCATTGCCCGAATTTTTAACCAATGCGATATGGATAAGCTTAAATGTCCACAACACGTTCTGGGTATTTATTTTGGCCACTGAACGTTGGAAAACACAACGCGTTGTGGCCGAAATAAAGTACTCAGAACGCGTTATGGACATTTAAGCTTATCCATATTGCATTGGTTAAAAAATTCGGGCAATAGGCAAATTTTGCGATTGCGAGTAATATATATATTTTATGTACAGTTATTTTCGATAAAATTATCATTAATCTTATTATAAAATTAAATTATTATTACATGTTCAACACGATTGATAAATATATTAAACTTTTTTCCAGAAAAATATTTTAAAGAAATTATCCGCCAACAAAATATATTGAAAGCCAGCATGTGGCAATATACAGATTCACTTCACAAATTAACCACATCGGTTAATCGTATTCTTACGAATAAGGTGACTCATGAAGTGGAGGAAGCAACAACTTCATTCTTCACAATGTTTAATTTTCCGTTACAAGACGAGGAAGACCTAATCCGCGTCGATGAACACCTAAACGACGAGAAAAAATTTTAACGTTGCGGTAATTTTTTTATGAATGTGTTATTCTCACATATATATGTTACATTTTTATTGCAGTTTTACAAATATATTTTATTAATTAATGAAATTTTAGTTGATTATATTATTTTTATTTTGAATTTTACAGATAAATGAACTTGCAAAAATTGGTGGAAGTTCTGTACAAAATTTTACTCAAAGAGCTTTGCAAATATTAATCACAAATGACCTTGCATCAACCTACAGCTGGTTGGGAAGGCGAGCCAAAAAAACTTTTAACAAATTAAAATTAGCGGATTTGATAATTGGTAAGTAGTTTTTTAGCATATCTTTTATTTAACGATTTTATTAAAATCATTCTTCCTTCGTAGATTATCAAATATACAATATACAATTACTATTTACAATTTTACTATTTACAATTATACTATTTACAATTTTCTAATTCTTTTTTATCCTGTTTTTATATTATAGGTTCTGTCAAAAAAAGCATCCCAAATTCTACTAATAAAGAGTGCGAAGAAGCAATCCAAAAGTGGTTAAGAAGAGCGAAAGAACGTAGTAATAATAATAATAAGAAACGTGGAGAGAATAATAATGATATTGAGGAAAATAATCTTTAATTGCATACACGAGAAATTACTGTGGGAGAAACTCCTACTGATGCAGAAACTGCGCGTGAAGGTTTGGCAGATGCTGAAAATTAATTGGTTGGATCATTTATTAACAACGTACCTGAGAAACTCGCTTTCATTTTTTTATTATGGTTTATATTTTTTTCGTTTATATTTTAGTTTATATATATACAGTTTATATATATAGATTATTGAGGGAGGAAAGATGGCGGGCGGAGTAAGGTGACGTGATTCTGCCACAGTGATAGTGTGTGGAGTGTTTGACAGGATGGGAAGAGGGTGAGAGGTCGGTGGGTGGTGGAGTCAATGGAGGAAGAGGAAACGAGGCGGAGGGAATGGAGGAGAGGAGGGGGATGAAGCAGAAGAGGAGTTGTGGGTGGAAGGAAAATTCGGCTGGCATGATTCAGGAGATTTTGGAGCAGGAAAAAGGAGAGATGGTGGCGACAGAGGAAGGATCAGCGGCCGGAGTGTGGAAGCGAGAAGAGTGATCGGTAAAGAGAAGAGGGGTAGAAGAAGACCGTATGTACCGGCAGGTAGCAGGAAGGAGGTTTTGAAACAACAGGTGGTGGCGACACTGGAAGGCCGGGAGGCCACGTGCGCGGAACACGTGTTGCGACGGGTTAGAGGGATACGCAGTTGAGCGGCATACGTGCGTAAAGCTAAGGGTGATAAGTAGTGGTGCGTGGAGGTCGCAGTATAGAAAGGTTAAGAGAGAGAAAGTGGTGAGATTGTGAATTTAGGGGCTGGGAAGAGGACTGGTTGAGCGAGCTCGGCACAAGAAAAGAAGAGGAGGCAGGGGGAAAAGGAAAAGTTGGTGGAAGGGAGGGGAGGAGAAGAAAGAGGGTGGCGGTGTGGGGCAAGAGTGAAGGGGAAGAAGCAGAGGAAATCGCAAAGGAGCTGAGGTGGACGAGAAAGAAAGGACTGAGAAGAATGGAGAGAGAAGAGGATGAAAGTGACAAGATGCAGAGCGAGGAGGAAGAGGAGACGACGGAGGATGAGACCGAAGACGCTGAGGAGGAGAAAGAAGAAAAGGAAAAGAAGAGAGAGGACGCTACGAGAAAAGAAGAAGGGGCAGGGGGTAAAGGAGTGGCTGGCGGAAGTGAGGGGGAGGGGAAAGAGAGCGGCGACGTATGACAGGGTCGAGGAAGGGAAGGGAAATGAGAGACAGGAGACCAGGAAGAAGGAAGTGAAAGAAGGAAGAGGGGGAGAAGTGGAGGGACACGGGAAGAAGGAAAAGGGTGTGGGAGGGTAAGAGGGAGGGGGAAGGATTCTTTCTGCTTTGTATGTTATAGAGGTCCAGGCGAGCTAAGGGAAAGGGGAAGAAGCAGAGGAAATCGCAAAGGAGCTGAGGTGGACGAGAAAGAAAGGACTGAGAATAATGGAGAGAGAAGAGGATGAAAGTGACAGGATGCAGAGCGAGGAGGAAGAGGGGACGACGGAGGATGAGACCGAAGACGCTGAGGAGGAGAAAGAAGAAAAGGAAAAGAAGGAGAAAACGCTACGAGAAAAGAAGAAGGGGCAGGGGGTAAAGGAGTGGCTGGCGGAAGGGAGGGGGGAGGGGAAAGAGAGCAGCGACGTATGACAGGGTCGAGGAAGGGAAGGGAAATGAGAGACAGGAGACAGGAAGAAGGAAGTGAAAGAAGGAAGAGGGGGTGAGGTGGAGGGACACGGGAGAAAGGAAAAGGGGGTGGGGGGAACGGGGAAAGGGAGAGGAAGGTGTCCTTTGCTTTTACTGTTACAGAGGCATAGAACATTGGAGTCAAGGGCAGAAAGGAGAAGAGGTCGCTAAGAAGGAGAGGATGAGGAAAGGAGAGTAAGAAGAGACGGATGGAGGAGGAAGGACAAGTCTGGTGGAGGGGACGAGTAAGGAAGGTGGAGGACGCAAAAGGGGGAAGGGAGCAAGAGGACGAGAGAGGCGGAAGGTGTGGAGGTGGAAGACAAGGGGGGAGGGGAACGGGATGTGGAAAGCGGGGGTGGGGGGTAAAAGAATGTAAGGGTCGCTCATGGCCAGGTCGCGAGGGGGAAATGTTTTATTTATTTTGTAAAGGTTCGGGAACGCTCCTTAAAAGCGCCTTCAAATCCCTGAGGGGCTGAATAAAGACAATGAATGAATGAATATATATAGATTATTAGTTTATATTGAATATTAGATTATAAAAGAATTTAGTTATATGTAGCTATATATACATATATAGATATTATTATAGTTTAATTTAATAAATGTATTGTAGTATAACAAAAATACTGCAGTGATACTGTAAGTGCAGTAATAATAATAAGTATATGTATACTGTGATAATATAAAGCTGTATAAAATAAAACTGTTTCAGTTTTTTACTAAATTGTTATTAATTTTATTACCTAATTAATTCTAAATTATGCATTATAATAAAAAGCCGAAATATGTCCAGTAAAGGTATAAATTTCGTCCATAAAAGGTCCAAAGTACGTCCGTTAGATTAATAATTTATATCCATTTAAGATCCATAATTCGTCCATGAAAGGTCCATAATTCGTCTATTACATTAACAATTTATATCCATTTAAGATCCATAAATGTCCAATAATGGATGTCCTATGGATGTCCAGCCCAGTTGCAAACGGATATACAATGGACGTCCACTGTACGTCCGCCGTACTTAATATGGACGTCCAGTGGATGTACACAATGTCCGACATGGATGTCCATTGTACGTACATAAGACGTACTTGTGCTTATTGGGTATATATGGTAAGCAATACTGGAAAACTAAGTACAAAATAAAATATAATAATGCGTATAAAATAATAGTAGAGTAGTACATGTGTTAAATGGAAGTATATAACTAAGTTCAAAAGTAAAACTCAAAATGATTAAATAATAAAATAATATTATCTGAAAGAAACGGATTAATACAATGAATCGGTAGACAAGTTCAAAACGTTTGCGTAAATCCCACCGCTGCCACCAAATTTATGTTACGTCCAGGTTAGATAACAAATAAATAAAATATAATAGTATTACTGGATTTGTATTGGTTATGTTTAAAGATGGTAAAATATAAATTATAATCTTTATAGGTTAATTCTGTAAATGAATTTATTAACTAAACCTGTCTAAAACTCTATTTTATTATGTTCCTATCACTTGAGAATAGGATTGCTCTCTATTTTGGCCACCCTGCATACACCGAGTATAGCCGGGGATGAGAGCACGTTGTGAACTTGCCTTGTGGTTTTAAGAGAAATTGGCAAAATTCGGACTCACCGAAGTAGAATGATAGCAAATCACTAGAATGCGGATGCTTTGCTTTCCACAAATCGTAGTAGTAGTAGTAGTAGTAGTAGAGTTGCAGCAGCTATTAAATAAAAGTAATTGACGCCAATGGGTGATATGGAATCGGAAGATTTATAATTCTTTATTATTTCTTGAAGTGGAAAAATTGTAGGTATATGTCTGGAAGCACCGCACTGAATTTAACACTTTGTAAGAAATCGGAGAAACTTGGTAAAATCAGAGTAAATTGTGTTTATTCAAGTACTTGGTTACATACGACTCGGAAATTAGTAATAATATTAGAAATAATAAGTCTGGTATAAATCTCGATGAGTAAATGCTTGTATTGTTACAGTAAGGCCGCACAACTGTAGGATAGTATATGTTAAAGTAATGTTACGGCCGACGCCTCAACATAATTTTTGCCGCCGTCCGTCACGATTTTTTTTTTTTTATTATCCTCTTCGCCACCAGCAAACCGCCTACTTTCTGATAGACCGCTCATCGCTTACTGCATCTGTCAAAAAACGAATTATTAAAAGGAAAAACTTCACCGATGCACCGCCTGACTAAAGGTCCATGCGTTACCTGTCAACATGCAGACGACAGCACCGGCGCCAAGCTTTCTCTCGCAGCTCTCTTCGAGGAGGCCATCGCGCTCTCGATCGACGCGGGAAAATTCAATTATCACAAAAGAGTAAGATTCTTCCAACTCTCTTTTATTAACTCAAGATCCATCACTGGTTATTTAAATAAAATTAGCTTCATTATTATTTAATATAAAATTAATATTAAAACGCATTATCAATTACACTCATGCGTTATACTATTACTATTTAATTTCGACATTTGAGATATATTCACATTTTATTAATTATCACTATGTTGTTATTAATAATGTTCTATATCAATAAATTATTAATGTTACAAGATTCAATAAAATATTACCTTACCTATGGAATAAAAGTCATAATTATCAAAAGAATTAATAATATAGAATTATTTACGTTTATTAACATTAATTATTGCATAATCACGTTGCAACATTGAAAGCATTAAGTAAACATTTATATAGAACAATATTCAATATTAGAATTAAGAATTTATTATAATGCATATACCTACATAATTGTTAATAAATCAAGTAATTAAATAAGAACCATATTTTTATAACAATATAATTCTTCGCGTTAAACACCACGTATAGACATATAAATTCACTTATAATAAAGAAGCGTAGTCAATATTACCTTATACTCAGAATTGCGTCTCCGCTGTAATTATTATACAAGGTATAAAAGTCGACTAAGCTAAAGGTACTTAATTTAAACAATCTGTCATGAGATATAGCATCTACTAGTGATATTACACTCGACTGAAACTTTGTATAGGTGTACTATTATTTAAACTATCTAAAAATACCATTAATGATGTAATGATGCATGCGTATGCGAGAATCACAGACTTAACACTAAAAAAGGCTAGTCTATTAAGAAAAAGTATTAATAATCACCATATATTTTTTCAATTTTATTATTACTTAGCTTCTACTATTCATATCTACAATTCTAATAAATAATAATTGAACAATATAAGTGTTACGGCCGACGCCTCAACATAATTTTCGCCTCCGTCCGTCACGATTTTTTTTTTATTATTATCCTCTTCGCCACCAGCAAACCGCCTACTTTCTGATAGACCGCTCATCGCTTACTGTATCTGTCAGAAAACGAATTATTAAAAGGAAAAACCTCACCGATGCACCGCCCGACAAATTTAAAGGTCCATGCGTCACCTGTCAACATGCAGACGACAGCACCGGCGCCAAGCTTTCTCTCGCAGCTCTCTCCGAGGAGGCCATCGCACTCTCGATCAACGCGAGAAAAATCAATTATCACAAAAGAGTAAGAATCTTCCAACTCTCTTTTATTAACTCAAGATCCATCACTAGTTATCTAAATAAAATTAGCTTCATTATTATTTAATTTAAAATTAATATTAAAACGCATTATCAATTATACTCATGCGTTATACTATTACTATTTAATTTCGACATTTGAGATATATTCACATTTTATTAAATATCACCATGCTGTTATCAATAATGTTCTATATCAATAAATTATTAATGTTACAAGATTCAATAAAATATTACCTTACTTATGGAATAAAAGTCATAATTATCAAAAGAATTAATAATATAAAATTATTTACGCTAATTAACATTAATTATTTATAATAAATTGCATAATCACGTTGCAACATTGAAAGCATTAAGTAAACATTCATATAGAACAATATTCAATATTAGAATTAAGAATTTATTATAATGCATATATCTACATAATTGTTAATTAATCAAGTAATTAAATAAGAACCATATTTTTATAACAATATGATTCTTCGCGTTAAACACCACGTATAAACATATAAATTCACTTATAATAAAGAAGCGTAGTCAATATTACCTTACACGCAGGATTGCGTCTCCGCAGTAAATATTATACAAGGTATAAAAGTCGACTAAGCTAAAGGTACTTAATTTAAACAATCTGTCATGAGATATAGCATCTACTAGTGATATTACACTGGACTGAATCTTTGTATAATTGTGCTATCATTTAAACTATCTAAAAATACCATTAACGATGTAAAGATGCATGCGTATGCGAGAACCACAGACTTAACGCTAAAAAAGGCTAGTCTATTAGGCAAGAGTATTAATAATCACCATATATTTTTTCAATTCTATCATTACTTAGCCTCTACTATTCATATCTACAACTCTAATAAATAATTATTGAACAATATAAATATGGGTAGCATATCAAGTAACTTTTCTTGTAAAATCACATATTTGCATCAGACTCTTAGACTCATGTAATATACCTAACTTATTTTTAATAAGGTCAATAAGGATAAATAATGCTATAAGTCGTAATTATATACATAACAATGAAATCTTTATTCAAATAAGCACATAAAATGATTGTACATGCACTCATACATATAAGCCATCAGAAAGATTATTAATACTATCTCTCTCTTATTAAATATCTCTCTCTTAATCTTTTAGACATAAAAACGTGAACAAATTGTTTAAACAAAAATACTCGCATATACAAACATCTCGATTAAAAATACTATTATCTATTAATTATGCGATTTACCATATTACAATATAAAATTTTCAACGCATAAACATCTGTAATTATAAAATTAACTTATTCAATACATTAGAGTAATCAATCTTAATTGACATAATAAATACAAAGGAGAATACAATGAGATATTATTCTCAATACAGATGTTTACGCTTTACAATGAGAATACAATGAGATATTATTCTCAATACAGATGTTTACGCTTGACAAATATAAGGAGACAAATATGTTTTCGATCTCGCGAGCGTGATCACATTGTAGTTACACGTGCTTCATCTTCCGAAAAGGACCAATGACCGCCGACTAATCTCGAAGATGGGGATGAACCAGCGGTATATATACCGGACCGCGAGGACCAGAGAGAGGACTACAAATCTTCAGAGACTACAAATCTTCAGACGACTTCAAATTTTCGACTTACACAGTTAATCATATACGACTACTAATTTTCGAATTACAATCTTGACACTGTTTATCATATATCACTACACACACGAATCGAAAATTTCCGAACAGTTATAATTTTCTCATCATTGATTATTAATACGACACTTACGACTAATATAAATTTATAACATAAAATTGTACAATACAGTGAACTCTTATACTTGAAATATACATAGTTATATACATTACGGAAGTGAACGATTATTTTATCTCGCCTACCCGCATTGACGGACGGAGTGCAAGGCGGATCTCTACCTTATACAAGGAATATCCACATCAACAGTGAGTATCAGAATATTAACAAACAGAATTCTTTTTCATAAACTATTAAATAACTATTGATTCCTATTATCGATCGACTAACATTTACAATCAATATAATTAATTATTATACAACGTAAGATAAAACGGTGATAAAAATAATATTTAAATCTTAATCACATTATTATTAATTAATCATTTATTGCCTTCTTTCTTTTGCGCGACATTTGCTGATATTACTATATTCAGCGATCACAGTAAAAATCAACGAATTTAATTATACGCGAATAAATCGCAGTGCTTGAAATACTCTTAAAGGATGATCCTATTTCTTATCTTGAGCGACAGTTTCGACTCTTCACCGACGACGTATTTCTAAAATCAAATCACAAGCTTAACCATTCTCCATAAACAATATAATCATTATAACAATTAATCTATTTATTGAAATTATACTTATCTAACTTCACGACCGCTACTGACAGGTACCCCCACCACCTGACCACGGCGCGCTTTAAGAGAAGCGAATCGTACCCTTATCTTGTATCGCGCTTCCTAATAGAGCGTGGCACTCATCCTGTCTATTCCGTATCGCGCTTTCTATATAGAGCGTGGCGCACATTGCCTGTCTACTCCTGTAAAATAATGAAACACAGACGACGTTAATTAACACAAATCAAATTTACTATTAATTATTTTTATTAGCGCTACTTAACTTAAGAAATTAATTATTAAACATCTCTATTAACTTTAATTGAATAAAAATTATATGCAATTATGAATAACGTACATATCGTTCTAATTACTTCGGAAGTAGTTAGTGAAACATGGGCAAGCGATCACGAAGGTCCGGACAGAGTGTCCAACTGAGACGCCTGGTCCGTTCTCTCCATACCGGGGACTTTTCTCTACAACACCGTCTTAGTTCTTTCGACGAACTGGAATTCCTATTCCAGGAGGCTGACACCCTGTTAACGGATCCAGTCAGCGAGTCAGTCTCCGCCCCTGAACGCGGTCCCTCGCCTCCCCGCAAACCGCGGGTGCTCAGTATCGTGATCTTGCCGCCAGACTTCCGACTGACTGTTAAGACTCGTTCTTCATAGGAATCTAGAAAATAAAATACTGTTTTCTAAACCTGTCGTCTCCTTTATTCAGTCCATCCCACACGCATCATGATATCAAAATAAGTAATTAAATTTATTCTATAAAGCTATTCAAATTTATTTAAACTATACGGTGAGTTTAAAATCTATTTCTTCAAATACTTTTTTTTTCTAATAACGCGAATATATTTAACAGTTCGTCGTAAAACTCTATACGACTAATCAGCTTATTAATTTAAAATATATTAAAAATTTATATACAATATCTCTATCTCTTCGGTTAGGCGCGGTCTTTAGCGAACGCCCTTGAAACGCGTAGTTTACCGCTCGGCCCCGCGAGTCAAGAGTCTCTCGCTCTCTCTCTCCTTGCGCAAGCGTAGAAGCTGCGTACGATCGCGCCGGGAATTATAACACAATTCTCTTACCTGGACGTAACAAGAGTAACGTATATAATAATCCTCGACGTTCTAAAGGCTTCTCGAAGAGTCTAGAAGCTTCTCGAACAATATTATAATATTTAATTGTAATTATAACGACAACGGAAGTCAAAATTAGTAAATTCAATAATTTCACTAAATAGAGCATGAAAATCCGAATCCATACATATATATATTATTATTATAATTTTGACGATTCTTTCGTTGTTATAAAAATTATATAAAATACTTTATTTCAAGGCTAAGTGCGAATGAATTCTTGGAACGCACGCGCCGATTGTTTCAAGGCTAAGCGCGAGCGAAGTCTTAGATTAAGAGAGAGGAAAGATCTCTGAGCGACGCTCTCTTTCTAGTCCCCACTCGATTCAGGGGCGTTCCCACTTGACTCGGGGGCGTTCCCGCCCCCAATGGGTATATAAGACGCGCCCACAGAGCGGAGCGACACTTCACGTCAACTTCTACTTCTCGTTTTCACTCCAACAGCTCATAGTCACAACTCTTAACAGTATACTTGAGCACTTATTGTTAGTGCAATTAGTTAAAGTTATTAGTACGTTATTAAGAGCATAGCGAGCGAACACCCAATCAAAATCAACTCTGTATTGATTAAGCCCAGCTGAATTGTACTTGCGAATAAATCATTTAGAACGAAGAGTCTTGAACTGATTACTGGCTTTTTATCACCGAGGTACATAGAGACGAACCATATTAAAATCAGAGCCCATCGACAAGATTATAACCACGTAAGTACTAATTTAATTTGCTTTATTAATTAACTACTATAACCGCGACTCTTTGCCTAGTGTCTCAGTATTACTTCATCTTCATTTTCATTTTCATTTTTCGCTTCAATTCTATTCTTCATTCTTATTTCTCACTTTCAATTATTACTTTATTACATTACCATTACTCTTGAATTATTACTTTGAAACCACACTGAATTACGAACCTTGAATATCGCAGTCTTCTACGCTCACTTCAATTTACTTTAACAAATCTTTTATACCATAGTATTATTTTATAATAATTCTATATGAACATTATTGCAAGTGAAGCTTATTTCTGACTTTATAATACAATTGCTAAGAAGATACTTCAATTACCGACGTGCGATCATACCTAATATACCATCACTGCATACTACATTTATTTTATCGATATATTGCCTTCTGATTTATACATTGCATCCTATGATACACTTTATTCTTACAGCAAACTACTTTACCATTTATTACTTACCTTCACTATAGTCGATACCTTACCGACTCTATACTTACCCTTGTGACATCTCAACAGATAAAATTCTTTTTTCGATGCTCTAACAGATTTCCTTGTTATCTTCCATACGTTCGGCATATTCAAATGCAAGGTTTCATTTTAAATATTTAATTATTCCTTTTAAGAGATTTGTACTAACCAAGAGCAAGATTGAAGAAAACTAGTATATAAAGTTATATAAAGAAATCGTATATTAACTGTTATTGGATAAGCGCATGTAAAGTAACAAAATATAAGAAACGCTAGCAATAAGAATTACAACGTGGATAAGGCATGTAAAAAAGGTCCTAACTCGAAACCTGCGAACTCGCCCTAAAGACTTTAATGAATCCAAATATTAATTGTAATATAGTCGAGTCTAATTGTAAATTACTAACGTAAAGATTCACTTTAACTAATTTAATTTATTGATCATAATTATGCCAAATTATAAATTATAATTTCAAAACCCGAGTCTAAATCAAAGACAAAAATTATATAATATTTAACCAACATTGTACCTTATAAACGCGAGCGGAACATTATGAAATTATATTAATGAAGAATATTATAAGGAGCCAAAATCTTGCCACAAGGAACTCGGACGCTCTCCTTATCCGCCCAGCTAATTATCTCTCATCAACACGATAAGCGAGGTATGCGAATCATCGATCCAACGGACAAAGGAACTGACGAAAATTCTAATGCAAGACTCCCACACTGTCAAAAAAAGAGGGACCAGAGACCGTCCGCCGTTGTCCTCCGCCCGTCAGAAGTTCTTCTCCGGTGTTACAGTTAAGACGTCTCGTAGACAGACTTTTTACATCGCCGTATATTCCACTGTATTTCTCTGCATTTTATATCTTTTACTCATAGTAGAAGTAGTAATAAAAGGTTATTGTGCAAATCCAGCGAAGATAATTTATTGAACAACTTTCTTCTACAAATCCGATGGGAAGATAGACGTCTCCATTTGAAGGAAGGACGAGTAATTATTCTGAGGAATAGAAGGCTCCGTTTCAAAGAATCTATAACGACAGATCCATTTTAATTTTGAGTATAAATAATAATATATATATATATTATTCTTATATTTTTGGGTAAGTAAAATATCCAGGTATGTTGTCGTCTTTTATTCTTTTTTTCTAATAGTAGATCACTTTATCTCCTGTATCCCAGTAAACCCGGTGAACGCAGGGTGACAAAAATAAGGAGGCATACCTTATTGTTACGTACTCTTAGTATATGGAATTTTCTAATAATTCTTTTCGCTATCTTTATGAGCAAGCAAATAATTGATAACGTTTTCACATAATTCACGGATGATTTTTTGAATTTATTTACTTTTATTTTGCGTATTTGTTTGTTCTTCCCCAGACTTCAAGCAATTTATTCATAAGCGTATCTCGATTTCCAGATATTCACGCTGTTTCTTATTTGTTAGCTGAATTGTTTTATTAATATCTTCAAGTTTTATCATTTAATTTTTATTTCCCTTACTTTACCCTCTGATTTATTAACCTAGACGTAATACCCTTACTACAGTCGATATTTTACCAACCCTGAACTATCTTTACCATCGTCGATATTTTACCAACTCTTTACTACAGCCGATTCATTACCTATTCTACTTACCATATACCACTTACCAACGACTTTCTTTTACCGACCTTACTTACATTCATTACCACATTTACCTTTTACCGACACTTCCTTTTACCAACAAGTCTTCCGCTTTAAATATTTAATAAATTATTTAATTATAACCTTTTATTATTTTAATAAAGGGCATATACCTGTCATAACGTACCTCTGTGCACCGCTTTCTTTTATTCATTGCATATCATTTGATGTCGTGGAGTCTTTGACTTCCTCAGCCTCACGTAAGAGCCGAGAGAATTGTATTCCGACCACCATTTGATTTAATTCTGCTGTGAGGCTTCCACCTAAGCAATAGAAAGGTGTATATGCATTCACGATCCCATGAGGTTAGCAGAATAACTGTGCATTAACAGAGTCCTATTGCATACTGAATGACAGTGTTTAACGTTTCGATTCAATTCTTTTATTCTATAAGGAAGCATATCAAACCACTTATCCTTACCGACTTCCTTCAACTATCCTACATTACCATTTAAATTCTTTACTTCTTTTTCTCAAGTCTTTAACTGTATCTTTACTCAATTACGTTTCACGGTTATTTTACTTAACAATTAAGAACCATTTTTAATTAGCTATTATCACCCTATTAACAGGTGAAGGGCAATAACTTCTTATTAATTATTAACGACTTTGAATCATCTAACCGCAACCGTGAGTGATTCCAACTAAGAATTAATATTTCATTGACATTTATAACCTTCCGTGGTAGTAATCCACAATTTTCTATACAATTAGATGGTAGCACATAGACGCAGACGAGACCTAGTCGAGCGACCTGAGCAATCGTTGCACCAGATTCGTTTAGGAGGTATTAGACGCGACCGACGTCGTGCGAATCATACGTCAGACGCTCAACTTTTAGTTTCTGCCGATCAACCAAACGCGTTACTCAACTCCCCTTTATATAATTTTATCAATCTATTAGAACCAACGAAATCAAACGACGCGCCTATACCGAATTTAATTAGCTACTCTCCTCCTCCTCCTCCTTCTCCAGAATCTATCATCATATCGTCAGACGACGATTCCAACTCCGTGCAGATAATATCTAATAATCCGCTATTAAACGAAGAACCATTTGACCCTTTCGAGATATATAACTTTACTGAAAAAGTTGACTTAGACGATATATTAGATCCTAGTAATACCGAAACAGTTCTTATCGACGAACTCTGCTCCTATATTGATGACCCAAACGTATTTCCGCCAGAATTATATATAGAACTACAAGAGATACTAAATAATACCGAGGATCTCTACAATAGGTCTACAATAAGTCATCCATATACTTCTTTAATATTATTTTACACTCTTATATACACATACTCCCACATATGTACTATATAATAAGAATTTAATAAACTTTATAATAAATAAATTATCCTTGTACTTGTGTCTGAATCATTCTACCTCCAACAAGAGAATAAAAGATCCTAGCTCTCGGCATCCTTGGGTATAGCCGGTGTAGCAGGTTGCCCATAAAAAAATAGAGAGCACTGTCTTTGTTAAAAGCGTTTGATGGAACTGTAACACGTTAACTGAAGACGTAACACTTCCTCGTCTGTACATTCAAGATCGGTATAAACACAATTAGTGCCAGTGGGCAATGTAATCTTATTTTTATCTAAATCAATTATCTTATTATAATACTTATATTCTATGTGTATATACATTTTTACAGGTTCCGTTTTTCCGAAGACATTTTCGTCATTATGCTCAAAAGCAGTTAGTGGAATGAGTCGACTGTTGGTTACATCTTTTTCAAGATTCTTAAAAGTGTAATTCCCGAGACGCAATTTTCAGTAGGCGTGGAGGTACATACAAGAAGAATAGTTCAAAGGTAAGTAGAATCTCTTATTTTTGAATAATTCCCTCGATTTAGATTTTAAAACCTTGTTATCATTATAGTTCAACGTATTGTTTATTTCGACCCGACAACTTAATATTTTTACAGGCCGTCATTTGGCTTTTCCAGTAAATCTACGATCACCTTGCGAAGAACTGGAGTTTCTTGGCCTGAGTGACATGAGTCGACTTCGAGCAGTGATATCGTGGTCCCATCTAAGCAATAGAAAGGTGTATGTACAGTAGTAAGGAACATCGCAATCATATCCTATGAGAGCGCTGTTATAACGGACCAGGAGGATCACAAGGATAATTTAAATGACCATCTGAAACAGAAGAAGTCATCATCCTGGTTCGCCATAATGTGCTTTCCTGAGCAAATTAACGTGCACTGTTCGCGTGGTTTGTCCTATTTTAATTTTAACATTTTCGTTGAGGACTTCTATTTTTTATACAACCCTAGGTATTCTCTGTCGAATTTATGGCGTTTTTTATTATTAATTAAAAATACGTTGTCGTCTACTCTAAATGTTACGGGATTCATGCGCTTGTCGTAATAATCTTTTGAACGTTCTTGTATTATAGACCTGTTTTCCTCTGATAAAGGAGTTGCAGCGATTCCAAGATAAATTGATACGGTACAAGGTTGTTCGGAGAGAACAGTAGAAAGCAGATTATGTATAGAACGCCACGGTATACTATCAAGCTTGTTAGTTTTCTGTATGCTAAAAGTATCTAAATTTAGTTCGGTAATTACGTCGAGTAATGAGGCAAAGCATTCGTTCAGTATATTTTTATCTAACTGAGTTGACCTTTGTTCTTTTGCTGGTAATACTATTATGTGTTTTCCAGGATATGTGGAAGGGTAAACTCTTGCTCTACCCAAAGTAAGCTCGTCTAACGGTGGAAGTTTTCCAGCTGTTTTAAATTCTTGTGCGCCATCGTCGAAAGGATGGTTATCAATGGTAACCATAATAACAGTATTGTCCTCTCGTTGTAGTAACGGAATGGTCGTTTCCTTTAGTTTACATTTCTTTCTAATTGTTCTTTCCTCTTGTTGCAGATTTCCTTCTTCGTCATCAGGTGAGGTTGCGTTGGAGTCGTCATCGTCTTGAGATCCGTCCGAGTATCCGAGGGTAAAATCTAATATCTCGGGAGGCGGTTCCGGTGGAATCTCAGGTGTATGGAGAATACTTTTGGTAGGTGAAAGCTCCTTTAACGTTGAGTCTTCGTCACTTCCGCAAGACTCTTCGTCAGTTTCTTCGTTAACATTTTCGTTTGGCTTATTTCCTTTTAAATGCTATCTTGGCGATTGTTGTAAATTTTCAGGAGACACTGGAGGTGATGTACGAGATGTGAGAGGAGTCGAACTAAAAGGAAGTGGATCAGGAGATCTTGGATAAGCAAATATTTCTTCGCTAGTGTCAGAAGCAACTACATACGGTCGTGTGGAACAGAATACTCGTTCACTACTTTGCCTTCGAACGGGTATTTTCCGACGTCTAGTGTCATCGTCTTCGTCTTTACTTTCAGACGTATCGGAGAGGTTGCTAATTCTTACTGGGAGTCGTGGACGTTTTTCCAATGGACATACGAGATAATTAACGGGATTTCTAGACAATGCATCAGCGTTGCAATTCGTTTTACCAGCTTTATATATGACAGTATACTCATACTCTTTCAGCTTAAGACGCCATCGCATAAGGCGTGAGCTAGGATCCTTGACTCTACACAACCAAGTGAGAGGTTGGTGGTCCGTGATAAGAGTGAATTTACGTCCATAAAGATAAGGCCTAAAGTGAGATACACAATATATAATGGCGAGAAGCTCCTTCTCTATCGTCGAGTAATTTTTCTCGGCTGGATTGAGTACTCTAGAGGCATATGTTATTGGCAAATCTTGACCAATCGTCCCTTGGCTTAGGATGCCGGCTACAGCGTGATCGTACGCGTCTGTTGTGAGCAGGAATTCTTTTTCAAAGTCCGGAAATTGCAGTATAGGCTCCTTGCATAGAAGTTCGCGGAGCGTGTCGAAAGAATGCTGTGTGTTTTCGTTCCAGCAGAAATTTTCATTCTTCTTGAGCAAGTCTGAGAGTGGCTTGGCTATTTCTGAAAAGCCAACAATAAAGCGGCGGTAATAGCCAGCTAGGCCAAGAAATTGACGAACGTTCTTCAAACTGCGTGGAATTGGAAAGGTTTTGACTGCGACTATCTTCTGTGAGTCCGGGCGAACTCCGTTGTCGGTAATAATGTGTCCGAGATAAGCAACTTCGCGCCGTAGAAACTCGCATTTGTCAGGCTGCAGAGTTAGATTAACTTCTTTGAGTCTCTTCATTAGCTTGTCTATTTCGATATCGTGTTCTCGTAGAGAGCTTGCGTATATCACGATGTCATCCATATAAACTAGTAGTTCTATGCCTTGGAGGCCTGAGAGCACGTTGTCCATTAGCCTCTGGAAAATGGCTGGCGCATTGCGAAGTCCAAATGGCATGCGTGAGAATTGGTAATGCCCATACGGCGTCGAGAATGCAGTCTTGTGTGCGTCTTTTGGATCCATAGGGATTTGGTAAAATCCACTAGCAAGATCGAGCACTGAAAAATATTTCGCACCACCGAGTTGATCCAAAATGTCGCTGATGTTTGGAAGAGGGTAGACATCTCCCGTTGTCTTTTCATATAATCTCCTGTAGTCTATCACCATTTGCTATTTCTTGTTTTTTAGCAATTCGGCCTTCTTCGAGACGATCCACACTGGTGAGTTGTATGGCGAGGTGGAAGGAATTACTATATCCTTTTGGAGTAGCTCGCTCACATGTTTGTTTATTTCCTCGCGGTGTACAGGTGGGAAACGATATTCTTTTATATGTACAGGCGTCTCGTCAGCAGTAATTATCTTATGATTAATTACATTAGTTTTCTCTAAGTATTCGCCGGTTATATAAAATCTATCGCTATGTCTAACAACTATATCTATGACGCTATTTTTTTCTAATATGTCGAGGTGATCAAGTCGCAAAAGCCGTAATATTTCGGAGATTCCATCCTCAGTGTAGTTTTTATTTAATTGATTTTCGCTTGACTTATAATTATTTTCGCAAATTTCATTTCTTACTGTATTGATTGTATTAATAGATTCGACTTTATCGTCGGTAGATTTTTTCGTGTCCACGCATGTTTCAAGTTCATCCGCGCTTGCGGGATAAGATTTAATAGGAGAGGAAAAATTTTTACCGCTGGGGTCTAAATAATAGGGGAATTGCACCGGCGCGAGAGCGGCATCGTCGGTCACCGGCGGGGAATTTATACCCGATTGAAGTTCCTGGTAGGGACAGCGTACCAGTGCGAGATTTGTGCTTTCGTTCACTGACAGAGACTTACAATCTCCTACCGAGGTAAAAATAGTATTTTTAATAGTAATATGTTTAGATTTAGGGATAACATGCGCGGAAGTAATTGTATATTTATTATACGTATTTGCTGTAGGGAAGGAAGGGGGTTTAGGAAAGGGATGTCGATCTTGATCGACGACGCACCTTAATGCGCCAGAAGGAAGGCAGTGCTCCTGCCCGATAATGAGAGTGTTTGAAATTTGCTGTGTGAATGACTCTATATTATTATTATAAAGATTTTCATCATGAGGCTTCGACGTGTTTTCTTTCGACTTCTCGACGTTATCTTTTAATTGATTTTGAATATTTTGATTTTTGTTTGCTTGTAATGAATTTACTAATTGTTCTTTATTTTCTTTTTCAGGTAATACCGTATAGGTCTTCGCGGGATTCGCCGATAGAAGATTTCCTGTTATTCGAGTGTTTTATAATTCATAATTGTTTTTATATTGCGGAGGTTTTTGAGCAACCTGTGAAATTTTATTTAACGTAATAATAGGTATCGCGATTTCTACTTCGTGATCTAACGTGTTAATAAATCGAATGTATGCTTTATCATTTATACAAGTGACGAGGCAGTCTCCGGAGCAGACTCCTTCAGGTCCCTTTAGCGGAGGACAATGCCCGGTTTTAATTCCTGGATTAGCTATGCGTATTGTAACGCCCATATTTGTTCTCGCGGGTATAACTACTGTCTCATGATTTTTAAATGGAAAAGCACAATCGTGCCATGTGATAAATTTATTCGCGTAATTAATGCACGCATTTTGTTCATTGAAGAACGAAGATCCCAATATTCCTTGAGTAATTATGGGAAATTCGTCGGGTACTACGTGAAAGGTTACCGGTACGTTATAAATATTCGCGACTGTCGTACCAAGCGTGTTGACGACGTCTTCGGTAATACCGGTGAGTTGAATAATTTCTTTATTGTTTATTCGAACATTATTATTAATGCAGCCTCTTTTAATCACGTTGGGCTGTGCTCCTGTGTCGAGCATGAAGGCGGTCGGTCCGCGAAAGGATATTGACTCGAGTTCGACGGCTGGTATTCTACCATCGTCTCCTTGTAAGACATGGAGATTCCTTGACTGGTCTCCATAGCGTTTATGGGACGGACGTTCCACTGGCCTCGGGGCGTCCCGTTGGCCGAAGCCACGGTGGAGTTTCCCGAATTTACTGGTACATTATTACTATTATTACTCGTATAATTATTATTACTATTATTATTGTTGCCGTTTGTGGGCTTATTGTTATTATAACTGCTATTGTTATTATAATATTGTCTTTCTCGACATTCATGTATCAAATGTCCTATTTTCTTACAGAAACCGCAAATTTTTTGATTGCCGGATGCTACCGGATTGTTCGATGAGTCGCTCTGCATCGCGGTGGAGTCACGCTGTAATATCTGAATCTGTGGAGCTGGAGCGGAATTATCTCGCGAAGCACGCGCATTTTTGTATCTTAGTTCCTCTCTTTGGAGTCGCCTGTCTATAACAATTGTCTTAGAACAAGCGTCGTTAAGGCTGTTGTATCCTTCCGCGCGAAGTTCTGTTCGGTAATCGCGAGGAAGTCCCTCTAGAAATGCCTCTAACGCGAAAGATTCTATGGATGAAATCTCAATTTCGGACAACGGTCGGCCAAAACTTGTTTGATCACCTTCAATTATAGCTGTCTTTAAATCCTTAATTCGCCCGATGTAATCTAAGACATGCTCGTTTGGTTTTTTGAATGTCATGCACAACTGTCCGCGGTAATAGTTTGAACTTTTTCCAGGCCCGAACGAACGTTTTAAACAATCTAGAAACTTTTCGACCGTAGGGTGTATTTCGTCCTCGACAGCTAGGTACGCGTGATGGGTTAATTTATTTCTTAACATGCGAACGAACATAGTTTTGTCTACCAGAGGTACTGTTTCCTTCGCGCGTTTACAGGCTCTCGCGAATTGCCAGACCGGTATATTGTGCCCATCGTATTTCGGTACGAGTTCGAGCGCGTCGCGTAAATACGACTTCGGGTATGTGGACGGGTACGAAAATCCCGACATATTTGTTGCAGGCGTAGCGGATTGTTGACTTAAATTCGGCGTTGGTATGTGAGTTGGAGGCGATTGAATTGACGTAATTGCGTGAGGTTCGGAAACATTACTCTTGGGCAAATAATTCACAAATGTCTGCATCATGTTTTCTAGCATCCGCGTGCGCTCCGTTAATTCTTTTTTTTTCTCCCGGATTTCTTTGAATGCTCTTTCATACGTAACGCGTGCTCCCTTATGATCGCTATCACTGTCTGAGTGACTCATTTTTAATTAATTATTTAATATATGAAAAATAATAACAATATATATATTGATTATCCGCGGCGATTACGGCTGTATCGGTTATTATATGAATACTATATAAAAAAAAACTTATTATATAAATGTCGTTTTCAAATTAGCATTAGTAGTACAAATAATTACAATAATATATTCGTATAGAACTATCTAAATAAAAGAGTGATCTTCGAACGCGTAAATATGTATATGTGTATATCGGCCGAATAATTTATCTAAAGGCCGGGCGCTTATAATTATTTATATGAATTGTATCGATAATATTTGGAAAGGAGTATGTATATACAAAGATAGGTCTAAAAGTACATGTATATGTGTATAGAAGAATTGATAGTATTTTATTAAATTTTCCTGAAAAGAAAGATTATATTATGTTATATTTTTATTTCACAACATAGGCATATAATTAGTAATCGAATATGAGTTTTCAATTATATTTTGACTTCTCTTAATTTCAGAACTAAGTAATATAATGAAAAGGAAATGGTGTCTTTTATATCTCTCGGAATAACTTCCCTAACGGATAAGGATATCCCTCTCTTTTTGAGATATCCCACCGCTGTCACCAGTTTTTTTTGTTTAATGTCACGTTTAATGTGACATTAAATTTTGGGTTTCTTCTTTTCTTTTCTCTTTTTATTCTTCTTTTTTGTTCTCTTGTGTAATTAAACAGTATATTTATTATTGAATTTTGTTATTTTGCAGGTTATCTATCGCTTTTGCTTTTGAGAGTGGCGGCAGGCGATTTATACCGTCACCGGTTTATTTAATTAACGCTGGGTCTAAGCGACACAGGTTAGAAATTTTGTAGTAAGTTATACAATCGATTCTATGATATATTTCTGATTTCTGACTAAATATATATTTCTCTTTTGTTTCAGGCAACGCTCAGGATTCACAACGGCCGAGCGGTAAACTATTGTGAACGAGCACAAGGCACCGGAAGATAGAGATAGGTTTTAGATATTAAGTTCTATATAAAAGGTTTGAATTTATTTATTCTAATGTTATTCTTATTTTCAGCCTCATCTTTAGCAGCATGGTATAGGAAAGAAAAGGGTTGGAACTAAATATTAGGTATGTATTAAATACTATAATTTTACTGATTCTATTATTTAATTTATTTTCTATGGTTAAAAATTCAATCTTAAGATAAATATATTTCGTATGTTAGTCTATTAACAAGATTATATGTATATATTATGATTTTAATTGTTCAAAGTAAGGAAATAATAATGATAAATTTTTATATTGAAAATTTAGAATTTATTGTGTAACTAATAAATTTACTATCTTATTTTCAGAGATCGTCCCTAATATTTAAAAAGGCTGCGACGGATTGGAAGGGCAAGGCTAAATCGTGACTGCTATTGAGTCTCAAAATCAGATACGTAACATTTATTGCACCTTATTACTGGGGCATTTAATTTAGAGAAAAGATTAAAACTTGTGATATATTATTATAGGTCCAAATGTTCATTCAATAAATTTAAATCAAAAGGTCGGAGAAGATTCGAGAATCCTATGGAATAATACGCCCTTACGGACTGGTAACGGAATCAGATTGCGAGAGGGGAAATCAATAAACAAGGTAATATATATGATTTATTTTATGCATATGCGTGTGTGTGTTTCAATTAAATAATATCATTTAGCATCAGAATCATTTATTTCACATATGTATATCATTCCGTATATAATTGGTTATTTTACTTAGTATTTAATTTTAATCACATAATTTTCATAGATAATTTTATTAATTTACGTGCGTATAGTTAATTGTGTCATTGAATTATAAGCGGACACATTTTGTTCCGTTAGAGTAACATTTCTGAATTCGACATATAAGTATTTTATTTCAATACTATTTATCTTAATCAGTTGTTTAGACCAATTATATTCGTAATTATTCATATGTATGTGTATTTAACATTTTCAGTTTGGTGGTTATTCTAATCGTTTGATACTTGAGAATTTTAGCGTCAGATTGTGTACAAATGTTGTAAAATGCAATTGAAATTAGTAGTTATTCGAAAGAGAAACAAATTTATATGTAGATCTTGTCACGTACGGCGCCTCCGCCTGACGCTAATCACCGTCCGTGGACGGGAAAATTTTTCGCCTTTTCATCTCCGACTCTCCTCACCGTCGCTCGACACTCCGAGGAAGGCACATAATTCAGCAACGGCACCTGAAAACATTCGGACCGGATCGTTAAAACTAATCTTTAATTATAAAGAATTATTTAAAGTCTTACCTTCCTGTTAATTAATGACACGTAATCGTACCGACAGTAGCCAGACCTCTCTTGCTATCGATTATGTTAGTCCTGAAAAAGAGAAAGAAAATATTAATTTATATTGTTTAATACATACCTTTTTGCGTTGAAGTATCCGAATCTCAATTGCTGTACCTGAAACATAAAAAAATAACATAGATATATATTTGAGAAAAAATTACAAGTAAATAAAATATTATATATAACTATTATACTCTCTAGAGATAAGTATAAAACAATAAGTTACTGTGCCAGTTATAGAATAGAATATACTAAGTTAAGGAAAAGCGACAAGCCTAATAATCAACAAACATACATATACACATTTATACATTTATACATGCTTATATTATACAGTTCAGTATATATGCACATATATATATGTGTATGTATATACCCATGAGAAATCATTAGTATGTCAAATTGCAACCCAAATGAGAGTACAAGCTCATAGTGTAAAAATAGTAAGACACAAAGTCTATGAAACGAGACACAAGTTTAATTAAATTATATTTAATATGAATTAAAATAATAACATTTAAAGAAACGTTAATTACATTGATAAAAATTGTTAAAAAAGGGATATGAACGCTATAGGCACTTTCGCGACACCCGGTACAATGCACTGCATCTGTATGCATTCAGATACAATATAAAACTATTCTAGGCCACTTTTATAATATCAATCGTCATCTAATTCATTAAAAACGGTAAAGTCTACGAACTACGAAATTCACTATATATACACTTTCAAATAATCAAAACTTTTATTTACATTGATTCAAACGAGCTCAAGTTAATATTTTATAATGATTTGAACATTTCTTTACAAGAAAATAGTGTATAAACAATAGTAAAAACTGTTGGAACAAAAATCAGCATACCTTCCACGTTCTCTCAAAAACTCAGTAAAATGACACATTTTTCACACATAAAAATTAATATCTCTCAAAATATTTGAATGCAATAGTTGAGTCTTGTTTTCTTAGTACAGAGCCACTATACCAACACTCCGGACCGTTAGAATTACCATTCAGACGTGAATTTACAAAAAGCACATAAAATAGTTTGAAATATACAACGCTTTGAAGTCGTCGAAACCAGATTTTCAACCATTTTTGTTACGGCTCGTGTAGACTTCCGATGATAGTTAGACCAAAATTCTCTTTACAGCCATATTCTGCCTTTCTTCTAGTTCCTAAATTTTCTTGTTTAGACCGCCTAACATTAATTTTACATTTGCACCTATCACATAGCAAAACTCTGATTTTTGACATTTTAACATAATATAAAAATCAATATATTATATTCTAACTTGTTCATTCATTCATTGTCTTTATTCAGCCCCTCAGGGATTTGAAGGCGCTTTTAAGGAGCGTTCCTGAACCTTTACAAAATAAATAAAACATTTCCCCCTCGCGACCTGGCCATGAGCGACCCTTACATTCTTTTACCCCCCACCCCCGCTTTCCACATCCCGTTCCCCTCCCCCCTTGTCTTCCACCTCCACACCTTCCGCCTCTCTCGTCCTCTTGCTCCCTTCCCCCTTTTGCGTCCTCCACCTTCCTTACTCGTCCCCTCCACCAGACTTGTCCTTCCTCCTCCATCCGTCTCTTCTTACTCTCCTTTCCTCATCCTCTCCTTCTTAGCGACCTCTTCTCCTTTCTGCCCTTGACTCCAATGTTCTATGCCTCTGTAACAGTAAAAGCAAAGGACACCTTCCTCTCCCTTTCCCCGTTCCCCCCACCCCCTTTTCCTTTCTCCCGTGTCCCTCCACCTCACCCCCTCTTCCTTCTTTCACTTCCTTCTTCCTGTCTCCTGTCTCTCATTTCCCTTCCCTTCCTCGACCCTGTCATACGTCGCTGCTCTCTTTCCCCTCCCCCCTCCCTTCCGCCAGCCACTCCTTTACCCCCTGCCCCTTCTTCTTTTCTCGTAGCGTTTTCTCCTTCTTTTCCTTTTCTTCTTTCTCCTCCTCAGCGTCTTCGGTCTCATCCTCCGTCGTCCCCTCTTCCTCCTCGCTCTGCATCCTGTCACTTTCATCCTCTTCTCTCTCCATTATTCTCAGTCCTTTCTTTCTCGTCCACCTCAGCTCCTTTGCGATTTCCTCTGCTTTTTCCCCTTTCCCTTAGCTCGCCTGGACCTCTATAACATACAAAGCAGAAAGAATCCTTCCCCCTCCCTCTTACCCTCCCTCACCCTTTTCCTTCTTCCCGTGTCCCTCCACTTCTCCCCCTCTTCCTACTTTCACTTCCTTCTTCCTGGTCTCCTGTCTCTCATTTCCCTTCCCTTCCTCGACCCTGTCATACGTAGCCGCTCTCTTTCCCCTCCCCCTCACTTCCGCCAGCCACTCCTTTACCCCCTGCCCCTTCTTCTTTTCTCGTAGCGTCCTCTCTCTTCTTTTCCTTTTCTTCTTTCTCCTCCTCAGCGTCTTCGGTCTCATCCTCCGTCGTCTCCTCTTCCTCCTCGCTCTGCATCTTGTCACTTTCATCCTCTTCTCTCTCCATTCTTCTCAGTCCTTTCTTTCTCGTCCACCTTAGCTCCTTTGCGATTTCCTCTGCTTCTTCCCCTTCACTCTTGCCCCACACCGCCGCCCTCTTTCTTCTCTTCCCCTCCCTTCCACCAACTTTTCCTTTTCCCCCTGCCTCCTCTTCTTTTCTTGTGCCGAGCTCGCTCAACCAGTCCTCTTCCCAGCCCCTAAATTCACAATCTTACCACTTTCTCTCTCTTAACCTTTCTATACTGCGACCTCCACGCACCACTACTTATCACCCTTAGCTTTACGCACGTATGCCGCTCAACTGCGTATCCCTCTAACCCGTCGCAACACGTGTTCCGCGCACGTGGCCTCCCGGCCTTCCAGTGTCGCCACCACCTGTTGCCACAAAACCTCCTTCCTGCTACCTGCCGGTACATACGGTCTTCTTCTACCCCTCTCCTCTTTACCGACCACTCTTCTCGCTTCCACACTCCGGTCGCCGATCCTTCCTCTGTCGCCACCATCTCTCCCTTTTCCTGCTCCAAAATCTCCTGAATCATGCCAGCCGAATTTTCCTTCCACCCACAACTCCTCTTCTGCTTCATCCCCCTCCTCTCCTCCATTCCCTCCGCCTCGTTTCCTCTTCCTCCATTGACTCCACCACCCACCGACCTCTCACCCTCTTCCCATCCTGTCAAACACTCCACACACTATCACTGTGGCAGAATCACGTCACCTTACTCTGCCCGCCATCTTTCCTCTCCTATATTCTAACTTGTATCAAAGTACTTCTGTTAACAAATTATGGTATAGAATCACTTTGTCCTGTTATCTAAACATAAATTGGCATAAACAATCAACTCTATACAGGGTGACTCAAAAATACTTGTACACAAATTGCTATTTTTACTTATGCTTATATATTGATAATTTATATTAAATCTATGTGTCTGTATTATATCATACTGCCATTGCATATTGATCTGCATATTCTCTTGCAATATTGACTGTGTAAACTTTTAACAAATGTATATGTGTATGTTATTATATTTAGTAGGGTCGCTAACTGCATACATATGTGTATATGTTATAAATTTCAATAATTTATTCCTGATACGTGCATATATGCACATGTGCGTGTGTTATACCAAAATGCAATTATTATTTTTTTTTAATAATTTTGTTTTGTTCATTGGTTGAATGCATATTTTAATCAAATATTCAAACTTATCTTAATTAATTCTTACTAATTCAATGAATGCATATACATTACAATTGATCGACTCAACTTTTGTTAATTGATATAATTAATTGACAAAACGCAGTATCGATTAATTAATGACGCTAATACCAGAATGAATTACATAAAAATTAATAATGAATTTTAAGGATAATGGGAAATAAGGAATAATAAACAAGTGGAACATAGTTTATTTTAAATATAAAGTAATTGTAATTTATTCATTCTTTCAAATTCACAGTACAAGAGGCCGAGATGCCAATGTGAAGACATCGGCGATACAAAAACATATCCCAGTGCGAATATTCATATTTCTCGCTCGTTTTTCACATTTCAGATACTAAAATACGCATTCAATTAATTTGAAACTATGTTTAAAATAATATTATAAATTATATAATAATGTTATTGTACAATGAGAATGTTAATTACTTTAATTTACAGCCAATAAGAGAAAGAGTAAGAATCGGAATTTCGACAGAGAATAAAATTTCATTATTGATAAAAGTTAATTAAAATTTTTAATATAAGAAATTTTTTTTGCATTAATAGAAAGAACATTAAATTAAAATTTAATTTCATTATTTCTTAAAACTAATCAACCTTAAATGATTTTCCTTTTTTTTATAAAATTTTCGAAATCAATAATAAAATATTTACAATGAAGATAATATTAAATCTAAAATAAATTAAATTCTAAATTTAATTTTGAAAGCGAAATTCTTATTCTAACTCGCCGGCTCAAGGAATGCGTAAACAAGCGTGATCACATTGTATGTCGCGCTGACTCGAAGCGTGCACGCGCCCGAAAGCTATCGAAGTTAGTCGAACGGCGCCGAAGCGGCCGATGATCACGTTTGGGCAGAAGCAGTCTGCGTTAAAACGTCGTACGAGTAAGAGCGTAGTTCGACAAGGAATTACTCCTGCGCCTTGAACGATAAAATCAGCGAGTATTTAGATTTGTATCGGCTTAATATCCTGTATAATTAGACGAGGGCAATATCTGGCCGTAACCACAAAACGAAGTCTTTCAGAACGTGACTAACTCGACAAATCTTGTCTCGAGGGAACGTCCCTGCAACAATAAAAAAAGGTGTGAATATTAATCGCAGTGAGTAAACTACAGTCAACCAGACGAAATATATACGTGCACATTTATACATATATATATATATATATATATATTTCTAAGACTTTCTCTTTTGCTTGCCCACTTTTATATATACGTGAATACCTGTCTAACATAACCTGTAACTAAATTAAACATTACTTTTACAATAAATATAAAAATATATATATATATATACTTTTCTCTTTTTAATTAATTATAGAGCTATATAAACTATGAAACAAAATAAGAATAATTATATGTGCACATATATGTATATATATATTGTCACGTCCGGGTGATCTTTTTCTCACTAGATTCTGTTAGCAAGAGAAAGAAGCTCTCTATTTTTGAAAGGCAACCTGCTTACACCGATTATACCCTAGGGACGCCGAGAGCAAGGATTGAAGTGATCTAAAGAGAGGAGTGAGACTCGGGTGATAATTATTTACTAGAAATTCACTAGAATTTTACGTACCTGTATAATTACGTGTGTTAATGCTGTTTTATGATTCTGGGCCTTAAAGATTTACTATAAGAACAGTTAGTAGGTCTAGATCCAAATATCCTTTAAAATAATCATCAATTAATCCAATTATTATTTCTAAAACGTCATTCGATTCGCTGGTTATTGTGACGTTTATTTCCTCGTCTGAGTATAAGGATATCATCTGTAATTTACAGAATAATTGTGTATTTGTTTCTTAATATATTAAATAGTGATTATTAGAACTTAAGTATACCGTAGAGGTGTGTAATGTGATTTATCAATTACAAATCCAAGTATTGGGCGTACTGATCTATACTAAAATGTTTATCCTCAGATAATTGTGATTTTAACTGGGATATTAAATCTTTCAGCAAAATCTTTGTTTGGTTGACTTCACTATTCTCTTTTTGATACTCTTTGCATGTTGTGAATTCTGGTGAATTTGGTTTCAAATCATTAGAATCATTTAATATCGGTAATTCAATGCTAAAACTATCAATGATTTCCGTATTGAGTTCAACTTTTGAATTAGATATTTCTTGGGGGGAGCCAATAAGTATTTCAGACTGAGTAGTAAATGCTGAGGTTGCAGGAGTCAAAGAGAATTTGTCGGTAGAGTCAGCGTAAGACTGAGTTCCGAATGCCTGCCGGTTGACCCAGATTAAATTTGAAGCACGCTGTATAGCACGTGCTCTTTTATTGGCACGATTAGCACGCGTCTGTTTACCGGCTCTATGCTTACGCTTCTTTCGGATGGTTTGTCTGTACGCCGGGTTAACCATCTACAAGGGAGTATGTAGTAGGATGATGAGATTAAATAAAATGATATAATTAACGTTGATAGAATTTTAAGTAATAATGACTAATTATTTGAAAAAGAACTTGAATGCAAAATCTAAAATATTTAAATGAGTTTTAAGAAATTTTAATTGGAAGGTAAAATATTAATTAATATTCTAGAATTATTATGTATCCGAGGCCTTATCCACTATCGTGTAGTTAATTATTAAGAACTTTGAAAATTAGAAATCTTGTTTGAGAATTTAGGAATTAGACATTTCGTGGACAAGAATATCTATTAATTGGAGGGATAGATAAGGATTTTCCTTCATGGAAGGATAGTATCAATACTATAATAATATCTTCATGTAATTCTAGTTTTTATTATAGAAAATGCTTTATAATTTTAAATTCTTCTGTTGTCAATCCTTAAGTACGAGATAGGGGTAAGGGATTTTTTATGAATCCTGGCAGCGAATGCCGGGATATTTTATGATTCCTGGCAGCGAATGCCGGGATATTTTTATGAATCCTGGCAGCGAATGCCGGGATATTTTATGAATCCTGGCAGCGAATGCCGGGATATTTTATGAATCCTGGCAGCGAATGCCGGGATATTTGATGAATCCTGGCAGCGAATGCCGGGATATTTTATGAATCCTGGCAGCGAATGCCGGGATGTTTTATGAATCCTGGCAGCGAATGCCGGGATATTTTATGAATCCTGGCAGCGAATGCCGGGATATTTTATGATTGGGAACGAGGGTTGGAGGACGTCGGAGTGACAACAGCAGTATTGTTAATATATTAAGACCTAAATATTGTCTAATATTGATACCTATAGATGATAATAAAATGGTGAGGACATATAACTTAATAATGACTGACGAAAAACTGTCAGCTTCATGCCAATGCTTGACAGGGGAGTTTCTTTATTATACACGGAGTAAGATTATCGCTAAAAGCACGTGAGATGCTGAGCGAGGATGGAATGAGAGATGAGGTAATCGATTAAAGTGGGATGTCAGTCAATAACAGATTTCCTAATCTTCACTGAGATACGGCATGCTCGGGTAAGGGGAGTTATAATTACTTACCGTATAGTAGCGGTGAATCTTTTGCTGTGCGTGTCTCTACCTTCGCTCCTGGAGGACCTCGGTCACGGCGAAATAGGTTGAATTCAAGTACTCAAAATTATGCACAGAATCCTTTATTCAGATTTTACACTATTAAGAAATCTAACGCACGACTGACAGTAGTGAAAAAGATTAGAAGTCCGTCGGTGCGGACGCACAGAGATTTGTCACAGCTTGAATATGATCTCGAATAAGATCTTATTCTGACCGAACGATTAATTGCTGGATGCTTATGATCGGATATGAATAATGACTGAATGCACTAACGACAATGAATAATGAACGAATGGGCGCCGGGGCTCGAAATTAGCGGTTTATATACCGATGAGACAACGGCGATTCGAGTCGTGCTTTGGTGACGCGTGAAACATACATAGATCATCGGTCATTTGAAGGATTTTGAGGTGGTTATGGGGGGATAACTCTTCGAGAAGAATTCGTTATAAAATTCCTTTTAATTGAGCCGCCGAGTAGCGACGAAAATGTGCTCGAGTTTTTCCTATTGAATGTTTACATGTATTGACACTCGCCGGAGTGACATCGATAAACAGAGAGTCGGCTGATCGTGGTGTCCGCGCTACCGGGCTGCTTGCATCACTCGAACTATAACTTAACGCCGCGATATTTTATGATGTTAAGCAATATAAAATGTTAAAACTTATATTTAATTTTCCTGTTTATAGAATCAATTTATAATAATTTACTGTCAGCTTGGTCATTTAATGAAAGTTAATTAAATCTCAACACTTTACTATTACTACAGGCTTCTACATAAATGACCTTGATTATTATTTCCAATTATAAAAGGCTGGTTGCAAATTATTATATACGGGGTATGATTCCATAGAGTATAATAATAATTGAACGGACTGTCAGGTTAGAGAGTAGCGCGTTTTACACAAGTAAATTAGTTGCTTCCGAAGTCATAATTGTTGTTTATTGAAATTCTTTGTTTAAATAATTTAGTTATCTATTTGAAAAGTTTTAACACAATTTCAATGATCATCCTTAGTTATCTTTAATTGTTTATAAGAGTCGTTTTCAATAAATCTTTATGACTTCATAATTTCTTATATTTATTGTAACAGAAGCTCGATTAATATTTGAATATCATATTGGAGCGCATTACCTTAAGCATTAATGACTTATTGCTAATTTCTTAAGTCATGGAATTATTTCGTAATAGCTTGCTTTTGGTTTAGTTAAAAATTGAATTTATAGAAATTAAAATGAATTCAGAAATTATAGTTGTTTATTTGTTAAGAATTGCTTCTAGCGAGTTATTATATTCCATAATTCCATAAGGGATAGCGCATACATCCTTGGATCTATATTAAAGTATTTAATTTCTTAAAATCGCAAAAGAGGTAGGATTCGCACGCAGGTTTGTTCTATAAGATAACCGCTGGTTAGTTCTAGAGCGCTACACGCGTGTGGTTTGGTTCCAGGAACGGCGCGTGATTGGCTTGCGTTGCTAGTTCCAAAATAGAGCTCCCGGATTGGTCGTAATGCGGTTAAATAGGGAAATCTTAGTTTCTTAGAGTTAGTAACTAAAAATAAAAGCGTATGAGGTAAGAAAATTAAATAACAAACAATAATGGAAGTCGCTAATAATTGAAAATAGAACAAGTAAATTACACAATTGCTCTATATTTTATAAGTAAAAGCATTTCTTAATTATTATTGTAAATATGGGTTCAAAAAAATGGCGGGACGTCACACCTCCCCCCTTATTTAAGAATAAATTACGATGTTTTCGTAGTAATTTGTTCTAGGTCCCTTAATCGGTCTCTTAAAATCTGATATCTATTTATATCGGGGGTAATTTCTATGGTTGCTGATTCGATGTTGGATCTAGCGGTTTCGTTTGTTTTTGGAAACCCGTCGGTCGCTGGTGGTTCTGTAGGTAATGCAGGTGATTCTTCAGGTGCAGATGGAGATGATGAATTGTAGCCTTCGTCATCATTATTCCTGTTGACAGGTCCACGTGCAAGATGCAGCAATAGGTTGGTAAGGGAGCTCCAAACGGCTCCAAGTAAATGCATACTCCATCCATAAGCGGAGTGTAGGGCGTATCCATGAATAGCCGTGTCGACAATGATTTTTATAATACGGACGATTATTAGAATGCCGAATATTCCGGCAGTTGCGGAACCAAATGTAACGAATCCATTCCATACTCGAGAGGCGGTGTTCTCAGCTATTTTATTTAGAGAAGCCTCATCTAGCAGGTTGTACACAGAGACGGCGTCTTTGTCGATGGGATGACCAGAGAGTCCTCTAGCAATTGTATTGAGAAGAGCTGGTCTTTCCGCGGGGAACATAATGTGGTCCCTTAGCTTCTGTATGTCTTGTTCAGAGTATATTCCGCTGATGGCGAGAGGTCCTGGCGTCAGATACTCCCAAGATAACGTGGTCATTGGTTGTAATTGTTGCGGAGCTAGTTGCCTTATTTGTGGGTCAGGTGCAAACTGGACCCATGTTTCTTCGATGCGATACATCGTAGGCATTTCATAGCTGCATTCCCTTTGATTCGCGAATTTAGTGATTATGCGTGACTTCGGAGAAAGATACAGGGAGGCGTTGCGTATGGTTATTGGTAGTTCTGTGTAACAGTCTTTTGTCTTCCTGATTGTGACGTCCACAGGTATACATTTGATGATATGCGTAACTTCGCCAGTTGTGACTGCCATATAGCCTGGTCCTTTCATAAGCCGGTACGCGAATTCATCTGGTTGGAGAGTAGCAAAAGACAGGGCATTAGTAATTACTTG
The DNA here is from genome assembly GCA_963971435.1 of Lasius platythorax. Lineage (NCBI taxonomy): Eukaryota > Metazoa > Arthropoda > Insecta > Hymenoptera > Formicidae > Lasius > Lasius platythorax. Next base: position 9,171,515 of record OZ020540.1, on the reverse strand, counting down.
TCTCTCTAGTTCGCATTTTTGTTGCATGACATCATGATATAAAGATGTCATCTGTTGTCGGATATGTTTCTCAACGTATACGAATTTAGAATTCATATACGCGAATATATCCAAATTGTCCACAGGGATGATGCCCCGATTAGCAAAAGTATCTCCCTTCTTGGTTTCGAGGATGAAGAGCTTGGGATGTTCCGTACGGAGCAGGGTGTATCCACACAAAGGCTGCTCCTTTGTTTTCGTAAGAGCGAAGGTAACATCTTGTGTTGTTAAGCTGTAGATGACTGGAGCCGAAGGGTTGATTGTCGTCTGTAATTTTAGTAGCTGGCCCTTCATAAAGGACATCGTATTGATGAAAATTACAGGATGATGTTGGTATTGGTTTCCAATATGTATATCCGTCGTCTGAGTCCAAGCAAAAGCTTTCGCTAAGTACGCAAACAGTTCCAGATTTTAGTATTATTTTTCCAGAATTTAATTGTACAGGGGCATACGATGATCTCAGTGATATTTTAACAACGGCTTGGACTACAACTTCATCCCAGGTCCCGTAGGGATCAGAATACTGAGTGCCTTTACAGCTTCCATCGTTGCTAATACGTCCAGCCAAAGTAAGGCTATGGAAAGAAGTCTGGTTAGCTCTAAGACCGTGGATGATATTGCCAGATCCTAGAGAGAAGGTTCCGTCTTGAAACATCCTCAGACACTGCGTATATCCAGTTTCATGGATATAATCTGCTTTTCCATTATGAACCACAGATACATGTGAATGCATTCCACAGTAGTAGATTGACCTTGATATTTCCACTTTGCATTGAATGACTTCTGCATGGTTATAGTCCGAAAGTTGCAAGAGTTGGACGTAAACATCACTCGTATTAGGTTTCCGATAATCGAGATTGCATTCACCAACATCGAGCAGCGATACAGAGGTAATATTCAGGTGTTGTCCGCCACAATCGAATCCGATAAGAGCACAGATTGGGCTTACAAATATGAGGGTCGAGAAGTATATTAACATTTCTGTAATTATACAATAATATATATTTATATATATAAGTATATTCTATTATATATAATGTAATAATAGTCTTGTGTTCTCTCCTCTTCAGACCATTTTCGTATTATCGTCATATGTATACATGAGACAATTATTTAAGACTGATTTATAATATAAAATTTAGCCTGAGTTTATAATTACTAATATTATAAAGATTTCGTGATTAAAAAGAGGAGGCATGCATTATAGTTATTGGCTAGTATCTAATAGGTTTTAATGTAGTGATCTGTGATCCGACGGAGAGCGAGTTTGTTTAGCTTATTCTCAAACGTGGTGACAGGGTGTAGTAGGCGCCAAGCGCTTCTCAGTCTTTGTCGCGCTGTCGAGGAAGATAGTCGTTAAGATGGTTTTACCGGTACTGAGAGTAGTGTTTGGTGGTAAGGTGATAGAGATAGAGTTTGGGGAAGTAAGTGGGATAATAATAATAAAAAATCCCCTTTTTTATGCATTGAGCCGGTATTTATATATATTTTCCATCTTCTCCTTTTTATAGGAATATGAAGATGTAAAAATAAAAGGATTTTTGAACCTTGAACGTATGAAAAGAGTCAGGTTCTGTCGCCAAGTACGTAGAGCGAGGTTGGAGCTGCTATGGGGTACAACCGCCACGGCTCGGTTATTGGCTAGTTGGATTGATATTCCGGAAGGCGACACTTTTAATTTGCGTGGCCTCTTTAACATGGACCAAGAGAAAGACGAGGTGGATTTGTCGTACACTAAGGAATGGGTTTCCAAACACGAAGACTTGTGGGAACAGGTTCCTGTGAAGTTTGAGGAGCTGCCTCAAGGAAATTTGGATGGTAAGTGTTTTGTTAAATTTTATTTATATTTTACCCTATAATTAATATAGTATGCGTGAGCATAGTTGTAAAAGAGAAAGGAGAATAATATAAGAAATAATATAAGAAGTATTTTATTAACGAATTCCCTCTCCCTTTTTATTTATTTATTTATTTATTTATTCATTTATTTTATTTATTTATTTATTTATTCTAGATTACCCGTTTAATGAGGTACTGGAACGTGTTCATGAATTAGGAGCCCACCGTCCCCTCACGGAAGAGGAACAGCGGCAGGAGGATGAGGAGAGAGTGTGGGCTGAATGGCTAGAGCAGTAAGTCTTCTATTTTAATCTTATTTATTTTTATTTTGATATTGTTTTATATATTAACGTTTACCTGTTTTTGTTACAGATGGTGGCTCTCTCCGTAATGTTTTTTTTTTTTCATATAATCTCTTTTTATTTCCCTTTTATACGTAATAAAAATTTTGAACAACACATACACACACATTCTGTATTTTACAATTACACAAAAAAAAATAAAAAGATGATTAAATATACATACACAATTTTCTTCCCTTCTTTAGTAATTAATTTTATTTTAGTATTTTATTTTTGTTTGCTCCTTCAATATCTATAGTTATAAGTAAATATTGTGTTAAGTTCATTATATTAAATATTATTTATTAGTTGTGGTTAGTTGATTTTAATCAAGACGCATGTACAATGTTTTTTCCCTTCTTTTTTTTTTGTGCGACATTTAAATAAGTAAATATCGGTTTGTTATTTATAAATCTAACTTCTTAATACTGAATCTTATTTGTATTAATACTAAACATTCGCAATTTCCTTCTCTTTTCCTCTAGTATATTTATGTAAATTTACGCTCGTGCACGCAAGCACCGGCGTCTCCGATCCAGCATTGACCAAATTGCGCATGCGTAAGGCAGAGTCGGGTGCTTTGTAAATGTATTGCACTAATAGCATTTAATATTTACATCTAAGGTAATTATTATTATTATGTATATATATATATATTTTTTTTTTTTATATTTTGTTTTCATTTTGTTCCTTTTTTTTTTATTTATATATATATAATATTATTTGGTTATTCAAGCAGGGATTGATAGCAGTAAGTAAATAATGCTATTAAAAAGACATCTATAATTATAAATCTTATAGGTATAATTATTTCTAGCGATATACATGAATGAATGTTACTGGGTCAAAATTTTCGGGATCCTAGATCTTAAATAGGGTAGGTCATGGTCTAGCAGCTTCGTCTCAAATTGTTTACACGTGCTTATTGATGGTGGAGGGGGGTAAGCGTGCACAGTGATTCTCATTAGATCGTCATAAGAGTTCTGACAGTGAGAGACTAAAGATCGAAAAGAGAAAATGGATTTGCCAGTTAGAATTGTTAGAGCTGGGTATAGTAGAGTGTGGCATTTTGCAGTGTCATTTTATTCGTGGACTTTCCACGCCTTTTTTCCGACCCGGGTAAGAGAAAAAAAAATTTTATTATTAGTCTTAGAAAATTAACTTATAGTTGTGGGTGTTTTTTTTTTTTTTTTTTCAGTGTTTTTCAGATATAGTCATTGAAGGGTTTATGAACATTGAAAACCGGCGGTTTATTCGGGCGTGCCGCCGGCAAGATCGAGAGTCGTTCGATCAAATGTGGGGCGATACGGCGGATGCCCGGGAATGGGAGGTCAACAATTCATGGATGTTTGAGGACATCTTTGATTTACGGATTTTATTCGGGATGGAGCCCTATGATGCCGATTACCGAGGTGAGTCGTGGGAGACTCCAGAGGATGTCAGCGCGGTCGAGGAGGGTCCGCTCTCGCTACAGGATCGCGTGGAAGAAGAGTCTCTGTCCTCTGAGAGTGACAACGGGGAATCACTTATGAAGCGGCTTAAGTTGAATTAAAAGTGAGTTTCTTTATGATTTATGATGTGTTAATAAACGTAGAGAAACAACAAAAAAAAGGAAATTGTATTAATAAAATTCGCACGATTTTGTTTCAGGGTTGTCCATAAATCGTTACTCTACATATGTATTAGTTTCTTGTCGATTGGTGTTTTTAGTTTTTTTTTTTTTTTTTTTTTATATATATTTTCTTCCCTTCTATATATATTTCTCAGCTTTCACATTAATCATCTACACGCCACTTGTATTTGTTCTTTTATATGAATAAATGACTTAAAAGGAAATATCAATCGCGTAAGATTATTATATATATATTCAGTAAGCAATATCGAATTGCTCGGGGACAAGATTAAGAGCGAGATGAAAGAAGGAGAGATGATAGAGGAGGAAACGGGAGTGACGACAAGAGGAGGAGGGAAACGGGAAGGAACGAGAAGAGAGAGATTGATGCTTTGCTGTTTCTGCGCGTGGCTTGCTGCGTGACTCTACCCTGTGTCTTAATTACTATTACTGTTGCGTTATTATTGCATTGCGTTAGGATAGCACCACATTATTAATATATATATATTCTATCTTATAGTATATGCACTAGCCTTGTATTGCTTTCCCCTTTTATATTTTGTACATATTTTAGATATATATATGTACGTGAATATGCATACACGAGATAATGAATATTATTGAAGCATCTTTAATTTTTAGTATAAAATTTAGCCTAAACTAAGGTAATGTTTATGAAGAGCAAAACACTATGAACAATAATAAAAGTGGTATCTCTTTTTATTTTTATTAATTGACATATACTAAAGTTTATTCTAGCAACATTAACTGAATCAAAAGTATTTAATTAAAATTGTATCAGTCATATGTATCGAAAAGCGAGCGGCATTGACCGTCGTTTGCATTGCTGGATAGGTAGGAAAGGGACAGAACAGGGTGTCTATCTTTTTCTTCCTGAAACTAACCGAAGCGCCGAGTTAGTTCACGGTTCTTGCTTGTGTGAGTAGTCTCTTCTATTGCTCGAGCCTCAACTATGGCGTCACTGGATGCAGACCTATACGCATAAGTCTCCGCCTCCCAAGGCGTATTCAAGCGGTGAGCGTTACAATGGTCGGAGGTCATTTAATATCATTTATTCCTTTGCTTTTCTATTTTTTTTTTTTTTTTTTTTATTATTATTTATATATATATATATTCAATATGGTATTCTATTAATAGTTATCTGGTATAAAGAAATATACATATACATTCTAGTAATCGTAATTATACGAGGCGCTTGTGGGTTATCGATTAATGAATTTCCCTTATTATTAAATTAATATAATATATATGTTATTTAGGAATTATTACAAGTTAGTTAACGTAACTTAACTGTAACTTATTGTTAGTGTCATGAACTTAATGAAATATTAAAGTAGTAGGAATAATAATTATAAGAGTAATTATATTTTATAGATGTTAGGATTATTTTCATTCGAGGTTGATTTCGATTTCTAATCCGTCTTCATCATATATAGAAAGGCTCGTAATTATTAAAGAAATAACATCTATCGTTAGGAAGGCAATTTCATAAGAGTAGTGTTCTCTATAGTGAGTAATAAACCACAGGTAGGCACTGAAACATCTATCGCATCGCAGAATCGAACGTACGCGTATTATTTCGTTTCCGCATCGACAAGTACGCAGATCTAATCTGCCGTCCATTAATCCGTGTCTTCTTATTAATTCATACCTTTTTGGTTTTTTGCGTTCATAACACTCAATGCAGATCCTATCGTTTTTTCCTTCTCTTTCGTAATTTAGCATCCGTAAACATCTTATATCGTATAAATTCGGTAATGTTCTTAACAGAGGGTGTGGTTCGTATTTATAATTCTTTGGTATGCACATTTTAGATTATAGATAGAAATACGCATTAAATTATCATTATTCATATACTTTGTTTTCTAATTTCATTTTCTATCGAATGACTAGGTAACTCATCTATTATTTATAGTTAATTACTCAAAGTTATATTTAATATATATATACCTTGGTAGGTTTAGGGTTAGTTATTAATGTTATCGTAGTATAATATTGCACTAAAATACTTGACAGAATAGTACGGTATATTTATTAATAAGATTTTAAAGTAATAAAGCGTACGGTTAGTGGAAAATAATAAAGTAATGTTGTTTACGTATTAACTGAGCCGGGAGAGATCTACGTAGTTGCCACTAATGTACAGCGTTAGGGGGTCACTGTAGCTGTTAATGTCTACTCCTCTCTCTTCTTCTTCAGTTAAAAATCGTAAAAGTTTTCGAGCGCAATCGTTACATTCGTGCAAGGGTCTTAAGATTAAAACGGGGTCTTTACAACGTTGGCATAAGACCTTCGGTTGTCGTAAACCATCTGAAACAAAATGATAATATGCTGGAGCATAGAAGAATCTGCGACCACGATATAATTTCTGAGGTAGGCTGAAATAGCAATATCGGCAAAAAAGGCCATGACGATCCTTTTTAAGATAGCCCTTGAGCTTAGCGCAGTAAGCGAAACGCAGATGATGTTGTGCTGTTAAAGATGGCGATGATACTGCGTGTTCTGGAATAATAATTCGCTGGCGATGCCAACACATCTGTAACCAAAGTAATGTATATATTATTTTCAACCTGGTTCAACGTGGGCAAGTTTTAACTTGTTAACATGTACGATTCGGGGTTTGTTTTTTACTAAAATTTTGACGTTGCACTGAGATAAGAGTTCTATAACTTCGTGAGGACCTGTATACTGATCGGAAAATTTTCCTTTCGCGGGTTCTTTTAATAAAAATACGCGTGATCCTACTTGGAAATGTTGTGGGTTAGTTCTTCGATCATAATAACGTTTGCTTCTTTCTTTGGAATTTATAAGATTTTTGCGCGCTTCTTCTTGTAAATCATTAATTCTATTGAATAAATCGAGTAAATAATCTACATAAGTGACTTCTAAACTTCCATCTATTGTTGTGTGAGCAGAAGGCAATCGTGCTATTCGCCCAAAAACTAATTCATAAGGCGGAAATTTCGTACCTTCGTGAACACTAGTATTATACGAGAACATTGCCATATTAATATAATTATCCCAATCTCTTTCCTTTTGAACTTGAGTCTTTAAATATTCAATCAATACGTGATGTGATCTTTCAATAGAGCCATTGGATTGAGGACGATAAGCAGTGGTTTTAAAATGTTGAATATTGAATTTTTTAGTTAAATTTCGTATTAAGGCGGAAAGAAAATTAGTGCCTTGATCGGTAAGGATGGCTTTAGGAGCACCGTATATACAGAAAAAATTTTTGGTAAGAGCATCGGCTATGGATAAGGAAGTGGCGTCTCTTAAAGGAACAGCTATGGAATATTTAGTTAATAAGTCTTGCATAGTTAATATATATTGATTTCCAGTACTTGTAATAGGAAGAGGACCCACGATATCGAGAGAAACTTTATCAAATGCGGCGCCAGGCGTATCTGTGATTACCATGGGTTGCTTTGTTTTAATTCGCGTTAGTTTTTTCAATTGACATTGACGACATTTTTGAATAAAGGTTTGTATATCTTTTTTCATGGTGTTCCAATAATAATGGGGTCTTAACCGATTGTATGTTTTAGCAACACCTTTATGGCCACCGTGAGTGGAGGAGTGACTTTCAATTATGAGAGGTTCACGTTGTTCGGCAGGAGGAGTTTGGACTAAGTTTTTACAAATGGTAACATGAATAGGTAGTTCTCTTAGGTGTTCTTGGATTTGACTTATTACGTAGTGCCATGGTAGATCGTCGAAATAATCGGTTTTACTAAGACTGAAAGAAGTTAATTGCATTTCCATTATTGCGTCTAGGAGAGAACGCATGCAATTTTTTAAGGTTTGTGGTTCTAGACGCGAGTGATTATTTAGTCTTATGGGAATGGATATTAAAGTTTTAGATTTAACTGTCTTTATATTTACTCTTTCGAAAGTGAGGTTTTCATAATTCGGTAATAAATTAGCTTTTTGATATTCTTTAGCGCCATTATCAAAAGGAGTCCCGTTTACATGAATAAAAATTACATGGGTATCAGATTGTTTCAGTAGACTATCGCGACTTTCTGTTATTATGATTAGATCTGTATCTCGATGTTCCTCATTAAGGTCGAGTACTTCTTCATATTGATTACTAATTTCGTCTAGCCTTTCATCATCATCGATCTCGTCATCGTCACTAGGATATTCTTCTATGGTTCGTTCGATGGACGGTTCATTATCTGGATATGGTCTGAGCGGGGCAAATTCAGTAGGTGGATCTATTATATCGTTATTCGGAGCGGATGTACTGGGTTCACATTCATAATTAGATATCGCATTATTTGACGATTCTTCAGGATTATTAGCGGTAAGCAGAGGTAATACGTAATCGGCAGGAGGGTTTCTGGATAGTGCATCTGCATTGTTATTTAAACTGCCTTTCTTATATTGTATTTCGTACTCATATTCAGCTAATTTTGTTCTCCATTTCCACAATCTAGAGGAAGGATCTTTAATTGAATGAAGCCAGATTAAAGGTTTGTGATCGGTGATGATTGTGAATTTTTTGCCGTATAAATATGGTCGAAAGTGATTAGTACAATAAACTATTGCCAGACATTCTTTTTCAATAGTAGAATAATTTTGCTCCGCGGTATTTAACACGCGGGAAGTGTAAGCGATAGGTAGATCTTTTCCAATTTGTCCTTGGCTGAGTACTCCTCCGATAGCATATCCGGATGCGTCGGTCGTCAAAATAAAAGGTTTAGTAAAATCTGGATATTGAAGTACCGGTTCTGAACATAAGGCGAATTTCAAAATGTTGAATGCTTCGATTTGGCGTTGTTGCCAATTAAATGCATTATTTTTCTTTAATAAATCAGTTAACGGTTTAGCAGTCTTGGAAAATTGCGGAATAAACCGTCTGTAATATCCGGCTAGTCCTAAAAATTGTTTAATATTTTTCCCGGTTTTAGGCGTAGGAAATTCGGCTATTGATTTTATTTTGTTCGGATCTGGTTTGACTCCGTCGGCTCCGATTATATGACCGAGATACGCTACTTCGTGGCGTAAAAATTCGCATTTGTCGGGTTGTAGTTTTAAGTTCGCGATTCTCAATCTTTGCATCAATTTATTAAACTTAACTTCATGTTCTTTTAATGATCTAGCGTAAATTACTATATCATCCATGTAAACAAATAGTTCGTTACCTTGTAATCCGGAAAGAACGTTATCCATCAATCTTTGAAATGTCGCGGGAGCATTTTTTAAACCGAATGGCATTCTCTTAAATTGATAATGACCGTACGGGGTTGAAAATGCAGTTTTCGGTGCGTCTTTTGGTGCCATAGAAATTTGGTGAAAACCGGAAGCTAAATCGAGAACGGAAAAATATTTGGCAGATCCTAATTGATCGAGGATATCAGTTATATTCGGAAGGGGGTATGCGTCTCCTATGGTTTTTTCATTGAGGCTACGATAATCGATGACCATTCGCCATCTTTTGTTGCCTTTAGAATCAGGTTTTTTGGGTACTATCCACACAGGAGAGTTATAAGGAGATGTGGAATATTCAATTAAATCATCGGATAATAATTCATTGACTTGTTTATTAATTTCGTCTTTATGGACAGGAGGAAATCGATATTGTTTTGTATGGATAGGAATTTCGTCGGTAGTAGGTATGGAATGTTGTGTAGCGTTAGTAGCTCCGAGATTATCGTCAGGGAGATGAAATCTATCAGAATGGTTAAGAATTAATGATTTAACATTATTTAACTCCTCGGAGTTTAAATGTTCCAATCGTAAGAGCTGCATAATAGCAAATGAACGGTCACAAGAAATTTCCTCGTCAAGGAAATTTATAGAAGATTTATTATTTTCAATTCCTTCAAAGTATAAAGGATTATCAATAGAGGAATTAAGGTGATTATAACTCGTTAGAGTCCCTCGGGACATGTCGATATAATCTGAATTATTTTTAGAATTTGGTGAATTATTATCGATCACTGGGTGCCCTAAGGTTGCAGTGATATTTCTAAAATTATCCTCCTCAGAGGAATTAGAATTTGGAACTTTATCGTATTCTTTGACATGCAGATCACTGGTCGTTTCATTCCCTCGGGTTTCAACAACACTATCTAGGATTGTGGATCCTTTGAGTGTATCTACAAAGTCAAAATCTTGCAACTCGATAGAGGGGATCTCTACATGATAATTATCTTCAGTTGCGTTAATGATCGGTAGGTAAGCTTTACCGTTGATGTTCGCGACGATTGCTTCTCCGAAATAAACGTTTTCGGTTAGCGTAAGACGCGGTATATATCCATATTGTTTTTCAGTATTAATAATATTAACATAAAAAGGTGAAATAGATCGTTTTCCAATATGAAGATAACTTATTTCCGCGAAGGGGATGCTAGAATTATCGTAATGCAGAAGTCTGTTTTTGTAATCTATACTGGCCATTCTTTTCTTCAAGAAAATATTTCCTAAAATTCCATCGTGAGGAAAACCAACTGTATCAGGAACTACGTGAAAGAAAGTAGGTAAATCAAGTAAATATAGGATAACAGATCCTAGGGTAGAGATCGGTTCAGGGGATATACCTTGAAGAGTTAGGGCGTCTTTGTCGTTTAAAACTACATCTTGATTGATAAAACATTTTTTTATAAGATTAACACCGGAACCTGAGTCAATCATAAAGGAACATTTTTCTTTTAAATTTGGGGAAGAAAGGATGACGGAAGGTAATGCATTGATTCTTGTTTTTTCCTCTATTCTTCCAACATTGGCGATAGAGAGGGAGTCGGTCTTTGAGGTAGAGCGATTGTTACTGGTGTGTTTTGAGGAAGAGATGAGCGCCCCGGTTGAATGTCGTTCCGGCGGACGCCGCTGATTGCCGGAACGCTCTGAGAGTTTCCCGGAATATTAGTATTATTATTATTAAAAGAATGTGAAGTGGATGGATTATTTTCGAAGGATCGTCTATATGCGAGTTTACGACATTCGTCCATGAGATGCCCAGGAGCTTTACAATATCGACAAATTTTTTCGACTGGATAATTTGGTCCAGGTCTTCCCGGGATAAGTGGTTTTATAAAGGGAGTTGCGGAATTTCGCGGGGTTTGAGGTTGGGCAGATTGTTGTGGATAATTAGTAAAGGGTCGAAAGGGGCCAGGGTTATTTGAAAAGTCAGCTCTAGGAGAGGTATTAGATCTATAAGACGACATGGTTCGTTTGCGCGCATTTTCCGCTTCTAGAGTTTTTGAAAGTTGTATCGCTGATATAAAAGCATCGTCGATGGTATATGATCGTTCTAATTTAACACGAATTAAGAGGTCGGAAGGAAGACCATTAATAAAACTGGTAGTAACAGTTTGTTCAATATTATCTTTCGTAATCTCATCAATGTATCCACTGGTGTTGGTTTCTCCGTCGATTATTGCTGCACGCAGTTCTTTTACTCTTTCAATGTAATCAAAAATGTTTTCATTATGTCTCATATAAATATTGGCTAATTCACCGCGGTATTGATCTACGGATTTGTTGGAGCCGAAAATTCTCTTTAATCGTCTAGTTAAGTCAAAAACGGTTGAGTATTCCGTTCCTTCTATTGCGGCATAAGCGTGTCCCTGTAGTTTATTTATTATTAATTGTACTAGATGGTATTCTTGGTAGCCTGGGATTAATTCAAGGGCTCGCTCGCACATTTTACAAAAATAAAAAACGGAAATTTTATGTCCATCATATTTTGGAATAGAGTCGACGACATCCTTGAGACGAATAGGGGAATTCATGTCTACAGGACTGGATCTGCGAGAAGGATCTTGAATAGGACGAGTAGTTTGTCGATTAGGAATTGAGTGGGAAGGTTGAATATTGCTAATACGTTGGTTTAGTTTTTCTATTTGCCCAGGTAAGGCGCTCAGGGCGGAAACTTGTTCGCGTAAAGTATATAAGTTAAGTATGATATCGAGCTGACTATGGCCAGCGGAAGTCTCTTTAATTTGTTCGACATTTTGTTGTAAAGCCTTTAATTCATCCCGTTTTCCTTGTGATTGCTTTGCGTGTTCCTTGTTCATTTCCTCTTTTTCTGTTAATTGATTAAGGAGTTCTAGTTCAGCTTGAGTTAAAGGTTCAGTTGGTTCAGAAGGAGCGTTAGAACTTTGCGATCGCGTTAGTGGCATTTTGAATAATTGATATGTTTATTTTTATTATATAAAAAGAAAAGGAATTAATTTCCGAGACTTCTGTTCGCTCGTAAAGATGCTTATCAATCTCTTTGGCAATCCCACCGCTGCCACCAAAATTATGTCACGTCCGGGTGATCTTTTTCTCACTAGATTCTGTTAGCAAGAGAAAGAAGCTCTCTATTTTTGAAAGGCAACCTGCTTACACCGGTTATACCCTAGGGACGCCGAGAGCAAGGATTGAAGTGATCTAAAGAGAGGAGTGAGACTCGGGTGATAATTATTTACTAGAAATTCACTAGAATTTTACGTACCTGTATAATTACGTGTGTTAATGCTGTTTTATGATTCTGGGCCTTAAAGATTTACTATAAGAACAGTTAGTAGGTCTAGATCCAAATATCCTTTAAAATAATCATCAATTAATCCAATTATTATTTCTAAAACGTCATTCGATTCGCTGGTTATTGTGACGTTTATTTCCTCGTCTGAGTATAAGGATATCATCTGTAATTTACAGAATAATTGTGTATTTGTTTCTTAATATATTAAATAGTGATTATTAGAACTTAAGTATACCGTAGAGGTGTGTAATGTGATTTATCAATTACAAATCCAAGTATTGGGCGTACTGATCTATACTAAAATGTTTATCCTCAGATAATTGTGATTTTAACTGGGATATTAAATCTTTCAGCAAAATCTTTGTTTGGTTGACTTCACTATTCTCTTTTTGATACTCTTTGCATGTTGTGAATTCTGGTGAATTTGGTTTCAAATCATTAGAATCATTTAATATCGGTAATTCAATGCTAAAACTATCAATGATTTCCGTATTGAGTTCAACTTTTGAATTAGATATTTCTTGGGGGGAGCCAATAAGTATTTCAGACTGAGTAGTAAATGCTGAGGTTGCAGGAGTCAAAGAGAATTTGTCGGTAGAGTCAGCGTAAGACTGAGTTCCGAATGCCTGCCGGTTGACCCAGATTAAATTTGAAGCACGCTGTATAGCACGTGCTCTTTTATTGGCACGATTAGCACGCGTCTGTTTACCGGCTCTATGCTTACGCTTCTTTCGGATGGTTTGTCTGTACGCCGGGTTAACCATCTACAAGGGAGTATGTAGTAGGATGATGAGATTAAATAAAATGATATAATTAACGTTGATAGAATTTTAAGTAATAATGACTAATTATTTGAAAAAGAACTTAAATGCAAAATCTAAAATATTTAAATGAGTTTTAAGAAATTTTAATTGGAAGGTAAAATATTAATTAATATTCTAGAATTATTATGTATCCGAGGCCTTATCCACTATCGTGTAGTTAATTATTAAGAACTTTGAAAATTAGAAATCTTGTTTGAGAATTTAGGAATTAGACATTTCGTGGACAAGAATATCTATTAATTGGAGGGATAGATAAGGATTTTCCTTCATGGAAGGATAGTATCAATACTATAATAATATCTTCATGTAATTCTAGTTTTTATTATAGAAAATGCTTTATAATTTTAAATTCTTCTGTTGTCAATCCTTAAGTACGAGATAGGGGTAAGGGATTTTTTATGAATCCTGGCAGCGAATGCCGGGATATTTTATGATTCCTGGCAGCGAATGCCGGAATATTTTTATGAATCCTGGCAGCGAATGCCGGGATATTTTATGAATCCTGGCAGCGAATGCCGGGATATTTTATGAATCCTGGCAGCGAATGCCGGGATATTTGATGAATCCTGGCAGCGAATGCCGGGATATTTTATGAATCCTGGCAGCGAATGCCGGGATATTTTATGAATCCTGGCAGCGAATGCCGGGATGTTTTATGAATCCTGGCAGCGAATGCCGGGATATTTTATGAATCCTGGCAGCGAATGCCGGGATATTTTATGATTGGGAACGAGGGTTGGAGGACGTCGGAGTGACAACAGCAGTATTGTTAATATATTAAGACCTAAATATTGTCTAATATTGATACCTATAGATGATAATAAAATGGTGAGGACATATAACTTAATAATGACTGACGAAAAACTGTCAGCTTCATGCCAATGCTTGACAGGGGAGTTTCTTTATTATACACGGAGTAAGATTATCGCTAAAAGCACGTGAGATGCTGAGCGAGGATGGAATGAGAGATGAGGTAATCGATTAAAGTGGGATGTCAGTCAATAACAGATTTCCTAATCTTCACTGAGATACGGCATGCTCGGGTAAGGGGAGTTATAATTACTTACCGTATAGTAGCGGTGAATCTTTTGCTGTGCGTGTCTCTACCTTCGCTCCTGGAGGACCTCGGTCACGGCGAAATAGGTTGAATTCAAGTACTCAAAATTATGCACAGAATCCTTTATTCAGATTTTACACTATTAAGAAATCTAACGCACGACTGACAGTAGTGAAAAAGATTAGAAGTCCGTCGGTGCGGACGCACAGAGATTTGTCACAGCTTGAATATGATCTCGAATAAGATCTTATTCTGACCGAACGATTAATTGCTGGATGCTTATGATCGGATATGAATAATGACTGAATGCACTAACGACAATGAATAATGAACGAATGGGCGCCGGGGCTCGAAATTAGCGGTTTATATACCGATGAGACAACGGCGATTCGAGTCGTGCTTTGGTGACGCGTGAAACATACATAGATCATCGGTCATTTGAAGGATTTTGAGGTGGTTATGGGGGGATAACTCTTCGAGAAGAATTCGTTATAAAATTCCTTTTAATTGAGCCGCCGAGTAGCGACGAAAATGTGCTCGAGTTTTTCCTATTGAATGTTTACATGTATTGACACTCGCCGGAGTGACATCGATAAACAGAGAGTCGGCTGATCGTGGTGTCCGCGCTACCGGGCTGCTTGCATCACTCGAACTATAACTTAACGCCGCGATATTTTATGATGTTAAGCAATATAAAATGTTAAAACTTATATTTAATTTTCCTGTTTATAGAATCAATTTATAATAATTTACTGTCAGCTTGGTCATTTAATGAAAGTTAATTAAATCTCAACACTTTACTATTACTACAGGCTTCTACATAAATGACCTTGATTATTATTTCCAATTATAAAAGGCTGGTTGCAAATTATTATATACGGGGTATGATTCCATAGAGTATAATAATAATTGAACGGACTGTCAGGTTAGAGAGTAGCGCGTTTTACACAAGTAAATTAGTTGCTTCCGAAGTCATAATTGTTGTTTATTGAAATTCTTTGTTTAAATAATTTAGTTATCTATTTGAAAAGTTTTAACACAATTTCAATGATCATCCTTAGTTATCTTTAATTGTTTATAAGAGTCGTTTTCAATAAATCTTTATGACTTCATAATTTCTTATATTTATTGTAACAGAAGCTCGATTAATATTTGAATATCATATTGGAGCGCATTACCTTAAGCATTAATGACTTATTGCTAATTTCTTAAGTCATGGAATTATTTCGTAATAGCTTGCTTTTGGTTTAGTTAAAAATTGAATTTATAGAAATTAAAATGAATTCAGAAATTATAGTTGTTTATTTGTTAAGAATTGCTTCTAGCGAGTTATTATATTCCATAATTCCATAAGGGATAGCGCATACATCCTTGGATCTATATTAAAGTATTTAATTTCTTAAAATCGCAAAAGAGGTAGGATTCGCACGCAGGTTTGTTCTATAAGATAACCGCTGGTTAGTTCTAGAGCGCTACACGCGTGTGGTTTGGTTCCAGGAACGGCGCGTGATTGGCTTGCGTTGCTAGTTCCAAAATAGAGCTCCCGGATTGGTCGTAATGCGGTTAAATAGGGAAATCTTAGTTTCTTAGAGTTAGTAACTAAAAATAAAAGCGTATGAGGTAAGAAAATTAAATACAAACAATAATGGAAGTCGCTAATAATTGAAAATAGAACAAGTAAATTACACAATTGCTCTATATTTTATAAGTAAAAGCATTTCTTAATTATTATTGTAAATATAGGTTCAAAAAAATGGCGGGACGTCACAATATACAGTGTTCTGACATACATGGTCTAGCGAATATAATAAAGTGCAACATTCTCAATTGAAGTGATTAAAAATTAAAATAGTGATTGTTCTAATCGGCAGCTTCAATGTTTACAACGACAAATTGAGAAATTATCGACCAATGAAAATATAAGAGCACAGATAATCCATATATAGTGTGATCAATTTCTACATCTATTTTCTTAATTTTATTGAATGATATTGATTGTACGTTAATACTGATCAGATCTACATATAAATTTCTTTCTCTTTCGAATAACTACTAATTTCAATTGCATTTTACAACATTTGTACACAACCTTACGCTAAAATTCTCAAGTATCAAACAATTAGAACATCCACCAAACTGAATATGTTAAATACACATACATATGAATAATTACTAATATAATTGGTTTAAACAACTGATTAAGATAAATAGTATTGAAACAAAATACTTATTCAATAATTTAATTCTTGATATTGCCAGTCGTTTATTAACGGGATAAATAATTTGGACGACCAATACTGGCTAAGTTAACATTTAATGTAACACGACGTTTCGACCATGGGTTTCGGTCCTTTTCAAGTTTACTATAAAAATTACAAAGATTCGAAGATGTTACAATTATACAAAAGTTAAATTCGATCTATAGCAATGCGCAAACTAAATATGGAAGAGAAGTTAAGTAATTATTAGAATTTTTATCTTACATTTAAAATTAGTGCTGTGCGAATGTCACATCTTGTCAATAGTAAGGTAGCCAGAATTGGGAAGGAGACTAAACAACCTTTAATATATTGTCATAGACATTGTATAGGTTTTCTGTATCTTTTTGTAGGTTGATTGTGTTTTTAGTTTTTTTGATAAAAAACATTTCGGCTATTTCTCTCTTCTTCGTATGTTTCTCGCTATGTAATATCATCGGTTTAGCCCAGTCGAAATCATGATTAAAATCTAATTTATGTTTACTGATAACTGAATGATTAGACGCATGCAATTTAATATTATTAAAATGTTCTTTTACACGAGTATTTAAATATCTTTTTGTTTGGCCAATGTAAAATACTTATTATATGTCGAATTCAGAAATGTTACTGTAACGGAACAAAATGTGTCCGCTTATAATTCAACGACACAATTAACTATACGCACGTAAATTAATGAAATTATCTATGAAAATTATGTGATTAAAATTAAATACTAAGTAAAATAACCAATTATATACGAAATGATATACATATGTGAAATAAATGATTCTGATGCTAAATGATATTATTTAATTGAAACACACACGCATATGCATATAATAAATCATATATATTACCTTGTTTATTGATTTCCCCTCTCGCGATCTGCTTTCATTACCAGTCCGTAAGGGCGTATTATTCCATAGGATTCTCGAATCTTTTCCGACCTTTTGATTTGAATTTATTGAATGAATATTTGGACCTATAATAATATATCACAAGCTTTAATCTTTTTTCTAAATTAAAGGCCCCAGTAATAAGGTGCAGTAAATGTTACGTATCTGATTTTGAGACTCAATAGCAGTCACGATTTAGCCTTGCCCTTCCAATCCGTCGCAGCCTTTTTAAATATTAGGGTCGATCTCTGAAAATAAGATAGTAAATTTATTAGTTACACAATAAATTCTAAATTTTCAATATAGAACTTTATCATTACTATTTCCTTTACTTCGAACAATTAAAACCACAATATATACATATAGTCTTGTTAATAGACTAACATACGAAATATATTTATCTTAAGATTGAATTTTCAACCATAGAAAATAAATTAAATAATAGAATCAGTAAAATTATAGTATTTAATACATACCTTATATTTTGTTCCACACCTTTTCTCTCCTATACCATGCTGCTACAGTTGAGGCTGAATATAAGAATAACATTAGAATAAATAAATTCAAACCTTCTATATAAAACTTAATATCTAAAACCTATCTCTATCTTCCGGTGCCTTGTGCTCGTTCACAATAGTTTACCGCTCGGCCGTTGTGAATCCTGCGCGTTGCCTGAAACGAAAGAGAAATATATATTTAGTCAGAAATCAGAGATATATCATAGAATCGATTGTACAACTTACTACAAAATTTCTAACCTGTGTCGCTGAGACCCTGCGTTAATTAAATAAACCGGTGACGGCATAAATCGCCTGCCGCCACTCTCAAAAGCAAAAGCGATAGTCTGCAAAATAACAAAATTCAATAATAAATATACTGTTTAATGACACAAGAAAAAAAAATAAAAAAAGAAAAGAAAAGAAAAAACCCAAAATTTAATGTCACTTGGACGTGAAAATCTCATCAGTATTAACGTACAATCGATATCATTCAATAAAATTAAGAAAATAGACGTAGAAATTGATCACACTATATAAGAATTATCTGTGCTCTTATATTTTCATTGGTCGATAATTTCTCAATTTATCGTTGTAAACATTAAAGCTGCCGATTAGAACAATCACTATATTAATTTTTAATCACCTCAATAGAGAATGTTGCACTTTATTATATTCGCTAGACCATGTATGTTCAGGACACTGTATATATGTATATATATGTGCACATATAATTATTCTTATTTTGTTTCATAGTTTATATAACCCTATAATTAATTAAAAGGAGAAAAGTATATATATATCTATTTCTATATTTATTGTAAAATTAATGTTTAATTTAGTTACAGGTTATGTTAGACAAGTGTTCACATATATATATATATATATATATATATGTGAGCAAGCAAAAATAGAAAGTCTTAGAAATATATCTATATATAAATGTGCACGTATATATTTCGTCTGGTTGACTGTAGTTTACTCGCTGCGATTAATATTCACAACCCTTTTTTTTTGTTGCAGGGACGTTCCCTCAAGACAAGATTTGTCGAGTTAGTCACGTTCGGAGTGACTCCTCGTTTTGTGGGGGCGGCCAGATATATCTCTCGTCTAATTATACAGAATATTAGGCCGATACAAATCCAGATACTCGCTGATTTTATCGTTTAAGGCGCAGGAGTAATTCCTTGTCGAACTACGCTCTTACTCGTACGACGTTTTAACGCAGACTGCCTCTGCCCAAGCGTGATCATCGGCCGCTTCGGCGTTGTTCGGCTAACTTCGGGCTTTCTAGCTTTCGGGCACGTGCACGCTTCGAGTCAGCGCGACATACAATGTGATCACGCTTGTTTACGCATTCCTTGAGCCGGCGATTTAGAATAAGAATTTCGCTTTCGAAATTAAATTTAGAATTTAATATATTTTAGATTTAATATTATCCTCATTGTAAATATTTTTCTATAGATTTTGAAAATTTTATAAAGAAATAGAAAATCATTTTAGGTTGATTGGTTTTAAGAAATAATGAAATTAAATTTTAATTTAATGTTCTTTCTATTAATGCAAAAAAAATTTCTTATATTAAAAATCTTAATTAACTTTTATCAATAATGAAATTTTATTCTGTGTCGAAATTCCGATTCTTACTCCTTCTCTTATTGGCTGTAAATTAAAGTAATTAACATTCTCATTGTACAATAAAATAATTATATAATATATATTATTTTAAACATAGTTTTAAATTAATTGAATGCGTATTTTACTATCTGAAATGTGAAAAGCGAGCGAGAAATATGAATATTCGCACTGGGATATGTTTTTGTATCGCCGATGATATCATCACATTGGCATTTCGGCCTCTTGTACTGTGAATTTGAAAGAATGAATAAATTACAATTACTTTATATTTTAAATAAACTATGCTCCACTTGTTTAATATTTCTTATTTTCCATTATCCTTAGAATTCATTATTATTTTTTAAGTAATTATTTCTGGTATTAGCGTCATTAATTAATCGATACTGCGTTTTGTCAATTAATTATATCAATTAACAAAAGTTGAGTCGATCAATTGTAATATATATGCATTCATTGAATTATTAAGAATTAATTAATATAAGTTTGAATATTTGATTAAAATATGCATTCAACCAATGAACAAAACAAAATTATTCAAAAAAAATAATAATTGCATTTCGGTATAACACACGCACATGTGCATATATGCACGTATCAGGAGTAAATTATTGCAATTTATAACATATACACATATGTATGCAGTTTGCGACCCTACTAAATATAATAACATACACATATACATTTGTTAAGAGTTTACACAGTCAATATTGCAAGAGAATATGCAGATCAATATGCAATGGCAGTATGATATAATATAGACACATAGATTTAATATAAGTTATCAATATATAAGCATAAGTAAAAATAGCAATTTGTGTACAAGTATTTTTGAGTCACCCTGTATAGAGATGATTGTTTATGCCAATTTATGTTTAGATAACTGGACAAAGTGATTCTATACCATAATTTGTTAACAGAAGTACTTTGATACACGTGTAACGTACGGCGCTTCCACTTGACTTCCGCCACCGTCCGTCACTGATTTTGAACATCACACGACAGCTGGGATCACACACCGTCACACAAGTTCTTCATCTCTCTCTTTCACTCTTTTGCAACGAACAATCGCGATAATCGTTATAATTAATAATTAAAAGTCAACTAATAAGCACATTTAAAGCCCACACGCGTATCAAAACAAATCTGTCAAACATTGGATGCATTTAGCTATACTAAGATTGGTAACTATAGATTTCTCCAAATTTACTAGCCAGAACGCGAGCTTACGTTAAGCACTCTTCACAATGTTCGGCTTACCAAACCAAACTCAATTCTATCTTTCTTTATGTAAATTTAATTATCACGAAAATATAGAATCAAAATCCACAAATGAAAATAAATAAGTCAATTATTAATTTACAATTACTTCTCTTTACGATATAATAATATAATATATATATTTTCTTACTTTTACTATAATTCTATTGATCAGCATAAGAAAAACAATTACATATTAACAATTATTTATTCTCGTTATAAAAACTTAGTATCTAAACAATTAAAATGTACATACTTACCTTTTATAATTATTAATACTTTCATCTTCGAATATGAAAATATATATGATTTATAACTTCTCTAATCGCTTATATTTATATATATATATATATATATATATATATACTCATGGAAAATTAATGGATCTAGTCTTTTTACACATAATAACATTAACAAATCAGTCATTACAAGTCTAACGTCGATAAATACCAAATTTGCCTATATACTCAGGAATGCTCAAAAATGACATAATTTACACACATTTTGTGCTATATTACACATATATAAGAGTCCGATCAATTGTTTAACGACTTATACTAGTTCAATTACTCATTCTCTGACAATATATACCGAATCTACAAGTATATCCACTCTGGATCTAATAGTCACGGAAAAAAACCTTGATATAAAAGACTTGACTCGACGCGTCGCAACGAGAATCATTGAATTTCTATTCATGGCTATATTAGCAACTTAGACTGTAACTATATGGCAATTTCCATTATAACTATATAGATATATATGTAAATACCCATGAAACAATAATTTGAGTTTAGTATAATACACACACAGGTACGCACCCCTGTGTACAATGATATGAGTATATTTATGACACTGTATGTGTGGCTATAATTTGCCCAC
>OZ020540.1:9046243-9149696 GCA_963971435.1 Lasius platythorax | reverse complement strand
TGAGAGTACAAGCTCATAGTGTAAAAATAATGAGACACAAAGACTATGAAACAAAACACAAGTTTAATTAAATCATATTTAATATAAATTGAAATAATAACATTTAAAGAAACGTTAATTACATTGATAAAAATTGTTAAAAAGGGATATGAACGCTATAGACACTTTCGCGGTATATACAATGCACTGCATCTGTATGCATTCAGATACAATATAAAACTATTCTAGGCCACTTTTATAATATCAATCGTCATCTAATTCATTAAAAACGGTAAAGTCTACGAACTACGAAATTCACTATATATACACTTTCAAATAATCAAAACTTTTATTTACATTGATTCAAACGAGCTCAAGTTAATATTTTATAATGATTTGAACATTTCTTTACAAGAAAATCGTGTATAAACAATAGTAAGAACTGTTGGAACAAAAATCAGCATACCCCCCACGTTATCTCAAAAACTCAGTAAAATGACACATTTTTCACACATAAAAATTAATATCTCTCAAAATATTTGAATGCAATAGTTGAGTCTTGTTTTCCTAGTACAGAGCCATTATACCAACACTCCAGACCGTTGGAATTGTCATTCGGACGCGAATTTGCAAGGATCACATAAGGTGGTCTACAATATACAACGCTTCGAGTTCGTCGAGGCCAGATTTTCAACTATTTTGTTGCGACTTGTGTAGACTTCCTATGATGGTTGGACCGGGGTGCTTTTGTTAACGAATGATGGTATATAATCACCTTGTGCAGTTATCTAGACATGGATTGGTATAAACAATCATCTCTATACAGGGTGACTCAAAAATACTTGTACACAAATTGCTATTTTTACTTATGCTTATATATTGATAATTTATATTGGACCTATGTGTCTATATTATATCATACCGCCATTGCATATTGATCTGCATATTCTATTGCAATTATTGACTGTGTAAACTTTTAACAAATGTATATATGTATGTTATTATATTCAGTAGGGTCGCTAACTGCATACATATGTGTATATGTTATAAATTGCAATAATTTACTTCTGATACGTGCATATATGCACATGTGCGTGTGTTATACCGAAATGCAATTATTATTTTTTTTGTTGAATAATTTTGTTTTGTTATAGTTCATTGGTTGAATGCTTATTTTAATCAAATATTCAAACTTATCTTAATTAATTCTTACTAATTCAATGTATGCATATACATTACAATTGATCGACTCAACTTTTGTTAATTGATATAATTAATTGACAAAACGCAGTATCGATTAACTAATGACGTTAATACCCGAATTAATTACATAAAAATTAATAATGAATTTTAAGGATAATGGAAAATAAGGAATATTAAACAAGTGGAACATAGTTTATTTAAAATATAAAGTAATTGTAATTTATTCATTCTTTCAAATTCACAGTACAAGAGGCCGAGATGCCAATGTGATGACATCATCGGCGATACGAAAACATATCCCAGCGCGAATATTCATATTTCTCGCTCGCTTTTCACATTTCAGATACTAAAATACGCATTCAATTGATTTAAAACTATGTTTAAAATAATATTATAAATTATATAATTATTTTATTGTACAACGAGAATGTTAATTACTTTAATTTACAGTTAATAAGAAAAGGAGTAAGAATCGGAATTTCGACAGAGAATAAAAATTTTATTATTGATAAAAGTTAATTAAGATTTTTAATATAAGAAATCTCTTTTTGCATTAATAGAAAGAACATTAAATTAAAATTTAATTTCATTATTTCTTAAAACTAATCAACCTTAAATGATTTTCTTTTTCTTTATAAAATTTTCAAAATCAATAGTAAAATATTTACAATGAGGATAATATTAAATCTAAAATATATTAAATTCTAAATTTAATTTCGAAAGCGAAATTCTTATTCTAACTCGCCGGCTCAAGGAATGCGTAAACAAGCGTGATCACATTGTATGTCGCGCTGACTCGAAGCGTGCACGCGCCCGAAAGCGATCGAAGCTAGTCGAACGGCGCCGAAGCGGCCGATGATCACGCTCGGGCAGAAGCAGTCTGCGTTTAAACGTCGTACGAGTTAGAGCGTAGTTCGACAAGGAATTACTCCTGCGCCTTGAACGATAATATCAGTGAGTATTTAGATTTGTATCGGCTTAATATCCTGTATAATTAGACGAGGGGAATATTTGGCCGGACCCACAAAACGAAGAGTCACTCAGAACGTGACTAACTCGACAAATCTTGTCTTGAGGGAACGTCTCTGCAACAATAAAAAAGGAAATTGTGAATATTAATCGCAGTGAGTAAACTACAGTCAACCAGACGAAATATATACGTGCACATTTATACATACATAAATATTTCTAAGACTTTCTGTTTTCGCGCTTGCCCACTTTTATATATACGTGAATACCTGTCTAACACAACCTGTAACTAAATTAAACATTACCTTTACAATAAATATAAAAATAGATATATATATATATACTTTTCTTCTTTTAATTAATTATAGAGCTATATAAACTATGAAACAAAATAAGAATAATTATATGTGCACATATATATATATATATATATATATATATATATATATACAGTGTTTTGAACATACATGGTCTAGCGAATATAATAAAGTGCAATATTCTCAATTGAAGTGATTAAAATTTAATATAGTGATTGTTCTAATCGGCAGTTTTAATGTTTACAACGATAAATTGAGAAATTATCGACCAATGAAAATATAAGAGCACAGATAATCCATATATAGTGTGATCAATTTTTACATCTATTTTCATAATTTTATTGAATGATATTGATTGTACGTTAATACTGATGAGATCTATACTGCGTTCACGGAGAGAACGACCACGCTCCGCGCAGCTTTGGGCAGAGCCATGACTAAGTGGGGGAACTCGAGCGCGCTACTCACTGCCGTATGCGCTATCATCGTACTCTTGGACCCCGGCGCACAATCTATTCTCTGTAAATGGAGTAGGTGAAATAATTTTAACATCGCGCTATCATTATATCGTAAATATATTTTAATACTATGAATTAATATATAAAAAGACTTTAGAGTATAAAAAGTATAGAAAGTATAAAAAGTATAGAAAAGTATAAAAAGTACAGTATATAAAAATTATAAAAGTATAAAAAGTATAAAAAGAATTAATATATAAAAAGACTTTAGAGTATAAAAATTATAAAAGTATAAAAAGTATAAAAAGTACAGTATATAAAAATTATAAAAGTATAAAAAGTATAAAAAGTACAGTATATAAAAATTATAAAAGTATAAAAAGTATAAAAAGAATTAATATATAAGAGTATAATACAACATTATTAATAACATTTAATACTACGAGAATCAACATATAAAAAGACTTTAGAGTATACTATTTGTTTTATAAATTATTATAATATTTATTTTATAAAATCCACACAAATAAAAAAATATTTTCTCGCTAATTTTTTTTTTTCGGTGCTCGACTATCAATCACTGCTGTAATCGGTGTCGGAATCACTTTCGCTGCCAACGTGAATTATTAATGGTGGAATCTCGTCGATCATTCTGTCCGCTATTTCGTCAATTTCCCATAATTTATTTTCTTCTTCTATAACGTGCCTCACAAAATTGCTCCAATGTTCGGCTGTCACGCGCTCAACTCCTTGTTCAAGTAGTATTTTGACGTCGTTAATTTTAAAAGTATTGTTGTGGCTCTTTACGTGACCTTTCACCATCGACCATACCATTTCGATAGGATTAAGCTCGCAATGATAAGGAGGCAGTCTGAGCACAGTTTTGTTGTGTTCTTTCGCCTTCTCATCGATCACGTATTTATTAAAGTTGTCTTTTATAAGAGCAACACTTTGCAGGAGCTCAGCCTTTAACATTGTCATATCAGCGGCCTTGTCTTTGCTCTCCAACCATTCTATTATTGCCGCTTTTTTCCATGAAGCGTTGGGCACTTTCTCTAATTTTGCAGAATGATATGGAGCGTTGTCCATTACGATAACGGCGTTATCTTCAAGCGACGGTAGAATGTTCTCAAACCACTCAAGAAATGTGTCGCCGTTCATCTCATCGTGATAATCCGCGGTGTTTTTCTTGGATTCATAACATAAAAGTCCGTCAGGTACGAAGCCGGCTGTACTGCCAATATGCAGGACAATCAAGCGTTTGCCCTTCCCGGTAGGATTAGACGGGCCTGTGGACAGCCCTCGAAGAAACGCATCCCTCTTGGATTTGATTGTAGTGTCGATCCAAACCTTGGCAGAAACGTCACCTGCATTCACCCAAGTTTCGTCCAGGTAATATATGGGATGACCATCTTCTCGGAATTTTCTCACGGCTCTGAGGTAGTTTCGCCGCCACAAAATTAAATCATCCCTTTCTGTGAGGACGCTATTACGACGTCGGCCAACAAAAGTAAAATTTAGCTCCTTCAACAATTTCCAAAAGTTCGTCCGTTTAAAATTTGGCAGATCTTCGTCGTTATTCACGGTTTGCAGAACCTTTGCTAGCGTGGGCAATTCTTTATTAAAATAAAATTGATGCACTTTTCTTCGAATTGCATTTCTATCACATTCGTCAACTCTTTGATTGCTGGTGATGCGGTGTTTTTTCTTATTTGGAGATGTGACGTTCCCAGTTCTCTCGTACTCCAGCAAGGTTTTTTTTATGCTAAATATGCCAAACCCCGTTCTTTTGGATAATATGCCGTACGCTTCTTTTTTTGAAATATTGGGACTCTCTTCCTTCAAATCCTTGTATAAATTAACAATGAGGAGACGTTCACGTTTGTGAACGAGCTATAATAAATTAAAACGAAAACGCATCAAAACAAGGAACAATAACGATAAGCTTAAGTATTTCTTTAATAACTGCTATATTGTTTCAGAGATAATACAAAGTAATAATTTTTGTTTATCTTTAATTACCTGGCCTCTTTTATTTCTTTTCGTGGGAGATAATGGCCCTACTTCCACGTCCGAACCTTCTTCCATTGTACAATAAAAAATACTTTAAAACTTTCACAAAACTTTCACAAAACACTACCACTGTACCTAACGACTAACTCTCGAATGTTCGAAAAAATAACGTGCTAAAATTTAGGTGCTGGGCTCCCTCTGCCGGCTGTAGCCGGGTCTGGCGTCAGGCCGGCAAGACCCGTTTGGCGGCGTGGAGGGGGCAAAATAGGCGTTCCGTCGGGTGGGATCTGACCGAACCGGACGAAATGCCTGGTCGTTCTCTCCGTGAACGCAGTATATATACAAATTTTTTCTTTTTTTTGAATAACTACTAATTTCAATTGCATTTTACAACATTTGTACACAACCTTACGCTAAAATTCTCAAGTATCAAACGATTAGAACAACCATCAAACTGAAAATGTTAAATATATATATATGAATAATTACGAATATAATTGGAAAATACTTATTATATGTCGAATTCGGAAATTATACTCTAACGGAACAAAACGTGTCCGCTTATAATTCAACGACACAATTAACTATACGCACGTAAATTAATGAAATTATCTATGAAAATTTTGTGATTAAAATTAAATACTAAGTAAAATAACCAATTATATACAGAATGATATACATATGTAAAATAAATGATTCTGATGCTAAATGATATTATTTAATTGAAACACACACACGCATATGCATATAATAAATCATATAAATTACCTTGTTTATTGATTTCTTCTCTCGCAATCTGACTCCATTACCAGTCCGTAAGGGCGTATTATTCCATAGGATTCTCGAATCTTCTCCGACCTCTTGATTTGAAATTATTGAATAAACATTTGGACCTATAATAATATATCACAAGCTTTAATCTTTTTTCTAAATTAAAGGCTCAGTAATAAGGTGCAGTAAATCTTTACGTATCTGATTTTGAGACTCAATAGCAGTCACGATCTAGCCTTGCCTTCCAATCCGTCGCAGCCTTTTTAAATATTAAGGTCGATCTCTGAACTTAAGATAGTAAATTTATTAGTTACACAATAAATCCTAAATTTTCAATATAGAACTTTATCATTACTATTTCCTTTACTTTGAACAATTAAAATCACAATATATACATATAGTTTTGTTAATAGAATAACATACAAAATATATTGATCTTAAGATTGAATTTTCAACCATAGAAAATAAATTAAATAATAGAATCAGAAAAATTATAGTATTTAATACATACCTTATATTTTATTCCACACCTTTTCTCTCCTATACCATTCTGCTAAAGTTGAGGCTGAAAATAAGAATAACATTAGAATAAATAAATTCAAACCTTCTATATAGAACTTAATATCTAAAACCTACTTCTATTTTCCGGTGCCTTGTGCTCGTTCACTATAGTTTACCGCTCGGTCGTTGTGAATCCTGCGCGTTGCCTGAAACAAAAGTAAAGGCGATAGATAGCCTTCAAAATAACAAAATACAATAATAAATATACTGTTAATTACACAAGAGAAAAAAAAGAATAAAAAGGAAAAGAAAAGAAAAAACCCAAAATTTAATGTCACTTGGACGTGACAATCTACTCTCTATGTATCGGGGGATATCGGTATTGCTTCACGTGCACCAATAAGTCCTCAGTGATTGGTATAGTATAAGATACTGTAGAAGATGATTTTAATTTGTTGCCCGGTAAGTAAAAACAATCCTCGTTTTCCTTTAGTAATTTCTTAACGTGATTTCGTTCTTCTTCGTTAAGATGCTCTGTGTTTATCAATTCTTTTAGCATGGTATATCTATTTAAATTTTTGTTTTCGTGAGACTCAGTGTTGTAACAGAGAGCTGGGTATATGGGTTTTTGGGACTCAGTGAGTTTAATAAAATTAGTAAATTTAGTGCAATCAGTGGATTCAGAGAGGTTAGTAAATTCAGTGAGTTTAGTAAATGCAGTGAAATCAGTGGATTTAGTAAAATTGGTAAAATTGGTAGATTCAGTGGAATTAGTAAAATTTTCAAAATTAGTAGTAGGACGGAGAGGATCTGGCGTATGCGCTATCGCGTATTCCAAAAGATTTATTGGTCTAAACATTACGACCTGGTCTTCCTCGGAGACGTTATAAAAGTTCGTATACCCTTTACCCTTGGAATTTGCCACTAATGCTCTTCCCGTGTATAATCGCTTCTGAGAATTGTAGACCGGGACATAGCCGTCGGTTATATCGGGATTGGATACGTTAAAAGATATCGGCATAACGGTTCTAGCCGGTATCTTTATCTCCTCCTGTTCGTAGAATGGAATAATCATATCCCCGACTATCAAAGTTTTATCTTTATATATAAAATTTATTAAAAATCGACCTGACTGGCCTATACAAAAATGATTAACACAACGTTTCGGCCCTTGGGTACGGGCCCTTATCAAGTGTTGCTTTCAAGCTGTCAAAGTGAAAGACGTGATATGACTAAATCATTAGTCATATCACTCATATCAGTCATATCACTCATTAGTCATATCACGTCTTTCACTTTGACAGCTTGAAAGCAACACTTGATAAGGGCCCGTACCCAAGGGCCGAAACGTTGTGTTAATAATTTTTGTATAGGCCAGTCAGGTCAATTTTTAATAAATTTTATATATTTTTACTCATCACTGGCGACTTCATTCTAATTATTTGATATTTATTTTATCTTTATAGTTTAGAGAAGCACCGTTTAATCTAAGGAACTCTGAGCCGATAAGCCCGTCCCATGGGATCGGTACTTCGTTACTTATAAAGTGGAATTTAGTAATCTTATTCAATAATTGGAAGGTTATCGAACCTATTGTCTCTACTGGCGTCTTGACGATACCGCGTAGCATTAAAGTGTCTTCAATGTCAATAGGAATATTCTTTATTATATCGACTTTTAAAAGATTGACAGCGGAGCCCGTGTCCACCAGAAAATCGCATTTTCCTTCTAAAAATTGGTTAGTTAGAACTATTCTCGAAATAGAAGGTGGCTTTTGAGGATTTGCAGCGTTTACTGCTGCATCTGGAACAATTGGTCCTCGAAGGTATCTTCCCATTCCTCCTCGGTAACTATTACCGAATGCGCGGTCGATTTCGTCTTCTCCCGTGCCGCGCCTGCTATCGGGAGGTTTTCCGCGTTTCCCGCATTCTGTGTGAGTGAATTTCTAAACGCAAATTTCCAACACTCGTTCAAATTATGGCCCGGGTATTTAAAGTAACGACATACGTCAGGGGAGTTTGGACCTGGGACGCCAGGAATCAGAGGTCTGATCCATGGTTTAGGAGCTTGGGTATTCGGATTATTTAAAATGGATTTAGGTTGTTCCACTTCCTGTGGTTTAGTATATGAATCGGATCGTACCACGAGATTTACTTTTTGCGCGCTCTGCCGTTCATGCGACTTTTCTGCTTCTAGATTTCTTGATATTTTTTCAGCGCACTCGATTGCTTCATCTAAATTAGTAATGCTCCTATGCTCCATTCGGGTTATTATATTAGATGGGAGGCCGTTTATAAAGGCCTCTAGGACCTCCTCGTCGATTTCGTCTATAAAACTACGTTTCGTTCCTTTTCCTACTCTTCTGTTTCCGTCAAGGATAGCGGATTTGAAATCTTTCATTTTTCCCGCGTAATGTAGTATCGTTTCGTTCGGTAATTTGTAAGTGTTGGCGAGCTCTCCGCGATATTGTGGATTTATTGGGGGCAAAAATGGCTTTTAGTTTATCCAATATGTCGTTAACGCGTGTGTATATATTACCCTCGATTACTTGATATGCATCCGATTCTAATTTGGTGATTATAAATTGTACTAACTGAGGTTTCTGTACGGAGGATAAAAGATTTCGGGCGCGTTCGCATGCTCGCGCAAATTGGAAGATGGAAATATTATAACCGTTATACGAGGGTATGTTCGCAATAACGTCTTTTAACTTTAAGGTTGGTAAAGGTAGAGGTTGTTCCTCCGGCATTGGCAATTCACGGTCGTCTTCATACACCAACGCGGCTCGCGATGCTTCATTTATGCTTTATTCTAACGCGGTTACGTGGTCTGGTAATTTTCATAGCTGATGAAATTAATTTTGAATCTGTGAAAGGACTTGGAACAAAGAATTTGCGTCTATGCTGTCGCGTTCGCGGCTTGGTAATTTCGAAGTTGCTTGTGTTGGTTTCTTTTGTTTAGCCTCTCCTTCTGACTCTATTGATTTGGAATCGTGAGACCTAGTTCCTTCTGCCATTTTAGTAAAGTTCTGTTTTTCCGATCTTCTCCGACTCTACTAATATTCCGTTATCGCCTTCGTGAAATCTATGGTTGCTGTATTCAATCAAATATTCGATAAATTTATTCGTGCAGGTGCGACAACGGTAATCTTCACGGGGTACGTGCAGATTTTTATTACAGCGATTACATATAACGTAGATAGGTTTTCTAATGGAAAGTTGATGAAATCTAATCAAGGACCACTTGTCTGATTTCTCGTATATTAAATTAACAATGCACGCGGTGCAAATGATAGCAGGTATTATAGTATGGCTATAACCGAAACCGTAGTGGCAATAGTAAGAAAGTACTAGTTCTGGTCCGTCTGGTATATCTGAATCTTCGTATAAATCGGAAACAGGGCTGTTAGGTATGCGCGGACCCATTGACTAACCTTATATTAAACTTCTCTGCAATGTCGCTTGTATAGTTTCTCCTACCGCTATTGTTATAACGTTGTCACATAATTCGGGGATTCCGTATTGACTCAAATATTGTACAAGTTTAATGGTGGTTTACGTCCAGGTTAGATAGCAAATAAATAAAAATACAATAGTATTACTGATATGTATTGGTTATGTCCAAAGATGGTAGAATATAAATTTTAATCTTTATAGGTTAATTCTGTAAATGAATTTATTAACTGAACCTGTCTAACACTCTATTCTCTTATGTTCCTGTCACTTGAGAATAGGATTGCTCTCTGTTTTGGCCACCCTGCATACACCGAGTATAGCCGGGGATGAGAGCACGTAGTGAACTTGCCTTGTGATTTTGAAAGAAATTAGCAAATTCGGACTCACCGAAGTAGAATGATAGCAAAATCACTAGAATGCGGATGCTTTGCCCTCCACAAATCGTAGTAGTAGTAGTAGTAGTAGTATTGCAGCAGCTATTAAATAAAAGTAATTGACGCCAATGGGTGATATGGAATCGGAAAATTTATAATTCATTATTATTTCTTGAAGTGGAAAAATGGTAGGTATATGTCTGGATGCACCGCACTGAATTTAACACTTTGTAAGAAATCGGAGAAACTTGGTAAAATCAGAGTAAATTGTGTTTATTCAAGTACTTGGTTAAATACGACTCGGGAATTAGTAATAATATTAGAAATAATAAGTCTGGTATAAATCTCGATGCGCAAATGCTTGTATTGTTACAGTAAGGCCGCACAACTGTAGGATAGTATATGTCAAAGTAATAAGCAGTACAAAATCGCTCGACTGTCTCGCGCTGTTCGTTTCGAGTTAAAGTTCTTTTGTACGCGTGAAGTTATGCTGGTTAAAGTTAGAAGATGTTGAAAGGTTGGAAGATAGATGAAGACTGACTCGTTGTTCTGCTGCTTTCTGGAGCTTGGATGTAGTGGGAGAGTGTTGTCCGGTGGGGATGCTTGCGTCAGCTTGCATCAGCTCCCTTGTTCTCTGAGCGTAGGACCGGAGGCTTGGTGAAGTCCCATGCCTCTAATTTTCAGAAGTGAGATAGCTGAGTGGCAAAGTCTTGTTCGTATCCGCTGTTGTTGCGGTGAGATTGTAGTATCGCTTGGCGAAGCCTGACTTTCTTCTTCTGTTATCTGCTTCCCATGGAGATAGTAGCGTCACGACGTTGCGTCGCCGGAGATAGTGATGAGAAAGGCTTCAGGCTTTGAGTCACAGCGATAGCGGCTTCTCTTGTAGATAGTGAGTAGCTCCTTGCAGTGATGATATTGATGACGGAGCCTCGCCTGAGTGTCGCCAGTAGATTGTGATATCTGACTTCATATTCCTCGGTGACTAAAGCCTCTGTATCTTAGTCATAGCGATAGCGGCTTAGCTCGGAGTTGTTGTCGAGCAAAGTCTCGCCTTGCTGTCGCCTAAGATAAGATAGTGGTGTTGCGCTGCGTCGACAGTAGAGTCTTGGTTGTATGTGACTCGGCTTGGCAGAAAAGTCTTGGCTTGTTGTTTGCAGATAAAGGAAACAAAGGCTGGTGATGCAGCGCGCGTTCCAGGGTCTTTCCGCGTTAATAGCGCTTCGATCTAGCATTATATGATTTTCCTTTCTCCTGTGTTGTGTTACGTCCAGGTAAGAGAATTGTGTTATAATTCCCGGCGCGATCGTACGCAGCTACTACGCTTGCGCAAGGAGAGAGAGAGAGCGAGAGACTCTTGACTCGCGGGGCCGAGCGGTAAACTACGCGTTTCAAGGGCGTTCGCTAAAAGACCGCGCCTAACCAAACAGATAGAGATATTGTATATAGATTTTTATTATATCTTAATTTAATACGCTGATTAGTCGTAAAGAGTTTTACGACGAACTGTTAAATATATTCGTGCTATTAGAAAAGAAGAGTATTTGAAGAAATAAATTTAAACTCACCGTATAGTTAAAATAAATTTGAATAGCTTTATAGAATAAATTCAATTACTTATTTTGATACCCTGATGCGTGCGGGATGGACCGAATAAAGGAGACGACAGGTTTCGAAAACAATATTTTATTTTCTAAATTCCTATAATATGAGTTATGATTAAATATTTGTATGCTAGTGTTAGACTTTACGCCGAGACTGTGACTTTTTTTCTATTAGAATTTTGATTAGCGTTAATGCAAATGTTTAATAGTCAATTTGAATAGAGTTAATTAATCGTCGTCTGTGTCTCGTTGTTTACAGGTGCTGACTGGAGCTGTGCCACGCTCTATATAAAAAGCGCGATACGGAATAGACAGGATGAGTGCCACGCTCTATTAGAAAGCGCGATACAGGAGGAGGATACGATTCGCTTCTCTTAAAGCGCGCCGTGGTCAGGTGGTGGGGGTACCTGTCAGTAGCGGTCGTGAAGTTAGATAAGTATAATTTCAATAAATAGATTAATTGTTATAATGATTATATTGTTTATGGAGAATGGTTAAGCTTGTGGTTTGATTTTAGAAATACGTCGTAGGTGAAGAGTCGAAACTGTCGCTCAAGATAAGAAAAGAATCACCCTTTAAGAGGATTTCAAGTACTACGGTTTATTCGCGTATGATTAAATTCGTTGATTTTCACTGTGATCGCTGAATATAATAATATCAGGAAATGTCACGCAAAAGAAAGAAGGCAATAAATGATTAATTAATAATAATGTGATTAAGATTTAAATATTATTTTTATCACCGTTTTTATCTTACGTTGTATAATAATTAATTAGATTGATTGTAAATGTTAGTCGATCGATAGTAAGAATCAATAGTTATTTAATAGTTTATGAAAAAGAATTCTGTTGTTTATTAATATTCTGATACTCACTGTTGATGTGGATATTCCTTGTATAAGGTAGAGATCCGCCTTGCACTCCGTCCGTCGAGGCGGGTAGGCGAGATAAAATAATCGTTCACTTCCGTAATTTATATAACTATGTATATTTCAAGTATAAGAGTTCACTGTATTGTACAATTTAATGTTATTGATTTATATTAGTCGTAAGCGTCGTATATGATTAACTGTGTAAGTCGAAAATTTGAGGTAGTCTGAATTAGAAGTCGTAGTCTCTGAAGATTTGTAGTCTATATATTATATGATCTGATAATAATATCGTAGTCCTCGCGGTCCGGTATATATACCGCTGGTTCATCCCCATCTTCGAGATTAGTCGGCGGTCATTGGTCCTTTTCGGGAGATGAAGCACGTGTAATTACAATGTGATCACGCTCGCGAGATCGAAAACATATTTGTCTCCTTATATTTGTCAAGCGTAAACATCTGTATTGAGAATAATATCTCATTGTATTCTCATTGTAAAGCATATACATCGGTATTGAGAATAATATCTCATTGTATTCTCCTTTGTATTTATTATGTCAATTAAGATTTATTACCCTAATGTATTGAATAAGTTAATTTTATAATTACAGATGTTTATGCGTTGATAATTTTATATTATAATATGGTAAATCGCTTAATTAATAGATAATAGTATTTTTAATCGAGATGTTTGTATATGCGAGTAATTTTGTTTAAACAATTTGTTCACGCTTTTATGTCTAAAAGATTAAGAGAGAGATATTTAATAAGAGAGAGATAGTATTAATAAATCTTTCTGATGGCTTATATGTATGAGTGCATGTACAATCATTTTATGTGCTTATTTGAATAAAGATTTCATTGTTATGTATATAATTATGACTTATAGCATTATTTATCCTTATTGACCTTATTAAAAATAAGTTAGGTATATTACATGAGTCTAAGAGTCTGATGCTAATATGTGATTTTACAAGGAAAGTTACTCGATATGCTACCCATACTTATATTGTTCAATAATTATTTATTAGAATTGTAAATATGAATAGTAGAGGATAAGTAATAATAGAATTGAAAAAATATATGGTGATTATTAATACTCTTGCCTAATAGACTAGCCTTTTTTAGCGTTAAGTCTGTGGTTCTCGCATACGCATGCATCTTTACATCGTTAATGGTATTTTTAGATAGTTTAAATGATAGCACAATTATACAAAGATTCAGTCAAGTGTAATATCACTAGTAGATGCTATATCTCATGACAGATTGTTTAAATTTTTAAACCTTTAGCTTAGTCGACTTTTATACCTTGTATAATATTTACTGCGGAGACGCAATCCTGCGTATAAGGTAATATTGACTACGCTTCTTTATTATAAGTGAATTTATATGTCTATACGTGGTGTTTAACGCGAAAAATCATATTGTTATAAAAATATGGTTCTTCTTTAATTACTTGATTAATTAACAATTATGTAGGTATATGCATTATAATAAATTCTTAATTCTAATATTGAATATTGTTCTATATGAATGTTTACTTAATGCTTCCAATGTTGCAACGTGATTATGCAATTTATTATAAATAATTAATGTTAATTAAAGTAAATAATTTTATATTATTAATTCTTTTGATAATTATGACTTTTATTCCATAAATAAGGTAATATCTTATTGAATCTTGTAACATTAATAATTTATTGATATAGAACATTATTAATAACAATATGGTGATAATTAATAAAATGTGAATATATCTCAAATGTCGAAATTAAATAGTAATAGTATAACGCATGAGTATAATTGATAATGCGTTTTAATATTAATTTTATATTAAATAATAATAATGCTAATTTTATTTAAATAACCAGTGATGGATCTTGAGTTAATAAAAGAGAGTTGGAAGATTCTTACTCTTTTATGATAACTGAATTTTCCCGCGTCGATCGAGAGTGCGATGGCCTCCTCGGAGAGAGCTGCGAGAGAAAGCTTGGCGCCGGTGCTGTCGTCTGCATGTTGACAGGTGACGCATGGACCTTTAAATTTGTCAGGCGGTGCATCGGTAAGGTTTTTCCTTTTAATAATTCGTTTTCTGACAGATGCAGTAAGTGATGAGCGGTCTATCAGAAAGTAGGCGGTTTGCTGGTGGCGAAGAGAATAGTAAAAAAAAATAAATCGTGACGGACGGCGGCGAAAATTATGTTGAGCTGTCGGCCGTAACAATACCTACCATTTTTCCACTTCAAGAAATAATAAAGAATTATAAATCTTCCGATTCCATATCACCCATTGGCGTCAATTACTTTTATTTAATAGCTGCTGCAACTCTACTACTACTACTACTACTACTACGATTTGTGGAGGGCAAAGCATCCGAATTCTAGTGATTTTGCTATCATTCTACTTCGGTGAGTCCGAATTTGCTAATTTCTCTCGAAATCACAAGGCAAGTTCACAACGTGCTCTCATCCCCGGCTATACTCGGTGTATGCAGGGTGGCCAAAATAGAGAGCAATCCTATTCTCAAGTGACAGGAACATAAGAGAATAGAGTGTTAGACAGGTTTTGTTAATAAATTCATTTACAGAATTAACTTATAAAGATTAAAATTTATATTTTACCATCTTTGAGCATAACCAATACATATCAATAATACTATTATATTTTAATTATTTGTGATCTAACCTGGACGTAACATTAGGTAACAATGGATTGCAGTCTCTAATTGTTCCATGTCTGGTAAGAATGTGTGACTTCGGTGTTATATACAACGATGTGTTTCTAAACGTTACTGGCAGTTCGGAGGAACATGTATTTGTTTTCCTCAAATTAACTTCAATGGGAATACATTTAATGATGTGAATTACTTCACCTGCTGTTACTGCCATGTAGCCTGGAGATTTCATCAACCTGTACGCGAACTCGTCCGGTCTTAATTCAGCGAGCGAGAGTGTGTTTTGTATTACTTGTTTCTCGAGCTCACATTTTTGTGTAATTATGTCTTTATATAAAGAATTTAATTGTTGTCTCATGTGTTTTTCCACATAGACGAACTTCGAGTTTGCGTAGGTAAACAGGTCTAAGTTGGTTACTGCAGTTTTAGTTTTTGTTTTAAATGTATTTCCCTTTTGAGTTTCAAATATAAATAATTTAGGATGTTCCGTGCCAAATAACGTGTAGCCACACATTGTATGTATTTTACTATGTGTCAATGCGAAGGTAGTATCTTGTGTCTCTAATGTAAAAATTGTTGTGTTGTAGGTGTGAGAGTCTAAGGTTCCCTGATATCTCGTCGCAATTCCCTCATACGAGACATCGTATGTCTCAAAATCACAGGTACTTGTCGGTACGCTATTCCAGAAAGTATACCCGTCGTCCGAATCGATACAATTTTCATCAGCTAGGTCGCATACTGTACCAGATTTTAACATTATTTTACCTGAGTTTAGCTTTACGGGGACGTACGATGTTCTCAATGAGATTTTTACGCTTGCCTGTACAATAACATCGTCCCACGTTCCGTAATAATCGGAGTACTGTACTCCTTTGCAAGTTCCATCTACGCTTACCCTCCCAGCCAAGGTAATGCTCCTATAGTACGTTCGATTTGGCTTAAGGCCGTCTATCACGTCTTGCGTTCCTATTTTTAACAATCCTTCCTTATGCATTTGTATGCACCTACTCCGCGATGTTTCTTGGAGATAATTCGCTTGACCATTATGCACCGCCGATATGTGCGAATGCATGCCACAATAATATATGGTGCGAAATATCTCCACCTTGCATTGCATTACCTCAGTGTGAGTGTAACTGGACAATTGCAGTAATTGTATGTACGTACTAATGTTCGTCGGTGTTTCTATTTCTAGATCACATTCTCCTGGGCGCAGTAGAGAGACGGTGGTAACATTGAGATACGTTCCTCCACAATCGTAAGCTACTATTGCTTCGGCGTCCTGGAGCAAGGTCGATGCTACTATTACGAGGATGATTTCCTACGGATAGACAAGTTTGTTAGTATAATTCCTTATTATCTAGATTATAGATATGTCTATAATTACGTTATCCGAGAATCGAAAAGTCGAGTAGCCATTACATGATTTACTGACTTCTCGATCTTTCTGATTTACCCGATGCCGGTTTTCACTATTTTTAACTTGTCGGCATGGACTACCCGAGGTTTTCCTTTATAGTTTATTTTGATATTGTTCTTAGGCATGACTTCTAAGATTCGATATGGGCCTGAATATTGGTCGCCCAATTTGCCTTTAATTGGTTCTTTGATCAAATATACTCTGTCTCCAATTTTGAATTTCTTCGCATTTATTTTACGGTCATAATAGTTTTTACTTCTTTCTTTTGATCTTATAAGATTCCCTCTGGCCATTTCTTGTGAGCTTTTCAGAGTGTCGAATAAATTTGTTAGATAGTCTTGGTAGGGTTGTTCAAATTGTGTGTCGGGAATCATGAAGGATGAAGGCATTCTAGGTATTCTCCCAAAGACAAGCGTGTATGGGGTATAGCTAGTGCCTTCATGAACAGAGGTGTTGTATGAAAACATAGCGGCGGGGAGATTCTCGTCCCATTCTTGATTGCTACTTGTGAACATTTTTAGGTATTCTGTCAGGACGTGATGGGATCTCTCAATGGAACCGTTGGATTGAGGGTGGTACGCGGTAGTTCTATATTGTTTAATTTTGAAATACGCGGCTATGATCTTCATTAGGGAAGTGAAAAAGGTGGGGGCTTGGTCAGTTAATATGGCTTTTGGGGCGCCATAAATGCAAATGAAATTTTTTATTAATGCTTCCGCTATTGCAAGAGAATCTGCTGTTTGCATAGGTGCTGCTATGGAATATTTGGTTAATAGATCTTGTATCTTAATATATAAGTGTTAAATTGAATTGTGGTTGGCAGAGGGCCAACTACGTCCATGGAAATCTTTTCAAAAGCTACTTTGGGTGTATCAGTTATGATCATTGGTTGTTTGGTCTTTACTCTGGTTAATTTCTTTATCAGGCAATCTCTACAGTTTCTTATATACTCTTGGATATCCTTCTTCATAGTGGACCAGTAAAAGTCTTGTCTGATTCTATTATATGTTTTACTTACGCCTTTATGGCCTCCTATCTTAGTCGCGTGTTTCTCAATTATAATATTTTCTCGTTCGTCAATTTCCGGGCATCTAATTAAAGACTGGCAGATAGTAAGTATTATTGGTTTATTGTTAAGGTATCTTTTCAAAGTTTTAAACATGAAATTCCAAGAGATATTATCATAATAATCTGTCTGGGCTATACTAATCGAACTTAATTTTAGTTCCTCTATCACGTCTAATAGGGATCTTATGCTATTTGTTATTCCGTCTGTTTCTATGAGAGTTTGGTCATTCAATTTTATAGGGATGGAAATTAAAGTATGATTCTTAATTATTTGTACGTTTGCTCTTTCCAAAGTTAAGTTATCATAGATAGGCAATTTATTAATTTTACTGTAGTCTTTTGCTCCTTTATCGAATGGTGTACCGTTTAAGTATATGAAAATTAAATGGTTGTCTTTTCTCTTTAAGAGAGGATCTCTAGTCTCATTAATTCGTAGGGTTCTATCAAAATTTGACGCGTTAGTGAAAAAAAATTCATTTTCATCATCGGAAAGTGATTCTGCTGGTACGGAGTCGTCACTCGATAGACTATCTTCACTGTCTGAGTCCGTTGGTTCGTGTTGTTGTTCTATGTCTGAATTTTCATAGTCATGGACTGCGATGGGTGGTGTTATAGCAGTTTCTTCGTCAATGTCTTGTATAGTAGTGGGAGATTGTATGTTAGTTTGTCTCGTAGTTCCTCTATTTGTGAAAAGGGATTCGTTTGAGCTTTCATCGAAGGTATTGAATAAGAAGGGCGCGTCTGGTGGATTCCTAGATAAAGCGTCGGCTACTACGTTAGTCTTTCCCGATTTATATTGTATTGTATAGTCGTACTCGGAAAGCTTTAGCCTCCATTTCCAAAGGCGGGAACTTGGATCCTTGATCGAATGAAGCCACACCAAGGGCTTATGGTCGGTGATGATAGAAAAGTTTCTTCCGTACAGGTAGTGTCGGAAGTAGCTGACAGCGTATACGATGGCTAAACACTCCTTCTCGATTGTTGAATATCTCGCTTCTGCTTCGTTGAGCACCCTGGATGTAAAAGAAACAGGTAAATCTTTTCCGGAATGTTCTTGACTCAGCACTCCTCCAATCGCATATCCGCATGCATCTGTGGTTAATATAAAAGTTTTGTCAAAATCTGGGTACTGGAGAATAGGCGCTTTGCACAATTCGTTCCTAAGAGTGTTAAATGATTCTTCTTGTAATTTAGTCCAAATAAAATCTTTGTCTTTCTTTAAGAGGTCCGTGAGGGGTTTTGCGATCTTTGAGAAATTTTCAATAAAACGTCTATAATATCCTGTTAGTCCAAGGAATTGTTTAATTGCTTTTGGTGATTTTAGTATAGGAAAATTCTTTACGGCTTTAATTTTGTCAGGGTCCGGTCTTACTCCGTCAGAACCTATTATGTGCCCTAAATACGCGACTTCATGTCTTAAAAATTGGCATTTTTCTGGTTGCAGTAATAGATTTGCGTTTCGTAGTCTATCCATTAATCTTGAAATTTTTATTTTATGTTCTTCTAAAGATCGCGCGTACACTACAATGTCGTCAAGGTACACGAACAATTCTATTCCCTGTAATCCCGTTAATACGTTATCCATAACGCGCTGGAATGTCGCTGGCGCGTTTTTAAGTCCGAATGGCATTCTCAAATATTCATAGTGTCCATAGGGAGTCGTGAACGCGGTTTTTGGCGTATCTTTCTTGTCCATAGGTATTTGGTGAAAGCCTTGTGCTAAGTCAAATATTGAGAAATACTTTGCACTTCCTAATTGGTCTAATATCTCGTTAATGTTTGGTAATGGGTAAGCGTCTCCTATCGTTTTCTCGTTTAGCTTCCTATAGTCAATGACCATGCGCCATTTCTTTTCTCCGTTAGCAGTTAATTTTTTGGGAACAATCCATAATGGCGAGTTGTAAGGGGAGCTAGATGGCTTTATTATTTCTTCTTTTAATAATTTACTAACTTGTTTTTGTATCTCCTCTCTATGAATCGGGGGATATCGGTATTGTTTCACGTGTGTCGGGATGTCGTCTGTGGTTGGTATCGTATGCGATATGTTACAAGCTGATCTTAATTTATCGCCCGGTAAGTAAAAGCAGTCTATGTTTTTAGTTAATATATCCCTAACGTGTTCTACCTCCTCTTCGTTTAAGTGTTCGGTGTTAATTAGTTCTTTTAAAACAACGTATCGATTTGGCTTTGGTACGTCTCTATATAATGCAGTGTGATAGCATTGAGTTTGATTTTGGGACTCAGTGGATTCAGCGGATTTTGTAAATTCAGTGGTACGTAAATCAATGGGTTCAATGAGAAATTCAGTGGATTTGGGAGATTCAGTGGATTCAGAGGAGTCAATAGACTTTAAATTAGTGGATTCAGTGGTTTGAAATTCAGTGGATTCAGTGAGAAATTCAGTGGATTCAGTGGAAAATTCAGTGAAGTCAGAGTGAAGAAGAAAGTTCTGCGTGTTTGCCAGGTCGTATTCTAAAAGGCGTATCGGCTTTAATATAACTACTTGGTCATCCTCGGAGACGTTATATAAATATATATGAAAATTCATATATCCTTCACCTTTTGAATTGGTTACTAGCGCGCCTCCCGTATATAATCCGTTGGATTCATAAACTGGTACATAACCGTCTGTGCTTTCTGGATTGGTTACGTTAAACGAAATTGGTATAGCCGTCCTAGGCGGAATTGTTACTTCTATGTCTTCGTAGAATGGTATTGTCATATCTCCTACTATTAAAGTTTTATCTTTATAATTGAGTGTTGCATTGTTAAGCTTTAAAAATTCTGACCCGATTATTCCCTCACACGGGATGGGAACATCGTCCGCAATGATATGAAATTTAGTATCTCTATTTAATATATTGAAAGTTACGGATCCGAGTGTTCTCAAAGGGATTCTCGTGATTCCGCGTAGCGTTAGTTTTTCTTTAACATTGATAATAAGGTTATATAGTTTCGATATCTTTAAAAGGTTTACTGCAGAGCCCGTATCTACCATAAAGTCGCAGGTTTTATCTAAGAATTCATTCGTTAAAATAATTCGCGAAATGGGAGGAGGACTCTATAGATTTGCTACGACTATTGTCGCGTCTTGAGTTGAATTTTGTTTCTGATCATCTCTCAACCGTCCGTAACCTCCGTAATGGTGATCGGGTGCGCGCTTGTTTGAGTAGTCTCCCGTGCCGCGCTCGCTACCGGGAGATTTCTCTCGTTTCCCGCATTCTGTTGAGTAATAGTATTTCTGAACGCGAGTTTCCTACACTCGTTCAAACTATGACCTGGGTACTTGCAGTATCTGCAAACATCGGGGGAGTTAGGACCTGGGACTCCTGGGATTAATGGCCTTATCCAAGGTTTCGGGGCTTGAAAATTTGGATTTCGGAGAATGGATTTCGGTTGCTCCTTTTCTTTGTCAGGGGGTTTGGAACTGTAGGCGTCTGAACGTATGACGAAATTTGATTTCTGTGCGTTTGACCGTTCGTGCGCTTTTTCGGCTTCTAAATTATTTGATATTTTTACCGCCCATTCGATAGCCTCATCCAGATTTGTAATACTCCGATGTTCCATTCGCGTAATAATATTCGATGGGAGCCCGTTAATAAATGCTTCCAAAACTTCTTCATCAATCTCATCTGCGAAAGATCGTTTCATACCCTTCCCTTGACGCCGGTTACCGTCTAAGATTGCGGATCTTAAATCTTTTATTTTTCCTGCGTAATGAAGGATAGTTTCGCCCGGTAGTTTATACGTGTTTGCTAGTTTGCCTCTATACTGGGCTATAGATTTATTAGGAGCGAATATTGCTGTTAACTTATCTAAAATGTCTACAACACGCGTATATATACTGCCTTCGATAACCTGGTATGCGTCGGCTTCTAACTTAGTGATTATAAATTGAACCAGTTGCGGTTCTTGTACAGAGGATAGTAAGTTTCGTGCCCGTTCGCATGCTCGTGCGAATTGAAAAATCGATATATTGTACCCGTTATAGGATGGAATGTTTGCGACGACGTCTTTTAATTTAAGGGTTGGTACGGGTAAAGGTTGCTCGTCGGGGATTGGTATATCGCGATCTTCTTCATACACTGACGCGGCTCGCGATGCTTCGTTCATCCTTTGTTCTAGGGCGTTTACATGATCCGGTAATTTGCGCAATTGGTGAAGCTCATTTTGAATTTGTGAAAGGACTTGGAATAGAAAATTCGCGTCGATACTGTCGCTAACGCGTTCGCGGCTCGATGTTTTTGATGGTTCTCGCGTTTGTTTATCGCGATCTTCCGAAGTCTTTTGTCTTAACTCTGTCTCTGCTTCTTTAGGAATAGAGCCGTGCGATCTAGTTGAATGAGCCATCTTAGTAAAGTTCTGTTTTCACGATCTTTTCGGACTCTACTAATATCGCGTTTTCGCCTTCCCGAAGTCTCGGGTTGCCGTATTCAATTAAATATTCAGTGAATTTATTCGTGCAAGTACGGCAAAGGTAACCTTCACGAGG
This sequence comes from Lasius platythorax, assembly GCA_963971435.1. Taxonomy (NCBI): domain Eukaryota; kingdom Metazoa; phylum Arthropoda; class Insecta; order Hymenoptera; family Formicidae; genus Lasius; species Lasius platythorax. Next base: position 9,127,533 of record OZ020540.1, on the reverse strand, counting down.
TTTATGTAGATTCTTATGACAACGGTTGCAAATAACATGGATAGTTTTTCTAATGGAAAGTTGGTGAAATCTAATCAAGGACCACTCGTCAGATTTCTCGTAAATCAAGTTAGCAAGGCACGCGGTGCAAATGATGGCAGGTATTGTAGTATGACTATAACCAGAACCGTAATGGCAAAAATAGGGAGGTACTGTCTCTGGTTCGTCTGGTAATTCGGAATCTCGGTATAAATTGGAAATAGAATTGCTGTGTGTATACGGACACATTAAATAGTCTTATATCCCGATTTCTTTATGATATCGTTTACAATAACGTTTCTACAGTTTCCTCGACTTTTATCGATAAAACACGGTCGTCTACATCAGGGATTCCGTGTTGTCTCAAATATTGAACAAATTTAACAGTACACGGTGTACAATGATCTCCGTCTCGATACTCGCAGACGCTATTGTCACAGAGATCACACTTAATTCTAATTGGTGGACCGATAGTTAATTGATGCGCCCGTAGTCTGATCCAACCTGACGGTTTCTCTAGAAGTTCAGTGTAAAAGCAGCTTACACACAAAGCTGTTCTTCCCGTTTCGTGCACAAAGCTTATACCGCGATGGCAATAATACGGAGGGGTTATGATTTCAATTTCCTCGGCCGGTTCTTCGACCGGTTCTTCGTCGTATAAGAATGCGTCGGACACAGGGTCTTTGGGTCTTCGCGGGCACATGAACACGTTAACTATTTACGAAATATTAGCTAGCACTAGTATTAAAGCTGAAAATAATTGTTTATTATGGGACACAGTGAATACAGTGAATATAGTCGATCATAAAATAATAATATATAGAAAAGTAAAACTAAGTAAGAATCAGTAAATGTAGTGTTGTATAATATAATTATAAAGTAGTTCAATTGAATATGTATACAATCAATGCAAATAAAATATGGTATGTATATAAAGTAAAAAAATTGGAATATGTAAGCTAGTAATATAAAATTAGTAAATGTATGAAATGGTATAAGTAAAATCGTAAGTAATAAATGGTAATTGCAAAAATAGTAAATTAAAATCAGTGAGTTGAAGTCAGTGAATATAGCAATATGTAATATAGTGTCACGTCCCGCTACCACTAAAAGTGGTAGCGGGACGTGACACTATATTACATATTGCTATATTCACTGACTTCAACTCACTGATTTTAATTTACTATTTTTGCAATTACCATTTATTACTTACGATTTTACTTATACCATTTCATACATTTACTAATTTTATATTACTAGCTTACATATTCCAATTTTTCTACTTTATATACATACCATATTTCATTTGCATTGATTGTATACATATTCAATTGAACTACTTTATAATTATATTATACAACACTACATTTACTGATTCTTACTTAGTTATACTTTTCTATATATTATTATTTTATGATCGACTATATTCACTGTATTCACTGTGTCCCATAATAAACAATTATTTTCAGAAATTTAAAAAATTTCTCTTTTTTTCCTTTTTCTATTTTTCTTAAGCATATATCTTCTAAGTCCTTTTAGCGCTATTTGAAAAGCGCGCCAGTGGCGGCCATGACACCTAACTCCGGCCGGTGCCGAGGCGTGGCGCTCCTCCAGTGCCGGGACCTTACCACCACTCGAGGATCCCCAATCCCGCGCAACGCAGCGACCGAAGCGCCGAAATCGAAGGACCTCAGAACAGGCCTCGACTTCGTCAGTCTGAAGCGCGACACCGAACCGAGCAGTTCTACTCTGAATTCTCTCCTAAATCTAAACTCTAATTCAAACTCTAACTTTAAGTCTTAAACTAAAACTAAATCTTAGTTCTTATAATAATTCTAATTCTAAATTCTAACTTTAAGTATAGTATACCAACGTCTTAAGTGAAATCTTGTGTAGTAATACTCTATAATAAATTGTGTGTGTGTGTTTGAAATCTAACTCTAATATTCAATCTACCTTAGAAATCTAATTCCGAAATCCAGTTAATTATTAATTGATTTTTCCGACGTGCACGAGCCGAGTTATTTATCAACGATTTATTAAACAATTGCTATACCGGATCGTACGTGGTAGCTCTGAGAGGACGACCCGCTCGCTATCGCAGAAAATCCGATTCTCCAAATCCTGATCAACGTAGTAGCAACTCCGAGAGGACGACCCGCTCGTTGCTACATCCTAGAGCAGCCTCGACAGTGAGGACTACCGCACGTCGAACGTTGTGAAGGGAACTCGTAGATCAGGATGCTAAATTATTTCTAACTATGCCTAAGACGCGCCGTGCAGGGAGAAAGAATCAATTGAGACGCCTAGTTGCGCGCTATTACACCTCCGCGCCAAACGAATTCTCTCCGCTCATCGGAGCAGCATACTACAACGATAACGAATACGAGGAACTATTTAACCCGTCCGCGAATCGCGATCATAATAAGCCGATCACATTAATCGAGTGGCCATCGAAGCTCATACCGTTGACTATCGAATATCCATCCTTACCATCTCTGAAGATACCAGAGGACGACCCTCGACGTACCCGGTATCTCGAACGACGTGCCGAAATCCTCTACGAGCACTACGGCGGAGCTACCCCCAAGCACCAGAAAACCGACGAGAATATAACACATTTGGACTAAAGGTAAGTGGATAATTATATTCACTGTTGTTTATATCGAATGTTTGATTAAATAATCAAGCCCGAAAATAAATTATAACTATTACAAATCGAAATATTATTTGAGAGAATTTTCTGGAAACACGGTAAAACCCTGCCCGAGGCAGGGCCATAAAAGTGAAACACAGGACCTGAGTTTCCTGCCATAAAAGTGAAACTCGGGCCAACCAAAAAAAGGGGTACTGGGCGATTTCTCTTTTCGCAGCCCTGGCTATCTTCCTTCGCTTGTGAATCCCCAAGCTGAACGAATATTATTTCAAATACGATTTCAAATATTACTTCGAATATTATTAAAATTTATTCAAATATTATTAAATATTACTATCATCTAAATATTATTATTCAAATATTATTAAATATTTTACTATCATTCAAACATTATTATTCAAATATTATTAAATATTACTTAAATATTATTATTCAAATATTATTACATATTACTATTATCTAAATATTACTATTCAAATATTATTAAATATTTTACTATCATTCAAACATTATTATTCAAATATTATTAAATATTACTCAAATATTATTATTCAAATATTATTAGAATATTACTATCATTCAAACATTATTATTCAAATATTATTAAGATACTACTATCATTTAAATATTATCATTCAATTATTAATAAAATATCATTATCACTCAAATATTATTATTTCAATATTATTTATTTAAACGCTACTATTAATGTTACCCTAATCAATCACCCATGTGTCCGCGATCTTTTCGGAATTATATCATCCCTCCCCGAGAGGAGGAAGAGGAGGAATTACTGGATCCAGCTGTCTTGTGCACAAAGACGACCGCGTTCATTCATATTGAAAATCGCGCCGCTTTGTGCGTAGTATGCTTTGGCAATCTTCCGTTCGTGGATAAGTTATCATGGTGTATTAGACTCAAACATACCCTCACTGTCGGTTACACTATCGACCAAATCGCGTGTTCCTCTTGCAATAAAACTATTACCCTCGTTGATAACATCCATAACTGCCTTACCTGCCAACGGGAATATTTGATCTATAACGCTAACATCGGTAGTTACCCGACGGATACCGACGGTAGAGTCACCATCACCATTAGAGACGACACATACCAATCGCCGGAAAGCATTCCAGAATTTTTATAATTGTTATATGCTTGTTCACGGAATTTAATTGACTCCCCTCCCCCCATTGTAGCGCATTAGCGTCCCCAGGTGGAAAAATTTTATTAACCACTACCCTCCTTAACCATATCTGAGCGGCCTTCAGTCGCGGGCGATTCCCGGAACAGCGTTCCGAAAAGCGACTTTGTCCGGCACAGAAGTCCGTCCACTCGAAATAGCTCTCCCTCAATATTTCGAGCCGCGACCGCGCCGAGACGTAACAATAGTAATGTCTTATAGAATATCTAAATTGTATATATGTAAGGTAAGCAATACTGGAAAAATAAGTATAAAATAAAATATAATAAAATAATAGTAGAGTAGTACATATGTTAAATGAAAGTATATAACTAAGTTCAAAAAATAGTAAATCTCAAAATGATTAAATAGTAAAATGATATTATCTGAAAGAAACGGATTAATACAATGAATCAGTAGACAAGTTCAAAACATTTGCGTATCCCACCGCTGCCACCAAATTTATGTTACGTCCAGGTTAGATAACAAATAAATAAAAAAAAAATAAAATAGTGTTAATATATATATATATATATAGGATATGTTCAAAGATGGTCAAATATAAATTATAATATTTATAGGTTAATACTGTAGCAATTATTAATGAAACCTGTCTAACACTCTATTCTCTTATGTTCCTGTCACTTGAGAATAGGATTGCTTCCTATTTTGGCCATCCTGCATTCACCGAGAATAGCCGGGGATGAGAGCACGTAGTGAACTTGCCTTGAATAAAATAAAATGTATTTGTCGTGATCTCAAGCACTCACCGGAGTAGAGGTATTTAGTAATTGGGAGATATATGCGACTCTCTATATGTCAGGATGATCGTCGATCCCGCGTAGTAGTAGTAGTTACTGGAAAGAAAATTGAATGACGCCGTCGGAGAATAGGAGTTGAAAGATTTATTATATTCTTTATTTCTTGATGTGGAATTGGTAAGGTAAGAAATCGAGATGCACTTCACTGAATGGAGACACTTGGTAAAAATCAGAGAAACTAGTAGTATTTATTAAAGTGAACGTACATACGATTCAAATAAAATAGTAAGGTAAAAGAACAAATAAATCTATTATAATTCTCGACGCGTATGGTTTAATGTAATAAAACGAGACCGCACAGTAAAACAATAGTATACGATTGCTTTACTTTCGTGAGTTAACGTACAAGTCGCTCGACTGGACTTCGTGTGTTACAACCGCTCGGAGTTAGAGTCTTTTGTACGCAATGATTTACAATGGTAAAAGTGCTTTGAGTTATTAGGTTGGATGTTTGTCGTTGACTGACTCGTTGTTCTCATGCTCTCTGGGGCTTGGATGTAGTGGGAGAGTGTTGTCCGGTGGGGATGCTTGCGTCAGCTTGCGTCAGCTCCCTTGTTCTCTGAGCGTGGGACCAGAGGCTTAGTGAAGTCCCATGCCTCTATTTCTCAGAAGTAAGATAGCTGAGTTGCAAAGTCTCGTTCGTATCTGTTGTGTTGCGGTGAGACTGTGATATCGCTTGGCGAAGCCTGACTTTCTTTTTCTGGTATCTGCTTCCCATGGAGATAGTAGCGTCTCGATGCTGCGTCGCCTCGGAGATAGTGATGAGAAAGACTTCAGGCTTTGAGTCACAGCGATAGCGGCTTCTCTTGTAGATAGTGAGTAGCTCCTTGCAGTGATGATATTGATGACGGAGCCTCGCCTGAGTGTTGCCAGTAGATTGTGATATCTAACTTCATTCTCCTCGGTGACTAAAGCCTCTGTCTCTTAGTCATAGCGATAGCGGCTTAGCTCGGAGTTGTTGTCGAGCAAAGTCTCGCCTTGCTGTCGCCTAGGATAAGATAGCGGTGTTGCGTTGCGTCGACAGTAGAATCTCGGTGGTATGTGACTCATCTCGGCAGAGAAGTCTTGGCTTGTTGTTTGCAGATAAGGAAGCAAAGGCTTGTGATGCACCGTGCGTTTCGCGGTCTTTCCACGTTAATAATGCTTCGATCTGACGTTATATGATGTTCCTCTCTCCTGTGTTGCAAGCTTGGCGGTCCACTGTTGACTGGCTCTCTCTCTGGCTCTCTCGGGCTTGACGGCGTTGTTGAGTCATACCTGTTGACTTCGAAGCGGCTTCCCTTGTTCGATGTCAAAGGCTCTGTCTCTTAGTCATAGCGATAGCGGCTTAGCTCGGAGTTGTTGTCGAGCGACGTCTCTCCTTGCTATCGTCTAAGATAAGGTAGCGGCGTTGTGCTGCGGTGAGCTTGGAGTCTCGGTGTCTTCGAGATAAGATTACAGAGAGCGACTCAGCTTGGCGGTGAAGTCCCGACTTGTTGTTCAGCATGCAGAGTCTTGACTGATGACGTGTTCGGTAGAATCTTCTCAAACCTTCTAGATCCTTCTAGAAGATTCTAGAAGTTTCTAATGTCGTTCCTTGTCGAAGCTTCTAGAATGTTCGAGAATATTCCAGAATTTTCCAGAATGTTCCGGAATCTTCCATACACCATTCTCACGCTGTACTGCTTATTTGACGTGCGTTTTTATTACAATAAAGTGAACTAAGCCTATTTCCTGCTTAATATTATTGGTTATTTATGATATTTATTAATAATATTATTTATTTTTATATATTTTTTGTAAGTTTTTTTCTGCATTGCAATTTCGGATGATTAACTGCTGTAATGCTTTATTTTAAAGGTATGTTATATTTATTCTATGTGTTATATATGTACTTATTTGCTATTAGATTATATTTTATATTATATTCGATCTTATTCTATGGATACATTTTATACTTGTCTTGTGATCAATCTTGCTCCACGTTATTATACGAACGAATCCCTTATTTTATTTAATTGTTATTAAGGTTAAAATTTTAGAGGGGGACGTCACACTTGAATAAACACAATTTACTCTGATTTTACCAAGTTTCTCCGATTTCTTACAAAGTGTTAAATTCAGTGCGGTGCATCCAGACATATACCTACCATTTTTTCCACTTCAAGAAATAATAAAGAATTATAAATCTTCCGATTCCATATCACCCATTGGCGTCAATTACTTTTATTTAATAGCTGCTGCAACTCTACTACTACTACTACTACTACGATTTGTGGAGGGCAAAGCATCCGCATTCTAGTGATTTGATATTATTCTTCTTCGGTGAGTCCGAATTTGCTAATTTCTCGCGAAATAACAAGGCAAGTTCACTACGTGCTCTCATCCCCGGCTATACTCGGTGTATGCAGGGTGGCCAAAATAGAGAGCAATCCTATTCTCAAGTGACAGGAACATAAGAGAATAGAGTGTTAGACAGGTTTAGTTAATAAAATCATTTACAGGATTAACCTATAAAGATTATAATTTATATTTTTCCATCTTTGAACATAACCAAATCATATCCAGTAATACTATTATATTATATTTATTTGTTATCTAACCTGGACGTAACACCGGAGAATCGGTCGAAACCTGCATAAATGATAAAGCATATATTAGAATCATTAATACTTTAGATCAATCAATAGAATTTAATATTCCTACTCTTAAACTTTTAGAAATTGCGTAAATATCTGAAAAACCGCTTTGTAATAATAATAATAATAATATTAAAAATGATAATAATGTAAAAATAAACTCACATAAACTTGCAGCAGAGACTGCATCACCATCATCAAAATTCGCTGAATCCGCTACAAACGCAGGAAACGCATCTATAAAAATAAAGAAAGCAAATACATTACATAAAAGTAATCAAAATCAAACACGCAAAATAAATCATACAAATAATATAGCAGAATGCAATTCTCACCTCACTCCTATTGGCGCGCAATCGCGAGCCGCTGATTTCGATCAGCATCCTCACGGGCAGGAGCACTGCCTTCCTTCTGGTGCATCAAGGTGCATCGTCGACTCCGATCGACATCCTCAAGATACCTCTCCTCTCCTCGAATCCTTCACTGAAACAAAAAAGATTTCTAAATCAAATATCGTCACTACACATGCAAACGGAACTCCCCCAAATGCTAATTCTTTACAAATACTTACCACAAAAGGTGGATCTCTTATTTCGCCAGCTAGCGAAGAAGCTCTGGTGCAAATCTCTCTTCAAGGTGGTGACCTGACGGAATATCCAGGCATCAACCAAACTTCTAATTCGAATCATCAAAATGATTCTTCCCCTCTAGTCGCAGACGCGATTCTTACTCCTTCATGTGTAGCTGAAACAAATGAAAAAGAAATTCAAATTAATAATGATATAAAAGAGAAATTGCAAATTAATACTAATACAATTCTAAGTATAGAAACGAATAATAATAATAATAATGATAATGCAAATAACAAAATTAAGGGTGAAAACGAATCTTGTAAAAACAGTACAAGAATAAAATCAATTAATGCGTGTACTTATAAAAAAATTTTGCGGAATAATATTACTAAAAATATAAGCGAATTATTATACGAGCAAACTGTTATAGCCCGGAAGCTATAACCACATTTTTCAATATGAAATGTCGAAATAGAAGGGCATTGACCGCGCGGAATGCTCGCATAGCAATTCACGCGCGATCGCCCAAAAAACTTGCGAAAGTGCAAGCGAAGAGGTTCAACTTTAAACCTGCTTCGCTTGCACTTGGACTTTGGTCGCGCCCCCGAAAATCCCGGAAATAACGAAGAGATAAAAGACCCGCCGCGGATGCGCGCCGGGCAGTCGTATATACAATCTAAGCAATAACCGATCAATTAAATTATCGCTAATACGGGAATCGTATAACGCACCAAAGTCGCGAGTGATCGGCGAAACATAATTTAACGCGCCGGAGCCGCGAACGATACTTTATAACCTAGCGCAGAAAGGTGTATCAAATAAACACGCGCCAGTGTATCGAGTGAAAGTGTTTTAATTTCAATAAAAAGTTAAAAGGTGTATAAGCGTTGAATTAATTGACCCCGAGCTCCTGACGATTCCGGGGCCCCTGCTCCTCATTCGGCAACGATCCCGAATATTTCATGCACTCGCACCGCGAGGCATAACAAAATTGGTGGCAGCGGTGGGATCTGCCGAAGGATCGTCACCGGACTCGTGGCTCCTAAGACCTGCAACAAAACCAAGGTGGTTAATCAGGCACGCCAGTGCAACAGCTGACGGACAAGGACAACGGACAACACGGGAAAGCAGAGCAGTGAGAGAATCACGGCCAAGCAGCAGACACCCGAGTAGGCACCCCGACCTACGACAACAGCACGGACAACGCACCAGCAGCGAGCGACGACCCGCCGTATCAACCGACAACGCCGGGCCGCCAGCAGTACCCGCCAACGAGCGAGGAACCGCAGCGTCAGCAGCAGCCAGCGCAAAGCGTAACGATGCGAGCCGTAGTACTGTAAGTCCGAATAATACACTTTTATCGCATGCATTCGGAAGGCGCTAACGTACCACCGATAGCGAATCGAACGTGGTTACATAGCGAACCTGCCCGATTAACTCTACGCGTACTGCGAGAACGACAAAGACTCGAAAACGCGCGTAGAGAGTTAGAAACCCGACACTCGAGCGATAGCGAACCCGAAGACGTCGCAAACGAATACGACTTGCCATTTACTAATCGCGACGCCGACATATTAACTAATAAAGCGATCCCGAGAGTTCAATCAAACCTCAAAAAAGTGCGCAGAAAATTAGACGCGTACTATTCTAGCGATAGCGATTCTGAACTACCTGCGAACGTAGTAGTAGAACGCGAATTTCCTTTTTCTAGCTTCGACGAAAGCTTATTCGCGAAACACGAGCTCGACTCAGTTATCGCGAACCAAAAGCCAATAAGACCGCGCATTAGCCGAACGCCGAGCAACGTATCGCAACGCGGCGAATTTTCTTTAACGTCTTACGATAGCAGTGTTTTCGATCCGAACGAAAATTACGAAGACGAAATAATGTCGCTCATGTATACGCCGCCAGCGAACGCGACGAATGACGACATCGATCGAGAAATCGAACACCTTCGAAATAGCATACGGCACATAGACGAACGCGTCGTATTAGCCGATGTGCACGAACCGCCCACAAATCGCGAGACAAATCCGGTACTAAATACCAACCGCGAACAGAGGCGCGATCCGCGCACCCTTAAGGAGGAGCAGCGCATGAACCGTCGAGACGTACACGTACACGCTCACGATCGCGAGACACGACACACGGAACACAATACCGACAGAAACGACCACACACAAATACTGGACGTATTAAATCTACTTCGCGCAGATATGAATGCGTTAAGCACGCGAATAACGCGTATAGAGAACGCGGAGAGTCACCCATACGACCGTCGAGAAAACGATAACGACGAGTATCACATGACGTACGGGCGAACCGAGCGAGACATAAGAAACCGACGCGGTACCGCGCCGAATTACATGTCACTAAAAGAAGCGAGAATAATGATCCCGGAATTCGATGGATCTTCGCGCAATAAGCTACAGGAATTTCTAAACGCCAGTACATACGCGATACAGAACATAAATCCCGCGGAGGAAGAATCTCTAGTGCAAGCGATATTATACACCAAGCTTAAGGGAAAGGCCATGCAAGACTTTGAGACACGAGACATACAAACATACGCCGAATTAAAGCAACAACTCGAAAAATGTTATCAAAGCAAGCAAAGCACCGCGCACTTACAGCTTGAATTTAACTCGCTAAAACAAAAAACCGCCGAATCAGCGCAAAATTTCGGGCAACGCGTCGATAAACTCGCAATGAAATTATACGACTCGATGATAGAAGGCGAAAACCATTCCGCCGCATATAAACGAGCAATATTAGACACAATACAGAAGCAAGCTTTATTAAATTTCCAACTCGGATTACACGACGACCTAAAAATCCTCGTCCGCTCGCAGCGATACGCAACGCTGCAGGAGGCGATAACCGGCGCGAGCACGGAAGAAAAGCTAATAGGGCCGACAACGACGCGAACACACAATTTTTCTAGCCGGAATAAAAGCGAAACGCACCCTCCACGACAGAACCGAGGAACGACAACGCAATGTTACAAATGCGGGAAAACCGGACATTACGGGCGCGATTGCCGCAGTAGCAAATATGCGTTACCGAAACCGGATAAATCACGCGTTAACTCGGTCGAAAAATTTTGCAAACACTGCAAAAAACGCGGACACAACCGCGACGAATGTTGGTCACTGAACGGACGACCGAAAGCGAAGACGCCCGATCACGCAAAGCGCGAAAGTAATGATAAAAAACCGCACAACGAAAAAAAGAGAGGCGAACAAAAGATATATCAAGCGCGAAAAAAGGATACGGATACCGAGCGTAGCAGCGACGAAGAGGAAGAACGCGAAGAGAAAAGTAAGAAGACGCGCGCGCTCGAATATCAAGTAACGCATATACGACGAACACCGCGAGGAACAGCCGGCCTAGATTTAATTACCTTACCGATCCGCGAGACAAAAAACGGAAAAGTGAATATGCTATATGATTCCGGAGCAACTATTTCGCTAATAAAAGTTAAGCAACTAAAGGGCGAGACCGTGATTTACAAAGATAAAATTACACTCGTCGGAATAACCGGACATAAGGCACGGACGATAGGTAAAATGTACGCGACAATCGACTTAGCTGGTCGTAAAATTAAGCACGCGATCTACGTCGTAAAGGATGACTTCCCTATGGAATACGAAGGTATCCTGGGAATCGACTTCCTCCGGAAGCAGCAAGTATCATGCGATTACAAAAAGCGGGAACTCAAAATAGGAGACGCCGTATTAAAACTCATGCCGTATAATAAAATTACGCTAAAACCGCGCAGCGAAACAATTGTACAAGCCGCGACCGATCGCAACGAGATAGGCGTCATAAAAGCGGAAGAACCGGCGCCAGGAATTTACATCGGACGATGCCTAGTCGAACCGGAAAACTACTCGTGCCCGATCAGTGTTATAAATACCACGGACGAGATAATTGAGATTCGCACACCGCTAGTAAAAATAGAAGATATAGACGTAGATAACCCACACGCGATCTATACAATACAGTCCGAAAAAACGCGAAATTATTCGTCACGAAAAAATGAGATCTGACAAATATTACGGACCGACCATTTAAATGACGAAGAAAAACAAGCGATACATAGGATATGCGAGGAGTACAGCGATATATTCCATTTGAGCGGAGAACCACTGTCCTGCACCGCGACCATAGAGCACGAGATAAGCACGCGCGCCGACACCGCCCCGGTTAACATGAAACCGTATCGACTTCCCGAGAAGCATAAGGCGGAAGTAAACAAACAGGTACAGGAAATGTTAGAAGACGGAATAATCAGGAAAAGCGCTAGTCAATGGAACGCACCATTACTGGTAGTGCCGAAGAAACCTGACGCATCCGGAAAACCGAGACTCCGCGTAGTAATAGACTTCCGACGACTAAACAATCTAACGATAGGCGACTCGTTTCCGTTACCAAATATCACCGATATATTGGATCAACTAGGAAACGCCAAGTATTTCACTACGTTAGATCTAGCATCGGGGTATCACCAGATACTAATGGCCGAGCATGATAAAAAGAAGACAGCCTTCTCAACCCCCTACGGACACTATGAGTTCAATCGCATGCCGTTTGGATTAAGGAATGCACCAGCAACCTTCCAACGACTGATGAATTCGGTGCTGATAGGGATGCAAGGGCTAAGATGTCTAGTCTACCTCGACGACATCGTGATTTATGGATCCAGCATAGAGGACCACAACAAACGACTCAAGGAAGTAATGCGGAGATTACGGGAAAACAATTTGAAATTGCAACCGGAGAAATGCGAATTCCTGCGTAAAGAGGTAATCTATTTAGGGCACATCATATCCGAAAACGGAATAATGCCGGACCCATCGAAACTAACCGCAGTAAAAAATTTCCCGATACCAAAAAAGGTGAAGGACATCCAAGCCTTCATAGGGTTAGCAGGTTATTATCGAAAGTTCATCGAGGACTTTTCGCGAATCGCCAAACCGTTAACGAAATTAACGAAGAAGAGCGAAAAATTCGCATGGGCGGCAGAGCAGCAGAATGCATTTGAAGCATTAAAAGAAAAATTAATTACGGCGCCAGTGTTGAAATACCCAGATTTCAGTGAAGAATTTAACGTGACCACTGATGCCTCCGACTATGCAATCGGAGCCGTGCTATCGCAAGGACAGGTAGGCAGTGACCGCCCCGTTGCTTACGCAAGCAGAGTACTGTCGCGTGCGGAACAAAATTATAATACGACAGAGAAAGAATTACTAGCCATCGTATGGGCAGTAAAGCATTTCCGACCATATATCTATGGAACAAAATTTAAAATAATTACAGATCATAAACCATTGATCTGGCTATTCAATGTAACAGACCCCGGCTCAAGATTAATCCGCTGGAGGTTAAAATTAGAAGAATACGACTATGAAATCATTCATAAGGCCGGACGAGCGAACGCGAACGCCGACGCGTTGAGCCGACAGGTAACAAGAGACGCGGAAACGGAAGAGAGAGAGGAAGAAATCCTCCAAGTAAAAGAAAAAGAAGACGCAAAAATCTACACAGAGGAGGAAAAGCGGCAAATAATCTACGAATATCACGATGCCCCCACAGGAGGACATCAAGGAGTAGAAAGAACGATAAATCGAATCCGGCTAAATCACAATTGGCCGGGTATAACAAAAGACGTCGAGAAATATATCTCGAAATGCGAGTCGTTTCAAAAAAATAAATTATCGCGACGAAATAAAGCACCGCTTATCATTACAGATACTCCCACAAAACCGTTCGAAAAATGCGCGTTAGATATCGTCGGACCATTAACGGAAACTACAAACGGAAATAAATATTTATTAACGTTCCAAGATAGCCTCACGAAATTTAGTAAAGCGATACCGATTGCGAATCAGGAAGCGAATACAATAAGTAAGGAATTCGTTACAAAAATCGTACTCGAATACGGACTACCGGATAAAATCTTAACGGATCAAGGCACGAATTTTATGAGTGAAATTTTTAGAAACACTTGTAAATTACTTAAAATCGAAAAAATAAAAACAACCGCCTATCATCCGGAAAGTAACGGAGCGCTAGAGAGATCGCATCGCACCCTCGCCGAATACCTTCGTCACTATATAAATTCAGATCAAACAAACTGGGACGAGTGGACACCCTACGCAATGTTCACCTATAACACGACCCCGCACACAGCCACGGGCTATACACCGTTCGAGCTAGTCTACGGGCATCAAGCCAGCCTACCTACGGCACTGTTTAAGCCCCCGCGAGCGACGTACAATTACGAAGACTACGCGCAAGAATTAAGGGAAAGGCTGCGGGCAACAAACCAAAACGCAAGGGAAAATATAAAAGAAGAAAAGAAAAAATCAAAAGAATATTACGACAAAACCGCGAAAGAAATTAAATTTAAAGTAGGCGACAAAGTACTCGTATATGACGAGACACTACGACGCGGACGATCGAAAAAATTAGACGCGCTATGGACAGGGCCGTACACAATAATTGAAAAAAATTCCGACGTGAACTATACGGTTAAAAAGGGTAAAAAGACAATACGCATGCACACAAACAGACTAAAAGCGTTTATAGACGGGTAATAAAAAATAAAACACTTACTCAGTAAGCCGCATCCAAGGAAAACAATCCGGAGCAAGCACCCGGTAACGAGCCAGGTACGGGACATCGAAAATAAATCCCCGACTCCAGGGCACCAATTCGGACACTGTGCGCCGACCACTGGCCACATCCACAGTCACGCGCAGTGAAAAAGGGGTGTTGCCACCCCTATAGACGGCAGAAAGAGCCCGTACGACCGGGTCACTAGAGGATTCGAGCCCTACGACGGGCCCGCGCTCGCACCACTCACATAGGAGAGTGCGACCTCTCATGAAAAAACTTTCACCGCAATCTTTGCACGACATATTTTTTTTAATAATAATGAAAAGATGCAACGATAGAGTGACAGCCAAAAGAAGACTAAAGAAAGAAGCTTCAGTAGCAGCATAAAAAACCCGAGAAACCGAAAGCCCGCAAGATAATAAAATAATGACTAAAAGAAATAATATCCGCCAGAATATTATATTAACACCGGATACTCGAATTTAACGCCCAAGCTCGCGAAAGAAAACGCTACAAACACATGCGAATAAAATAAAAACGCTAACAAAAGAATAAATAAAAAGACACTTACCCTATTCCAAGCGGCGCTCCAGAAAAAACCGCCATAACATATCAAATGTAAAGTTCAGGCGGACTCGACGGAAAACCTCCGAAATCGAGGGAACTTCCCATGTAAATCCAGGGGAAAATCGGTAGAACAGAGTAAGGGGGTAAAACCACCCTGCACCCTCGACCAACCAACCCCTAGCCGGACCCCAGTCATAGGTCTCGGCAAGGCGAGACAACACAGCATACATCTCCGCGTAGGAGAAAAGCCCCCCGTTGGGAGCCTCCTCCTCCTCCACAGGTAGTGGAAAAACAAAATAACTCTCGCGCTTAGGCAAATTCGCGCACACCATCTTCGATAAATTGTGCGTAATTATTGAAAGGAAACGCGCGGGTAGACAGTAAAAAACTGACTGAAGAAAAATTTCAGTAACACCGCACAAAATATATGAAATAAAAAACTTTTGAAATGATATCCGACAGAAACGATAAAAGGATAAAATATGTAATTCCAGAATACTCATATTCGGGATGAGATCAGCGCTAACCGAGCAGCAAGATACAAATCACCGATACGAAATCGAGGAATTTCACAACCATCCAGGAGTGTACTTCGAGAAAATAGGACAACTGCAGCAAGTAACGAAAACATGGAAAATCGTTACCAAATTAGATATAACGGCCTTAAATGACAAAACATGGCAAATGAACAAATACACGCAACAAACATATGAAACATGCGAACAAATAAAATCAGACGACCACAACAAACGTACTTGCGACAATTTAAAGGAAATCGTAAAAAACGAGTCGAAACAGTTAGCAAAATTAATTACTTTAATAAACACCTTGTACAAAACACGGACGAACAAACGTAGAGGTCTCGTAGACGGAATCGGGTCAATAGCGAAAACCTTGTTCGGCACAATGGACGCGAACGATAGGGAATTAATAAACGAACAACTAAATCTTTTACAGAATAAACAGCAAACGTTGCAACATGTTACAAAAAATCAAATTAAGGTCCTAAATAGCACTATAGTACATTTAGACAAACTAGAAAACATACTAGACCATAATGGTAAATTGTTAAATCATTATGTCAGGGAATATTACACGCGAGAAGAAATAACCGAACATTTTACGATAATTACCGCGATGATAACCGACCTAATTAGGGACGCGAAAGACGTGATAGAATATCTCACATATGCTAGTAAAGGTATAATGCATCCTTTACTAACACCTATCAGCGATATTATAACACATTTAAAAGAGGCAGCGCTCCAATTACCTCAAGGCTTGTATTTCCCCTTCGAAATAAGAAGCGAGGAATGGTTGGAAATAGCGAAATATATTAAATTAAACATATACCGCGAAGGACCGGTTATAATTACGATAATGCGTTTCCCGCTCATCGCACAACCAGTATATGACATAATAAATGTAATTCCTTTACCTACATACGACAGCAAAAACATATTCACACAGGTAGAAATAAGAAACGAGCTAATAGCAGTAGATAAGGAAGGACTGACGTATATTGAGATAAAAGAAAAAGAGTTAGACAAATGTATACAAATAAAAAATAAATACGTTTGCGAAAAAACACACCCAATACACCGTTTAAACTCACACACACCATGCGAGGTACAAATGTATTTACAACACCAACACGAGAGCTGTAATACTAGACACATAATCGTGACGAACACAATATGGATACCACTGCGTCAGCCCCTCACTTGGCTATACTCAACCATAAACGAACAACCGATAACGATCCAATGCGAGGATCATAACGAAATAAGAAAAATAGTTAAGAAAACGGGTCAAATTAGAATAGAAAATAAATGTAAAATAAAAACGACTGAAATCACTATTCAGCCGAAAGAAGCCATACAAAACGATGACAGTATAGAAACTTATTTACCAGAAGCAAACTTAACACTCTTACGAGACAATACGAACACACTAGACGAGGAACAACAAAACATACTACAGCATCAATCCGAGCTAGTGGAATTGAGAAATAAGTTAAAAGATATGAATAAAGACTTACAAAACAACGAGAATAAGTTCTATACGAAAAAACAATTCGTTTACCCAATGGCAACGAGCGGAATATTGATAACAGTAATTACCATAGCAATAATAATTTACATAGTACTAAGAAAGAGAAATAAACAAAAACCGTTAAGACGACCCTCAGTCTCATTCTTCGAAGACGACTTCCGCATACCGAGGTCCATATTAAGAAGAAGTCAGAGTACGAGATTTTAGTAATAAGTACAAACGATTATAATAAAAATATGTACACGGGAAAACACTACTGTAATATACTTAAGTAAAACTATTTTTTGGGATAGAGAAAAACTCCGTACCTCCGTTTTTCTTTTTTCTACGGTGGAGGGGTGTTATAGCCCGGAAGCTATAACCACATTTTTCAATATGAAATGTCGAAATAGAAGGGCATTGACCGCGCGGAATGCTCGCATAGCAATTCACGCGCGATCGCCCAAAAAACTTGCGAAAGTGCAAGCGAAGAGGTTCAACTTTAAACCTGCTTCGCTTGCACTTGGACTTTGGTCGCGCCCCCGAAAATCCCGGAAATAACGAAGAGATAAAAGGCCCGCCGCGGATGCGCGCCGGGCAGTCGTATATACAATCTAAGCAATAACCGATCAATTAAATTATCGCTAATACGGGAATCGTATAACGCACCAAAGTCGCGAGTGATCGGCGAAACATAATTTAACGCGCCGGAGCCGCGAACGATACTTTATAACCTAGCGCAGAAAGGTGTATCAAATAAACACGCGCCAGTGTATCGAGTGAAAGTGTTTTAATTTCAATAAAAAGTTAAAAGGTGTATAAGCGTTGAATTAATTGACCCCGAGCTCCTGACGATTCCGGGGCCCCTGCTCCTCATTCGGCAACGATCCCGAATATTTCATGCACTCGCACCGCGAGGCATAACAAAACTATAGCTCAATGCAATATTATATATGACGACGACATTGCTACGTATAAAATGGTTAACAATTATTATGATAATTCACATGGGGAAAATATTACAATAACGAAGCACGATTTAGACCCCGGTGAAAACGTAGACAAAATTTATAAAGGTTTACATAACGACGAAAAGATACTGCTAAAAAACGATTTAGATCCCGGAGGAAATTATAATTCCGACAGACCGGATAAGATATTAGAATTTCTACGACTCGATCATCTCAACGGAACAGATAAAGAAAATATAATTAATTTAGTTAGAATGAACAGCGACAAATTTTATTTACCGAATGAACATTTAGGAGGAACCACTGTAGTAAAACATAAAATAGCGAACCAGGATAATAATACCTTTCTCTGTTACAGATGCATCTCTTATTTTTGATCTTCATAGCTCGTTGTTACAATGCACTTATAGGGTATGACTGCAACACTCCTTACGACAATGGCACCATTGTGTCGTTACTGGAAGATGACACTTGTCACTTGAATGAAGAAGATTTGATACTCCACGATGTACCAATTGAAATGTTGCACCATCCTAGAATCACATCTGTGAATGTTTTATCCTGTAGAATAGAGATTGAATATGTTATAAACAATCCTATAAACAAAAATAATAATGTAATAGATAACAAGCGACATTACGTACCAGTAGATTTATCTTCATGCATATCTCTAAATGCACATGGAATATTTCGATTCGGAAATTCCACTTTTGATAATCTTGTTAAAAACGACGTCAATAGTCGTCTAATTCATCCAAGCGATGATGCACTCAGTATTCCTTCAGAGAAGCTGAAAACAAAAGAAACTGTAAATACATATATACACATAGTTTATAAGAATTATTTTGTAAAAGTAGATTTATTGATCAATAAGATTTTATTAAATGTAGGAACTACATGTACATATACTAACCTGGAATGCACTGACGAAGAAGGATTTCAAAATTTTTGGTCCCCAGTATTTCTTGATAAATGCGAAAAGTCGCAGCAATCCATAATATACCGAGGAACTGCCAAAAGAATGCAATCCATAGGACATTCCTCTGCTTATGCATGAAAGCATAATAATGTCTCGATGATCCTCTTCATCCGCACTCAGCATAGTATTTGTAACGTCACTGTGCTTCAAACAGAACACCCACGTATAGTTGTAAAAGAAGTAAGCGAAGAATATCTGAAAAATCAAAAATATGTTAATAAAATAAGATTTCTCGCTTATTCTGCCAATAGTTATATTAATGTTATTACTAATGATAATTTAGATGTTAAAAATGTATATATATCTCAAGGTAAAGATAGATGTATAAAAAGAGAAATGGAATTACATACCTCTCTAATAATGGCTCAAAAGGATCCATCATTATTCGCATACTCATTCATGGGAATGCCAGGCTACTCTGCATATATAAGAGGCGAAGCAGCGCAACTTTTCCAATGTACTGCTGTGCCAGCACGAATAAGGACCACAGGAGACTGTTTCCTAGAACTTCCTGTCACGGTGAATGGACAACCAATGTACCTGCAACCAAAGACACGTACTATTACTACCAGAGGAACTGAAATCACATGCAATCCTCTCGCTACAGCAATGTATAGGATAAAAAGCCAGTGGCATACACTCACACCAAAGCCCGAAGAGTCCAAAACAGTACCAACACCTAAAAATCTTGTCAAGACGCCATGGAACCAGATCATCGATACTCTCACTATCACTGTTCCCATGTTGTCGGTGCACGTGTTACGTCCAGCTAAGAGAATTGTGTTATAATTCCCGGCGCGATCGTACGCAGCTATTACGCTTGCGCAAGGAGAGAGAGAGCGAGAGACTCTTGACTCGCGGGGCCGAGCGGTAAACTACGCGTTTCAAGGGCGTTCGCTAAAAGACCGCGCCTAACCGAACAGATAGAGATATTGTATATAGATTTTTATTATATCTTAATTTAATACGCTGATTAGTCGTATAGAGTTTTACGACGAACTGTTAAATATACTCGCGCTATTAGAAAAGAAGAGTATTTGAAGAAATAAATTTTAAACTCACCGTATAGTTAAAATAAATTTGAATAGGTTTATAGAATAAATTCAATTACTTATTTTGATACCCTGATGCGTGCGGGATGGACCGAATAAAGGAGACGACAGGTTTCGAAAACAATATTTTATTTTCTAAATTCCTATAATATGAGTTATGATTAAATATTTGTATGCTAGTGTTAGACTTTACGCCGAGACTGTAACCTCTTTTTCTATTAGAATTTCGATTAGCGTCCCTTCTACTCGATGGACTACGCCAGGGTTCTCATCAAGAAAGGCGCGATATTTATTTAGACATTCTGGACAACGATGTCCATATCTAACTATAGATAACTTTACTTTGCAGAAATCGCAAATCAACCCCGTAAAGTAGCCATTGATCATGGCACAGTGTTTCCTAATCTTTAAACGGTTTGTTTTAGTGCCACGAGGAAGATTCTTGAAGCAAATCTCACACAAAACCGTTTTGGTATACGGGTGGAAGTAACCGAAGCTCTTTTGACAGTAAAATATAGGCACCACTGCAGGAGGGTCCGGAATCTTCTGAACCGTGAACGGGTCCCGGAATGTTCGTGGGCACATCTACAGTTACAACCAGGTAAGTCGATCACACTTTTGTTTATTAAGTTAATTTGCGTTAATAGAAATGTTTAATAGTTAATTAATCGTCGTCTGTGTTTCATTATTTTACAGGTGCTGACTGGAGCTGTGCCACGCTCTATATAAAAAGCGCGATACGGAATAGACAGGATGAGTGCCACGCTCTATTAGAAAGCGCGATACAGGAGGAGGATACGATTCGCTTCTCTTAAAGCGCGCCGTGGTCAGGTGGTGGGGGTACCTGTCAGTAGCGGTCGTGAAGTTAGATAAGTATAATTTCAATAAATAGATTAATTGTTATAATGATTATATTGTTTATGGAGAATGGTTAAGCATGTGGTTTGATTTTAGAAATACGTCGTCGGTTAAGAGTCGAAACTGTCGCTCAAGATAAGAAAAGAATCACCCTTTAAGAGGATTTCAAGTACTACGGTTTATTCGCGTATAATTAAATTCGTTGATTTTCACTTTGATCGCTGAATATAATAATATCAGGAAATGTCGCGCAAAAGAAAGAAGGCAATAAAAGATTAATTAATAATAATGTGGTTAAGATTTAAATATTATTTTTATCACCGTTTTATCTTACGTTGTATGATAATTAATTAGATTGATTGTAAATGTTAGTCGATCGATAGTAAGAATCAATAGTTATTTAATAGTTTGTGAAAAAGAATTCTGTTGTTTATTAATATTCTGATACTCACTGTTGATGTGGATATTCCTTGTATAAGGTAGAGATCAGCCTTGCACTCCGTCCGTCGATGCGAGTAGGCGAGATAAAATAATCGTTCACTTCCGTAATGTATATAACTATGTATATTTCAAGTATAAGAGTTCACTGTATTGTACAATTTTATGTTATAGATTTATATTAGTCGTAAGCGTCGTATATGATTAACTGTGTAAGTCGAAAATTTGAGGTAGTCTGAATTAGAAGTCGTAGTCTCTGAAGATTTGTAGTCTATATATTATATGATCTGATAATAATGTCGTAGTCCTCGCGGTCCGGTATATATACCGCTGGTTCATCCCCATCTTCGAGATTAGTCGGCGGTCATTGGTCCTTTTCGGGAGATGAAGCACGTGTAATTACAATGTGATCACGCTCGCGAGATCGAAAACATATTTGTCTCCTTATATTTGTCAAGCGTAAACATCTGTATTGAGAATAATATCTCATTGTATTCTCATTGTAAAGCGTATACATCGGTATTGAGAATAATATCTCATTGTATTCTCCTTTGTATTTATTATGTCAATTAAGATTTATTACCCTAATGTATTGAATAAGTTAATTTTATAATTACAGATGTTTATGCGTTGATAATTTTATATTATAATATGGTAAATCGCTTAATTAATAGATAATAGTATTTTTAATCGAGATGTTTGTATATGCGAGTAATTTTGTTTAAACAATTTGTTCACGCTTTTATGTCTAAAAGATTAAGAGAGAGATATTTAATAAGAGAGAGATAGTATTAATAAATCTTTCTGATGGCTTATATGTATGAGTGCATGTACAATCATTTTATGTGCTTATTTGAATAAAGATTTCATTGTTATGTATATAATTATGACTTATAGCATTATTTATCCTTATTGACCTTATTAAAAATAAGTTAGGTATATTACATGAGTCTAAGAGTCTGATGCTAATATGTGATTTTACAAGGAAAGTTACTCGATATGCTACCCATACTTATATTGTTCAATAATTATTTATTAGAATTGTAAATATGAATAGTAGAGGATAAGTAATAATAGAATTGAAAAAATATATGGTGATTATTAATACTCTTGCCTAATAGACTAGCCTTTTTTAGCGTTAAGTCTGTGGTTCTCGCATACGCATGCATCTTTACATCGTTAATGGTATTTTTAGATAGTTTAAATGATAGCACAATTATACAAAGATTCAGTCAAGTGTAATATCACTAGTAGATGCTATATCTCATGACAGATTGTTTAAATTAAGTACCTTTAGCTTAGTCGACTTTTATACCTTGTATAATATTTACTGCGGAGACGCAATCCTGCGTATAAGGTAATATTGACTACGCTTCTTTATTATAAGTGAATTTATATGTCTATACGTGGTGTTTAACGCGAAGAATCATATCGTTATTAAAATATGGTTCTTCTTTAATTACTTGATTAATTAACAATTATGTAGGTATATGCATTATAATAAATTCTTAATTCTAATATTGAATATTGTTCTATATGAATGTTTACTTAATGCTTTCAATGTTGCAAAGTAATTATGCAATTTATTATAAATAATTAATGTCAATTAACGTAAATAATTTTATATTATTAATTCTTTTGATAAAAATGACTTTTTATTCCATAGGTAAGATAATATCTTATTGAATCTTGTAACATTAATAATTTATTAATATAGAACATTATTAATAACAACATGGTGATAATTAATAAAATGTGAATATATCTCAAATGTCGAAATTAAATAGTAATAGTATAACGCATGAGTATAATTGATAATGCGTTTTAATATTAATTTTATATTAAATAATAATAATGCTAATTTTATTTAAATAACCAGTGATGGATCTTGAGTTAATAAAAGAGAGTTGGAAGATTCTTACTCTTTTATGATAACTGAATTTTCCCGCGTCGATCGAGAGTGCGATGGCCTCCTCGGAGAGAGCTGCGAGAGAAAGCTTGGCGCCGGTGCTGTCGTCTGCATGTTGACAGGTGACGCATGGACCTTTAAATTTGTCAGGCGGTGCATCGGTAAGGTTTTTCCTTTTAATAATTCGTTTTCTGACAGATGCAGTAAGTGATGAGCGGTCTATCAGAAAGTAGGCAGTTTGCTGGTGGCGAAGAGAATAATAAAAAAAAAATAAATCGTGACGGACGGCGGCGAAAATTATGTTGAGCTGTCGGCCGTAACACTTTTATATACATACTATATTTTATTTGCATTGATCGTATACATATTCGATTGAACTATATTTATAATTATACTATATACTTTTCTACATATTATTATTTTATGATTGACTATATTCACTGTATTCACTGTGTCCCATAATAAACAATTATTTTCAGTTTTAATACTAGTGCTAGCTAATATTTCGTAAATAGTTAACGTGTTCATGTGCCCGCGAAGACCCAAAGACCCTGTGTCCGACGCATTCTTATACGACGATGAACCGGTCGAAGAACCGGCCGAGGAAATTGAAATCATAACCCCTCCGTATTATTGCCATCGCGGTATAAGCTTTGTGCACGAAACGGGAAGAACAGCTTTGTGTGTAAGCTGCTTTTACACTGAACTTCTAGAGAAACCGTCAGGTTGGATCAGACTACGGGCGCATCAATTAACTATCGGTCCACCAATTAGAATTAAGTGTGATCTCTGTGACAATAGCGTCTGCGAGTATCGAGACGGAGATCATTGTACACCGTGTACCATTAAATTTGTTCAATATTTGAGTCGACACGGAATCCCTGATTTAGACGACCGTGTTCTATCGATAGAAGTCGAGGAAACTGTAGAAACATTATTGTAAACGACATCATAAGGAAATCGGGATATAAGACTATTTAATGTGTCCGTACACACACAGCAATTCTATTTTTAATTTATACCAAGATTCCGAACTACCAGACGAACCAGAGATAGTACCTCCTTATTTTTGCCATTACGGTTCTGGTTATAGTCATACTACAATACCTGCCATCATTTGCACCGCGTGCTATGCTAATTTGATCTACGAGAAGTCTGACGAGTGGTCCTTGATTAGATTCCATCAACTTTCCATTAGAAAAACTATCCACATTATTTGCAACCGTTGTAATAAGAATCTACATAAACCTCGCGAAGGTTACCGTTGCCGCACTTGCACAAATAAATTCACTGAATATTTAATTGAACACGGCAACCCGAGATTTCGAGAAGGCGAAAACGCGATATTAGTAGAGTCCGAAAAGATCGTGAAAACAGAACTTTATTGAGATGGCTCATTCAACTAGATCGCACGGCTCCATTCCGAAAGAAGCAGAGACAGAGTTAAGACAAAAGACTTCAGAAGATCGCGATAAACAAACGCGGGAACCATCAAAAACATCGAGCCGCGAACGCGTTAGCGACAGTATCGACGCGAATTCTCTATTCCAAGTCCTTTCGCAAATTCAAAATGAGCTTCACCAATTGCGCAAATTACCGGATCATGTGAACGCCCTAGAACAAAGGATGAACGAAGCATCGCGAGCCGCGTCAGTGTATGAAGAAGATCGTGATATACCAATACCCGACGAGCAACCTTTACCCGTACCAACCCTTAAATTAAAAGACGTCGTCGCTAATATTCCATCCTATAACGGGTACAATATATCGATTTTTCAATTCGCACGAGCATGCGAACGGGCACGAAACTTACTATCCTCTGTACAAGAACCGCAACTGGTTCAATTTATAATCACTAAGTTAGAAGCCGACGCATACCAGGTTATCGAAGGCAGTATATATACGCGTGTTGTAGATATTTTAGATAAGTTAAAAGCAATCTTTGCCCCTAATAAATCCATAGCCCAATATAGAGGCGAACTAGCCAACACGTATAAACTACCGGGCGAAACTATCCTTCACTACGCAGGAAAAATAAAAGATTTAAAATCCGCAATCTTAGACGGTAACCGGCGTCAAGGGAAGGGCATGAAACGATCTTTCGCGGATGAAATTGACGAAGAAGTTTTAGAAGCATTTATCAACGGGCTCCCATCGAATATTATTACGCGAATGGAACATCGGAGTATCACAAATCTGGATGAGGCTATCGAATGGGCGGTAAAGATATCAAATAATTTAGAAGCCGAAAAAGCGCACGAACGGTCAAATACACAGAAAGCAAATTTCATTATACGTTCAGACGCCTACAGTTCCAAACCCCCTGACAAAGAAAAGGAGCAACCGAAGTCCATTCTCCGGAATCCAAACTTTCAAGCCCCGAAACCTTGGATAAGGCCATTAATTCCAGGAGTCCCAGGTCCTAACTCCCCCGATGTTTGCAGATACTGCAAGTACCCAGGTCATAGTTTGAATGAGTGTAGGAAACTCGCATTTAGAAATACCATTACTCAACAGAATGCGGGAAACGAGAAAAATCTCCCGGTAGCGAGCGCGGCACGGGAGACTACTCAAACAAGCGCGCACCCGATCACCATTACGGAAGTTACGGACGGTTGAGAGATGATAAGAAACAAAATTCAACTCAAGACGCGACAATAGTCGTAGCAAATCTACAGAGTCCTCCTCCCATTTCGCGAATTATTTTAACGAATGAATTCTTAGATAAAACCTGCGACTTTATGGTAGATACGGGCTCTGCAGTAAACCATTTAAAGATATCAAAACTATATAACCTTATTATCAATGTTAAAGAAAGACTAACGCTACGCGGAATCACGAGAATCCCTTTGAGAACACTCGGATCCGTAACTTTCAATATATTAAATAGAGATACTAAATTCCATATTATTGCGGACGATGTTCCCATCCCATGTGAGGGAATAATCGGGTCGGAATTTTTAAAGCTTAACAATGCAACACTCAATTATAAAGATAAAACTTTAATAGTAGGAGAAATGACAATACCATTCTATGAAGACATAGAAGTAACAATTCCGCCTAGGACGGCTATACCAATTTCGTTTAACGTAACCAATCCAGAAAGCACAGACGGTTATGTACCAGTTTATGAATCCAGCGGATTATATACGGGAGGGGCGCTAGTAACCAATTCAAAAGGTAAAGGATATATGAAAATATATAACGTCTCCGAGGATGACCAAGTAGTTATATTAAAGCCGATACGCCTTTTAGAATACGACCTGGCAAACACGCAGAACCTTCCCCTTCACTATGACTTCACTGAATTTCTCACTGAATCCACTGAATTTTCCACTAAATCCACTGAATTTCTCACTGAATCCACTGAATTTTCCACTGAATCCACTGATTTAAAGTCTATTGACTCCACTGAATCCACTGAATCTCCCAAATCCACTGAATTTCTCACTGAACCCATTGACTTATGTACCACTGAATTTACAAAATCCGCTGAATCCACTGAGTCCCAACACCAAACTCAATGCTATCACACTGCATTATATAGAGACGTACCAAAGCCAAATCGATACGTCATTTTAAAAGAACTAATTAACACCGAACATCTAAACGAAGAGGAGGTAGAACACGTTAGGGATATATTAACTAAAAACATAGACTGCTTTCACTTACCGGGCGATAAACTAAGGTCAGCTTGTAACATATCGCACACGATACCAACCACGGACGACATCCCGACACACGTGAAGCAATACCGATATCCCCCGATTCATAGAGAAGAGATACAAAAACAAGTTAGCAAATTATTAAAAGACGAAATAATAAAGCCATCTAGCTCCCCTTATAACTCGCCCTTATGGATCGTTCCAAAAAAATTAACTGCTAACGGAGAAAAGAAATGGCGCATGGTCATTGACTATAGGAAACTAAACGAGAAAACGATAGGAGACGCTTACCCATTACCAAATATTAACGAGATATTAGACCAATTAGGAAGCGCAAAGTATTTCTCAATATTCGACCTAGCACAAGGCTTTCACCAAATACCTATGGACGAGAAAGATACGCCAAAAACTGCGTTCACAACCCCTTATGGACATTACGAATACTTGAGAATGCCATTCGGACTTAAAAACGCGCCAGCTACATTCCAGCGCGTTATGGATAACGTATTAACAGGATTACAAGGAATAGAACTGTTCGTGTACCTTGACGATATTGTAGTATACGCGCGATCCTTAGAAGAACATAAAATAAAGATTTCAAGATTAATGGATAGACTACGAAACGCAAACCTATTACTGCAACCAGAGAAATGCCAATTTTTAAGACATGAAGTCGTGTATTTAGGGCACATAATAGGTTCTGACGGAGTAAGACCGGACCCTGACAAAATTAAAGCCGTAAAGAATTTTCCTATACTAAAGTCACCAAAAGCGATTAAACAATTCCTTGGACTAACAGGATATTATAGACGTTTTATTGAAAACTTCTCAAAAATCGCAAAACCCCTCACAGATCTCTTAAAGAAGGACAAAGATTTTATTTGGACTAAATTACAAGAAGAATCATTCAACACTCTCAGGAACGAATTGTGCAAAGCCCCTATTCTCCAGTACCCAGATTTTGACAAAACTTTTATACTAACCACAGATGCATGCGGATACGCGATTGGAGGAGTGCTGAGTCAAGAACATTCCGGAAAAGATTTACCTGTTTCTTTTACATCCAGGGTACTCAACGAAGCAGAAGCGAGATATTCAACAATCGAGAAGGAGTGTTTAGCCATCGTATACGCTGTCAGCTACTTCCGGCACTACCTGTACGGAAGGAACTTTTCTATCATCACTGACCACAAGCCCTTGGTGTGGCTTCATTCGATCAAGGATCCAAGTTCCCGCCTTTGGAAATGGAGGCTAAAGCTTTCCGAGTACGACTATACAATACAATATAAATCGGGAAAGACTAACGTAGTAGCCGACGCTTTGTCTAGAAATCCACCAGACGCGTCCTTCCTATTTAATACCTTTGATGAAAGCTCAAACGAATCCCTCTTCACAAATAGAGGAACTACGAGACAAACCGACATACAATCTCCCACGACTATACAAGCCATCGACGAAGAAACTGCTATAACACCACCCATCGCGATCCATGACAATGAAAATTCAGACATAGAACAGCAACACGAACCAATGGATTCAGACAGTGAAGATAGTCAATCGAGTGACGACTCCATACCAGTAGAATCATTCTCTGACGATGAAAATGAGCCTTTTCTCACTAACACGTCAAATTTTGATAGAACCTTACGAATTAATGAGACTAGAGATCCTCTCTTAAATAGAAAAGACAACCATTTAATTTTCATATACTTAAACGGTACACCATTCGATAAAGGAGCAAAAGACTACAGTAAAATCAATAAACTGCCTATCTATGATAACTTAACTTTGGAAAGAGCAAACGTACAAATAATTAAGAATCACACTTTAATTTCCATCCCTATAAAATTGAATGGCCAAACTCTCATAGAAACCGACGGAATAACAAATAGCATAAGATCCCTATTAGACGTAATAGAGGAATTAAAATTAAGTTCGATTAGTATAGCCCAGACAGATTATTATGATAATATCTCTTGGAATTTCATGTTTAAAACTTTGAAAAGATACCTTAACAATAAACCAATAATACTAACTATCTGCCAGTCTTTAATTAGATGCCCGGAAATTAACGAACGAGAAAATATTATAATTGAGAAACACGCGACTAAGATAGGAGGCCATAAAGGCGTAAGTAAAACATATAATAGAATCAGACAAGACTTTTACTGGTCCACTATGAAGAAAGATATCCAAGAGTATATAAGAAACTGTAGAGATTGCCTGATAAAGAAATTAACTAGAGTAAAGACCAAACAACCAATGATCATAACTGATACACCCAAAGTAGCTTTTGAAAAAGTTTCTATGGACGTAGTTGGCCCTCTGCCAACCACAATTCAATTTAACACTTATATATTAACGATACAAGATCTATTAACCAAATATTCCATAGCAGCACCTATGCAAACAGCAGATTCTCTTGCAATAGCGGAAGCATTAATAAAAAATTTCATTTGCATTTATGGCGCCCCGAAAGCCATATTAACCGACCAAGCCCCCACCTTTTTCACTTCCTTAATGAAGATCATAGCCTCGTATTTCAAAATTAAACAATATAGAACTACCGCGTACCACCCTCAATCCAACGGTTCCATTGAAAGATCCCATCATGTCCTAACAGAATACCTAAAAATGTTCACAAGTAACAATCAAGAATGGGACGATGTTATCGTACAGGCGAGCGTAAAAATTTCATTGAGGACATCGTACGTCCCCGTAAAGCTAAATTCAGGTAAAATAATGTTAAAATCTGGTACAGTGTGCGACCTAGCTGATGAAAATTGTATCGATTCGGACGACGGGTATCCTTTCTGGAATAGCGTACCGACAAGTACCTGTGATTTTGAGACATACGATGTCTTGTACGAGGGAATTGCGACGAGATATCAGGGAACCTTAGACTCTCACACCTACAACACAACGATTTTTACATTAGAGACACAAGATACTACCTTCGCATTGACACAGAGTAAAATACATACGATGTGTGGCTACACGTTATTTGGCACAGAACATCCTAAATTATTCATATTCGAAACTCAAAAAGGAAATACATTTAAAACAAAAACTAAGACTGCAGTAACCAACTTAGACCTGTTTACTTACGCGAACTCGAAGTTCGTCTATGTGGAAAAACACATGAGACAACAATTAAATTCTTTATATAAGGACATAATTACACAAAAATGTGAGCTCGAGAAACAAGTAATACAAAACACACTCTCGCTCGCTGAATTAAGACCGGACGAGTTCGCGTACAGGTTGATGAAATCTCCAGGCTACATGGCAGTAACAGCAGGTGAAGTAATTCACATCATTAAATGTATTCCCATTGAAGTTAATTTGAGGAAAACAAATACATGTTCCTCTGAACTGCCAGTAACGTTTAGAAACGCATCGTTGTATATAACACCAAAATCATACATTCTTACCAGACATGGAACAATTAGAGACTGCAATCCATTGTTACCTATACAATATAATGTTGAGGAAACATGGCTGCAATTTAATCCGCAACCTATAATTGTTACACAGCCACACGAGATCAAACCTCTAACTAGATTATCCTGGAGATATCTCGCTCCCAAGTCTCTCGCGACAAGTGGGATTTATATTCAACAAGATCTAGACGACCTCCGAGATCACATAATGTTCCCCGCAGAACGGAGCGCCGTTCTACATACTATAGCTCGCGGATTTACAGGTCAAGCAATAGAAAGAAACTCAGTATCATTGCAACATATGCTGGATGAAGATGCGTTAAATAAAATCTATGAAAGCACGGTAACAAGAATATGGCAAGGATTTACAGCTTTTGGAGCAGCCACAGCCGGAGTATTTGGCATCTTTATTATTATCCGACTAATT
The DNA here is from genome assembly GCA_963971435.1 of Lasius platythorax. Classification (NCBI taxonomy): domain Eukaryota; kingdom Metazoa; phylum Arthropoda; class Insecta; order Hymenoptera; family Formicidae; genus Lasius; species Lasius platythorax. Next base: position 9,096,698 of record OZ020540.1, on the reverse strand, counting down.
AAAATTATATTCGATACTCTCATACACGGATACGCACTACATGCCGCATATGGTTGCAGTATACATTTGTTAGGAGCTGTATGGAGCTCATTTACACATCTTTTGCTGTTCTTTGCAAATAGACAAACTCCGACGAATGTACAAACAACACAACAAAAACCGAGCGAAACAAATGAAACAACACCCAATACATCAAACGAACCGAACATAGAACGATCCGACACGCAATCTAAAAGCATACCTATTGTATACTCCTTCAGAGATTTAAGAACTCGCTTAGACAACGAACAAATCCCTCAATAAATTCTTTATTTCGGCATTTGTCTTTATGGGGGGTGGTGTGACGTCCCCGTCTAAAATTTTAACCTTTAATAACAATTAAATAAAATCAGGGATTCGTTCGTATAATAACCTGGAGCAAGATTGATCACAAGACAAGTATAAAATGTATCCATAGAATAAGACCAAATATAATATCAAATATAATCCAATAGCAAATAAGTACATATATAACAAATATAACATACCTTTAAAATAAAGCATTACAGCAGTTAATCATCCGAAATTGTAATGCAGAAAAACCCACAAAAATATATAAAAATAAATAATATTATTAATAAATATCATAAATAAATAACCAATAATATTAAGTAGGAATAAGGAAATAGGCTTAGTTCACTTTATTGTAATAAAAACGCACGTAAAATAAGCAGTACAGCGTGAGAATGGTATATGGAAGCTCCTAGAACATTCTGGAAAATTCTGGAATATTCTCGAACATTCTAGAAGCTTCGACAAGGAACGACATTAGAAACTTCTAGAATCTTCTAGAAGGATCTGGAAGGCTTGAGAAGATTCTACCGAACACGTCATCAGTCAAGACTCTGCATGCGGAACAACAAGTCGGGACTTCACCGCCAAGCTGAGTCACTCTCTGTAATCTTATCTCGAAGACACCAAGACTCCAGGCTCACCGCAGCACAACGCCGCTATCTTATCTTAGACGATAGCAAGGAGAGACTTTGCTCGACAACAACTCCGAGCTAAGCCGCTATCGCTATGACTAGGAGACAGAGCCTTTGACATCGAACAAGGGAAGCCGCCGTGAAGTCAACAGGTATGACTCAACAATGCCTTCAAGACCGAGAGAGCCAGAGAGAGAGCCAGTCAACAGTAGACCGCCAAGCTTGCAACACAGAAGAGAGGAACATCATATAACGCTAGATCGAAGCATTATTAACATGAAAAGACTCTGAAACGCACGGTGCATTACAGGCTTGTGCTTCCTTATCCACAAACAACGAGCCAAGATTCTCTGCCAAGATGAGTCACATACCACCGAGATTCTACTGTCAACGCAACGCAACGCAACACTGCTATCTTATCTTAGGCGATAGCAAGGCGAGACTCTGCTCGACAACAACTCCGAGCTAAGCCGCTATCGCTATGACTAAGAGACAGAGGCTTTGGTCACAGAGGAGTATGAAGTTAGATATCACAATCTATCGGCGACACTCAGGCGAGGCTCCGTCATCAACATCATCACTGCAAGGAGCTACTGTTACGTCCAGGTAAGAGAATTGTGTTATAATTCCCGGCGCGATCGTACGCAGCTACTACGCTTGCGCAAGGAGAGAGAGAGCGAGAGACTCTTGACTCGCGGGGCCGAGCGGTAAACTACGCGTTTCAAGGGCGTTCGCTAAAAGACCGCGCCTAACCGAACAGATAGAGATATTGTATATAGATTTTTATTATATCTTAATTTAATACGCTGATTAGTCGTATAGAGTTTTACGACGAACTGTTAAATATATTCGCGCTATTAGAAAAGAAGAGTATTTGAAGAAATAAATTTTAAACTCACCGTATAGTTAAAATAAATTTGAATAGGTTTATAGAATAAATTCAATTACTTATTTTGATACCCTGATGCGTGCGGGATGGACCGAATAAAGGAGACGACAGGTTTCGGAAACAATATTTTATTTTCTAAATTCCTATAATATGAGTTATGATTAAATATTTGTATGGAAGTGTTAGACTTTACGCCGAGACTGTGACTTTTTTTCTATTAGAATTTTGATTAGCGTTAATGCAAATGTTTAATAGTCAATTTGAATAGAGTTAATTAATCGTCGTCTGTGTCTCGTTGTTTACAGGTGCTGACTGGAGCTGTGCCACGCTCTATATAAAAAGCGCGATACGGAATAGACAGGATGAGTGCCACGCTCTATTAGAAAGCGCGATACAGGAGGAGGATACGATTCGCTTCTCTTAAAGCGCGCCGTGGTCAGGTGGTGGGGGTACCTGTCAGTAGCGGTCGTGAAGTTAGATAAGTATAATTTCAATAAATAGATTAATTGTTATAATGATTATATTGTTTATGGAGAATGGTTAAGCTTGTGGTTTGATTTTAGAAATACGTCGTAGGTGAAGAGTCGAAACTGTCGCTCAAGATAAGAAAAGAATCACCCTTTAAGAGGATTTCAAGTACTACGGTTTGTTCGCGTATAATTAAATTCGTTGATTTTCACTTTGATCGCTGAATATAATAACATCAGGAAATGTCGCGCAAAAGAAAGAAGGCAATAAATGATTAATTAATAATAATGTGATTAAGATTTAAATATTATTTTTATCACCGTTTTTATCTTACGTTGTATAATAATTAATTAGATTGATTGTAAATGTTAGTCGATCGATAGTAAGAATCAATAGTTATTTAATAGTTTATGAAAAAGAATTCTGTTGTTTATTAATATTCTGATACTCACTGTTGATGTGGATATTCCTTGTATAAGGTAGAAATCCGCCTTGCACTCCGTCCGTCGATGCGGGTAGGCGAGATAAAGTAATCGTTCACTTCCGTAATGTATATAACTATGTATATTTCAAGTATAAGAGTTCACTGTATTGTACAATTTTATGTTATAGATTTATATTAGTCGTAAGCGTCGTATATGATTAACTGTGTAAGTCAAAAATTTGAGGTAGTCTGAATTAGAAGTCGTAGTCTCTGAAGATTTGTAGTCTATATAATTTTATGATATCTGACTTGACACTCCTCGCGGTCCGGTATATATACCGCTGGTTCATCCCCATCTTCGAGATTAGTCGGCTGTCATTGGTCCTTTTCGGGAGATGAAGCACGTGTAATTACAATGTGATCACGCTCGCGAGATCGAAAACATATTTGTCTCCTTATATTTGTCAAGCGTAAACATCTGTATTGAGAATAATATCTCATTGTAATCTCATTGTATTCTCATTGTAAAGCGTATACATCTGTATTGAGAATAATATCTCATTGTATTCTCCTTTGTATTTATTATGTCAATTAAGATTTATTACCCTAATGTATTGAATAAGTTAATTTTATAATTACAGATGTTTATGCGTTGATAATTTTATATTATAATATGGTAAATCGCTTAATTAATAGATAATAGTATTTTTAATCGAGATGTTTGTATATGCGAGTAATTTTGTTTAAACAATTTGTTCACGCTTTTATGTCTAAAAGATTAAGAGAGAGATATTTAATAAGAGAGAGATAGTATTAATAAATCTTTCTGATGGCTTATATGTATGAGTGCATGTACAATCATTTTATGTGCTTATTTGAATAAAGATTTCATTGTTATGTATATAATTATGACTTATAGCATTATTTATCCTTATTGACCTTATTAAAAATAAGTTAGGTGTATTACATGAGTCTAAGAGTCTGATGCTAATATGTGATTTTACAAGGAAAGTTACTCGATATGCTACCCATACTTATATTGTTCAATAATTATTTATTAGAATTGTAAATATGAATAGTAGAAGATAAGTAATAATAGAATTGAAAAAATATATGGTGATTATTAATACTCTTGCCTAATAGACTAGCCTTTTTTAGCGTTAAGTCTGTGGTTCTCGCATACGCATGCATCTTTACAACATTAATGATATTTTTAGATAGTTTAAATAATAGCACAACGATACAAAGATTCAATCGAGTGTAATATCACTAGTAGATGCTATATCTAATGACAGATTGTTTAAATTAAGTACCTTTAGCTTAGTCGACTTTTATACCTTGTATAATATTTACAGCGGAGACGCAATCCTGCGTGTAAGGTAATATTGACTACGCTCCTTTATTATAAGTGAATTTATATGTCTATACGTGGTGTTTAACGCGAAGAATCATATTGTTATAAAAATAAGGTTCTTATTTAATTACTTGATTAATTAACAATTATGTAGGTATATGCATTATAATAAATTCTTAATTCTAATATTGAATATTGTTTTATATGAATGTTTACTTAATGCTTTCAATGTTGCAAAGTGATTATGCAATTTATTATAAATAATTAATGTCAATTAACGTAAATAATATTATATTATTAATTCTTTTGATAAAAATGACTTTTTATTCCATAGGTAAGATAATATCTTATTGAATCTTGTAACATTAATAATTTATTAATATAGAACATTATTAATAATAACATGGTGATAATTAATAAAATGTGAATATATCTCAAATGTCGAAATTAAATAGTAATAGTATAACGCATGAGTATAATTGATAATGCGTTTTAATATTAATTTTATATTAAATAATAATAATGCTAATTTTATTTAAATAACCAGTGATGGATCTTGAGTTAATAAAAGAGAGTTGGAAGATTCTTACTCTTTTATGATAACTGAATTTTCCCGCGTCGATCGAGAGTGCGATGGCCTCCTCGGAGAGAGCTGCGAGAGAAAGCTTGGCGCCGGTGCTGTCGTCTGCATGTTGACAGGTGACGCATGGACCTTTAAATTTGTCAGGCGGTGCATCGGTAAGGTTTTTCCTTTTAATAATTCGTTTTCTGACAGATGCAGTAAGTGATGAGCGGTCTATCAGAAAGTAGGCGGTTTGCTGGTGGCGAAGAGAATAGTAAAAAAAAATAAATCGTGACGGACGGCGGCGAAAATTATGTTGAGCTGTCGGCCGTAACACCCCCCTCGTTAAGCTGAGAGCAGCGGTGTCGAGACGATGCGACGGTGAGCCTGTTGAACCCAGCTTGCATCGGAGACGTGCACTTGTTGAGCCTTTTCTCTAAATCCTGGTAAGAGGTTTTTAGGTTATATATTTCTCTTGACATTTCAACTGTCTCTTGCTGTAAGTAGTATGCACATTGCATAGCTTCTTGATTTTTTCTATAATTATTATAGGTAAGCTCTGCTGAAGTCTCTGTGTCGTGGAGTTCAAGATTTTTGCGTGCAGGTTGCCTATAGTCCTGAGTGTATTCACAGGGTTGCTGTAGCGAAGGTGAGTGATACCATTTTCTGTATATTCTGGGTACGATGATGAGTGAGAGAAGTATTAATGTGCTAATTGTTGCAGTTATAGTGCAGATTTTAATAATATATGCTGATATGTTTTCTCTAACAGGTTGAGTGTTTGCAGCAGTGATCATTTCTACGTGCACCGACAACATGGGAACAGTGATAGTGAGAGTATCGATGATCTGGTTCCATGGCGTCTTGACAAGATTTTTAGGTGTTGGTACTGTTTTGGACTCTTCGGGCTTTGGTGTGAGTGTATGCCACTGGCTTTTTATCCTATACATTGCTGTAGCGAGAGGATTGCATGTGATTTCAGTTCCTCTGGTAGTAATAGTACGTGTCTTTGGTTGCAGGTACATTGGTTGTCCATTCACCGTGACAGGAAGTTCTAGGAAACAGTCTCCTGTGGTCCTTATTCGTGCTGGCACAGCAGTACATTGGAAAAGTTGCGCTGCTTCGCCTCTTATATATGCAGAGTAGCCTGGCATTCCCATGAATGAGTATGCGAATAATGATGGATCCTTTTGAGCCATTATTAGAGAGGTATGTAATTCCATTTCTCTTTTTATACATCTATCTTTACCTTGAGGTATATATACATTTTTAACATCTAAATTATCATTAGTAATAACATTAATATAACTATTGGCAGAATAAGCGAGAAATCTTATTTTATTAACATATTTTTGATTTTTCAGATATTCTTCGCTTACTTCTTTTACAACTATACGTGGGTGTTCTGTTTGAAGCACCGTGACGTTACAAATACTATGCTGAGTGCGGATGAAGAGGATCATCGAGACATTATTATGCTTTAATGCATAAGCAGAGGAATGTCCTATGGATTGCATTCTTTTGGCAGTTCCTCGGTATATTATGGATTGCTGCGACTTTTCGCATTTATCAAGAAATACTGGGGACCAAAAATTTTGAAATCCTTCTTCGTCAGTGCATTCCAGGTTAGTATATGTACATGTAGTTCCTACGTTTAATAAAATCTTATTGATTAATAAATCTACTTTTACAAAATAATTCTTATAAACTATGTGTATATATGTATTTACAGTTTCTTTTGTTTTCAGCTTCTCTGAAGGAATACTGAGTGCATCATCGCTTGGATGAATTAGATTGCTATTGACGTCGTTTTTAACAAGATTATTAAAAGTGGAATTTCCGAATCGAAATATTCCATGTGCATTTAGAGATATGCATGAAGATAAATCTACTGGTACGTAATGTCGCTTGTTATCTATTACATTATTATTTTTGTTTATAGGATTGTTTATAACATATTCAATCTCTATTCTACAGGATAAAACATTCACAGTTGTGATTCTAGGATGGTGCAACATTTCAATTGGTACATCGTGGAGTATCAAATCTTCTTCATTCAAGTGACAAGTGTCATCTTCCAGTAACGATACAATGGTGCCATTGTCGTAAGGAGTGTTGCAGTCATACCCTATAAGTGCATTGGAACAACGAGCTATGAAGATCAAAAATAAGAGATGCATCTGTAACAGAGAAAGGTATTATTATCCTGGTTCGCTGTAATATGCTTTTCTTAATCTGTTAGTATGTATGACTTTAGTCAGATTTCCTTTTTGAATTTTAACATTGCCGTTTTCGAGGACTTCTAATACGCGATATGGTCCGAGATATTCTTTACTAAATTTTCCTGCTTTTTGTTCATTAAGCAAGAATACGTAATCGTCTGCTTTAAAGGTTACTATATTAATATGCCTATCGTAATAATTCTTAGATTTTTCTTTTGCTCTTATTAAATTAGCTCTAGCAGTTTCTTGCAAATCTCGAGTTCTGTCGAATATATTAGTTAAATATCCATTGTATGTCTCGGGTTCTTCTTCGCAATTGAAGCTGGACGGAATTCTTGCTGGGTATCCGAAGATTAATTCGTGCGGAGTATATCCAGTACCTTCATGTACAGAGGTATTGTACGAAAAACTTGCTCTTTCTATATATTCATCCCAATATTCTTCTTTTTTCATAAAACATTTTAAGTATTCTACTAATACCATATGAGAGCGTTCTAGTGATCCGTTAGATTGCGGGTGATATGCGGTTGTGCGAAAATGCTGTATGCGAAACTTCTTCAGCATGTATTTCATCAGATGACTGGTGAAGTTGGAACCTTGGTCCGTAAGTATGCTTCTTGGACAGCCGAAGCGACAAATAAAATAATTAGTAAATGCTTCTGCAGTTGTTTCAGCCGTAGCATGCGGAATGGGAGCGTAAATCGAATATTTAGTGAGAAGATCTTGCATCGTTAAAACATAAGTATTTCCCTGAGGAGTGGTTTTGAATGGTCCTACGATGTCGAGAGCAACCTTGTCGAAAGCTCTTCCTGGGGTATCGGTGAGTATCATTGGTTGTCGAGTTTTCTTCCTCACTAATTTCATAGTCTGACATGATCGACAATTTCTAATGAATTCTTGTATATCTCTCTTCATGTTCGCCCAATTAAATCTTTCTTTAATTCGCAGGTATGTTTTAGTTACTCCTTTGTGTCCACCAACTGCGGATATATGGTGTTCCTGAATTATGGCGTGGCGTTCCTCTACTGGAGGAATAGTTGTAAATCCGTGGCAGTATGTGATGACGATCGGTTTTTCTGCTAGAATATCTCGCAGTGAGGCGTATAATTGTCGCCAAGGTATAGTATCTAATTTTTCAAATTTTCGCAAACTAATAGTACATAAATTTAATTCAATTATTGCATCACGTAAGGATAAGAGACATTCGTGTAATATATTTTCATCTAATGATACGTTTAATCGCTCTTTTACAGGTAGAACGATAAGATGTTTCCTAGGGTGCATCGATGGATAAATTCGTGCCCTTCCAAGTGTGAGTTCGTCGAGCGGAGGCAGAGTGTTTGATTGCTGCAATTCCTGAGCTCCGTTATCTAAAGGATTTTTATCAACAGTTACGAAGATTATTATGTTGTCGTCTAGGTTAGTTATCGGTGTATTACTTTCTTTGAAACGGCATTGAATATTGCGTGATGTAATTAATTCCTGTTCTTGTTGCAGATCTTCGATGAAATCTATATCTTCTTCATCAAGTTCAATTTCTTCTTCGCTGCTTAAATCTTGGTCATCGTAGAAGGATTCTGGTAATTCGAAGTGGATTCCAGAAGTTCCAGGTTGCTGATTTGAAGGAATAAGATTTTCTGCGTGAGCGTTAGGTAATTCAAATTCTGTCGATAGATTTATAGCTTCGTTTATTATCTCATTTGTATTTTTTTAATATTTGTTCGCTTGGTTCGTTTATAGGTTCGGCGAATCTAACAATTTTTTCTTGTTTTAGATCAGGCGGTTTTGCAGGGGGTCGTGCTGAAAATATATCATCGGAGGTATCCGAGTCTTCTGATTGGTCTGATACGTCTTGTTGCGTTTGGCGGTTGCTTGTTGGCATTTTCAACGGAGGTTCGAGATCTTCTTCATCTAATTCTTCGTCAGAGTCATTGAACATTTCAGTCTCGAATAAAAGTCTGGGTCGTTTTTCAACAGGGTGCATCGAAAGATAAGTAATGCTTTGTATCGGATTACGGGATAATGCATCTGCATTTTTATTTGAGATGCCTGATTTATATATTACTGTGTAATCGTATTCTTCTAGTTTCAGGCGCCATCTCATTAGACGAGACGTTGGATCCTTAACCCTATGTATCCACGTGAGAGGCTGGTGATCTGTGACGAGAGTAAATCTTCTCCCATACAGGTAAGGTCTGAAATGAGCTACGCAATATACTATAGCGAGAAGTTCTTTTTCTATAGTCGAATAATTTTTTTCAGCTGCATTGAGGACTCTGGAAGCATACGCTATTGGCAAATCTTGTCCTACAAGTCCTTGACTTAACACACCGGCTATTGCATAATCAGATGCGTCTGTAGTGAGTATAAAATCTTTTGTGAAATCGGGGAACTGCAATATAGGTTCCTTACATAATAATTCTCGTAAAGTATCAAAAGCGGTTTGTGTTATTTCATTCCATATAAATTTTCTATCTTTTTTTAGAAGGTCTGATAGCGGCTTGGCTATTCGAGAGAAGTCCGGGATAAAACGTCGATAGTATCCGGCTAATCCGAGGAATTGGCGCACATTCTTTACATTACGTGGCACTGGAAAATTTTTAACCGAGGCGATCTTCTGTGGATCTGGTCGAACACCGTCATCTGTAATTATGTGTCCGAGGTAAGCGACTTCGTGCCGAAGGAATTCGCACTTATCTGGTTGTAACATTAAATTAGCGGCTCTTAGTCGTTTCATTAATTTTTCAATTTTTATATCGTGTTCTCGTAACGAACTAGCGTATACCACAATATCGTCCATATATACTAATAATTCTGTTCCTTGCAGGCCCGTCAAAATTTGATCCATCAGTCTTTGGAAAGTAGCGGGTGCATTACGGAGACCGAAAGGCATTCGAGAAAATTGGTAGTGACCATGAGGCGTCGAGAAAGCAGTTTTGTGAGCATCTGCGGGGTCCATTGGAATTTGATGAAATCCGCTGGCGAGATCGAGCACGGAGAAATATTTAGCTCCACCGAGTTGGTCCAATATATCGCAGATGTTTGGTAACGGGTAAGCATCTCCTAACGTTTTTTCGTTAATTTTTCTATAATCGATAACCATACGCCATTTTTTATTTCCCATAGAATCCGACTTTTTTGGTACGATCCATACTGGCGAGTTATACGGTGATGTCGATGGCTCAACAATTTTCTTCTGGAGAAGCTCATCTACTTGCTGCGTTATCTCCTGACGATGTATAGGCGGAAATCGATATTGCTTGGTATGTACTGGTACTTCATCATTAGTTGCTATTTTATGTTTTACTACAGTGGTTCCTTCTAAATGTTCATTCGGTAAATAAAATCTGTCGCTGTTCCTTCTAACTAAATTAATTATATTTTCTTTCTCTGTTCCGTTGAGATGATCGAGTCGTAGAAATTCTAATATCTTATCCGGTCTGTCGGAATTATAATCTTCTCCGGGATCTAAATCGTTTTTTAGCAGTATCTTTTCGTCGTTATGTAACCCTTTATAAATTTTGTCTACGTTTTCACCGGGGTCTAAATCGTGCTTCGTTATTGTAATATTTTCCCCATGTGAATTATCATAATAATCGTTAACCATTTTATACGTAGCAATGTTGTCGTCATATATAATATTGCATTGAGCTATAGTTTGCTCGTATAATAATTCGCTTATATTTTTAGTAATATTATTCCGCAAAATTTTTTTATAAGTACACGCATTAATTGATTTTATTCTTGTACTGTTTTTACAAGATTCGTTTTCACCTTTAATTTCGTTATTTGCATTATCATTATTATTATTATTATTCGTTTCTATACTTAGAATTGTATTAGTATTAATTTGCAATTTCTCTTTTATATCATTATTAATTTGAATTTCTTTTTCATTTGTTTCAGCTACACATGAAGGAGTAAGAATCGCGTCTGCGACTAGAGGGGAAGAATCATTTTGATGATTCGAATTAGAAGTTTGGTTGATGCCTGGATATTCCGTCAGGTCACCACCTTGAAGAGAGATTTGCACCAGAGCTTCTTCGCTAGCTGGCGAAATAAGAGATCCACCTTTTGTGGTAAGTATTTGTAAAGAATTAGCATTTGGGGGAGTTCCGTTTGCATGTGTAGTGACGATATTTGATTTAGAAATCTTTTTTGTTTCAGTGAAGGATTCGAGGAGAGGAGAGGTATCTTGAGGATGTCGATCGGAGTCGACGATGCACCTTGATGCACCAGAAGGAAGGCAGTGCTCCTGCCCGTGAGGATGCTGATCGAAATCAGCGGCTCGCGATTGCGCGCCAATAGGAGTGAGGTGAGAATTGCATTCTGCTATATTATTTGTATGATTTATTTTGCGTGTTTGATTTTGATTACTTTTATGTAATGTATTTGCTTTCTTTGTTTTTATAGATGCGTTTCCTGCGTTTGTAGCGGATTCAGCGAATTTTGATGATGGTGATGCAGTCTCTGCTGCAGGTTTATGTGAGTTTATTTTTACATTATTATCATTTTTAATATTATTATTATTATTATTACAAGGCGGTTTTTCAGATATTTCCGCAATTTCTAAAAGTTTAAGAGTAGGAATATTAAATTCTATTGATTGATCTAAAGTATTAATGATTCTAATATATGCTTTATCATTTATGCAGGTTACGACCGATTCTCCGGCATAGATTCCGTAGCGGTCCATTTCTAGGCGAGGAATGTAACCCGTTTTGATCTCTGGATTCGAGATGCGAACAATGACTCCTAAATTTGTACGTGGAGGTATGATTATTGATTCGTTATTTTTAAAGTGAAAAGCGCAATTACGCCACGTAATTAATTGATTGCCGTAATTAATACAAGCATTATGTTCTGTAAAAAATGTTGATCCTAATATTCCTTGTGTTATTATAGGAAAGTCGTCGGATACAACGTGAAATATCACCGGCGTGTGAGAGATATAAGCAGTTATGGAGCCAAGAGTGTTAACAATATTTTCGGTGATACCGGTGAGTTGAATAATTTCTTTATTATTAATATGGATGTCTGAATTAATGCATCCTTTTTTTATTATATTAGGCTGTGCTCCTGTATCGAGCATGAAAGCTATTGGTCCACAGAAGGATGGAGATTCGAGCTCGACAGCTGGTACTGTTCCGTCGTCTCCTCTGAGGATGTGGAGGGACCTGGGGTGCCTCCCATACAATTTGTCGGCTGGGCTTGAGAATGGCCTCGGGGTGCCCCGTTCACCGAAACCGTATTGTGGTTTCCCGAATTTTGATCAGGTGGGTGATTGCCACTATTATTATTTGTATAATTATTATTATTATTTCTATAATTGTTATTACTTCGAAAATTATGATCATTATTTCTATAATTATTATTATTATATCTTTGATTATTATTATTATTATTTGAAAAATTTCTATAAGAATTATTATTATCGTATTGACGCTTACGACACTCTAATACTAAATGTCCGAATTTTTTGCAGTAACTACAAATCTTTTGGTTACCGTGATCTGGATGATTGGATTGACCGTTCGAAGAATTTGGAGGATCGCGTTGCGGTGTTCGAGTTGCATTCGAAGGTAAAGAATTATCTCTAAAATTACGAGTGTTTCTATTTCTCGCTTCTTCTCTTTCTAATCGTTTATTAATAACTAATATTTTTGAACAGGCATCTTGAAAGCTGCTATAACCTTCTGCGCGGAGTTCCGTACGATATTCCCGTGGAAGACCTTCGTATAATGCTTCGAGAGCGAATGACTCGATGGTTGCAAGTTCCGTTTCATTCAATGTCCTATCGAGGTTGGTTTGATCACCTTCTATAATAGCCGTACGTAAATCTTTTACTCTACCTATATAATCAAGTATGTGTTCATTTGGTTTTTTGTAGGCCATACTCAATTGTCCACGGTAGTAATTCGAGCTTCTACCGGATCCGAAAATGCGTTTGAGAGAGTCGAGGAATTTTTCGACCGTGAGATGGTTTTCATCTTCTACAGCAAGGTAAGCGTGGTGAGACAATTTATTACGTAACATTCGTACGAATAATGCTTCATCTACCGAAGGTACTGCTTCTTTTGCTCGTTTACAGGCTCTCGCGAATTGCCAGACAGGAATATTGTGACCGTCGTATTTCGGCACCAGTTCAAGGGCATCTCGGAGGTACGATTTCGGATAATTCGTCGAAGGCGCGAAACTATTCGTCGGGTTTGCGGCTTGCGCAAGAGGACTCGAAAAATTGAAAGAAGAGCTGGCTGCTGCAGGTGCTTCAGAAGGAGAGGAAATAGTGAACGTATTGCTAAGGGAGCGCATCATATTTTCCAACATTTCCGTACGTTTGGTTAATTCTTTTTCTTTTTCGCGCATTTCTTCGAGTGCGGTTTCGTAATTACTGTGACCGATATTTTTCACGGTGCGGTCCGATATATCTTCTGAACGATCCATTATTTATAATTTACTTTTATTTTCTATTCACACAGATTGTTTTTACAAAAATAATTGAGATCGACTAACGTATTTTTAATTTTATAAAATAATCGAAATTCACTTTCGCAAATAATATTCGAGAAAATTTATTTAATAGTTATATGTATTATATTTTAATTACTATGTTTGATTTGATTACAGATTCAATATTCGCGTTAAGCGGTGACTGAGTTTTGTATCACCGATAAGGCTATCTCGTGAATTGAGCTATCATCCCATGGATTAATTAAGTTATTACACGGATTAATTGAGTCATCCCACCGCTGTCGCCAGAAAATTTTTCTCTTTTTTATTATTTATTATTTCTGTTACGTCCAGGTAAGAGAATTGTGTTATAATTCCCGGCGCGATCGTACGCAGCTATTACGCTTGCGCAAGGAGAGAGAGCGAGAGACTCTTGACTCGCGGGGCCGAGCGGTAAACTACGCGTTTCAAGGGCGTTCGCTAAAAGACCGCGCCTAACCGAACAGATAGAGATATTGTATATAGATTTTTATTATATCTTAATTTAATACGCTGATTAGTCGTATAGAGTTTACGACGAACTGTTAAGTATATTCGCGCTATTAGAAAAGAAGAGTATTTGAAGAAATAAATTTTAAACTCACCGTATAGTTAAAATAAATTTGAATAGGTTTATAGAATAAATTCAATTACTTATTTTGATACCCTGATGCGTGCGGGATGGACCGAATAAAGGAGACGACAGGTTTCGAAAACAATATTTTATTTTCTAAATTCCTATAATATGAGTTATGATTAAATATTTGTATGCGAATGTTAGGCTTTACGCCGAGACTGTGACCTCTTTTTCTATTAGAATTTCGATTAGCGTTAATGGAAATGTTTAATAGTCATTTGAATAGAGTTAATTAATCGTCGTCTGTGTCTCGTTGTTTACAGGTGCTGACTAGAGCTGTGCCACGCTCTATATAAAAAGCGCGATACGGAATAGACAGGATGAGTGCCACGCTCTATTAGAAAGCGCGATACAGGAGGAGGATACGATTCGCTTCTCTTAAAGCGCGCCGTGGTCAGGTGGTGGGGGTACCTGTCAGTAGCGGTCGTGAAGTCAAATAAGTATAATTTCAATAAATAGATTAATTGTTATAATGATTATATTGTTTATGGAGAATAGTTAAGCTTGTGGTTTGATTTTAGAAATACGTCGTCGGTGAAGAGTCGAAACTGTCGCTCAAGATAAGAAAAGGATCACCCTTTAAGATGATTTCAAGCACTACGGTTTATTCGCGTATAATTAAATTCGTTGATTTTCACTGTGATCGCTGAATATAATAATATCAGGAAATGTGGTGCAAAAGAAAGAAGGCAATAAATGATTAATTAATAATAATGTGATTAAGATTTAAATATTATTTTTATCACCGTTTTTATCTTACGTTGTATAATAATTAATTAGATTGATTGTAAATGTTAGTCGATCGATAGTAAGAATCAATAGTTATTTAATAGTTTATGAAAAAGAATTCTGTTGTTTATTAATATTCTGATACTCACTGTTGATGTGGATATTCCTTGTATAAGGTAGAGATCCGCCTTGCACTCCGTCCGTCGATGCGGGTAGGCGAGATAAAGTAATCGTTCACTTCCGTAATGTATATAACTATGTATATTTCAAGTATAAGAGTTCACTGTATTGTACAATTTTATGTTATAGATTTATATTAGTCGTAAGCGTCGTATATGATTAACTGTGTAAGTCGAAAATTTGAAGTAGTCTGAATTAGAAGTCGTAGTCTCTGAAGATTTGTAGTCTATATGATTTTATGATATCTGATAATAATATGATTTCGTAGTCCTCGCGGTCCGGTATATATACCGCTGGTTCATCCCCATCTTCGAGATTAGTCGGCGGTCATTGGTCCTTTTCGGGAGATGAAGCACGTGTAATTACAATGTGATCACGCTCGCGAGATCGAAAACATATTTGTCTCCTTATATTTGTCAAGCGTAAACATCTGTATTGAGAATAATATCTCATTGTATTCTCATTGTGAAGCGTATACATCTGTATTGAGAATAATATCTCATTGTATTCTCCTGTATTTATTATGTCAATTAAGATTTATTACCCTAATGTATTGAATAAGTTAATTTTATAATTACAGATGTTTATGCGTTGATAATTTTATATTATAATATGGTAAATCGCTTAATTAATAGATAATAGTATTTTTAATCGAGATGTTTGTATATGCGAGTAATTTTGTTTAAACAATTTGTTCACGCTTTTATGTCTAAAAGATTAAGAGAGAGATATTTAATAAGAGAGAGATAGTATTAATAAATCTTTCTGATGGCTTATATGTATGAGCCCAGCAAACACATATTATAACAGTTATATAACATTGGAGTCAAAAATTAAAATAACAGCGTTATATCTTTATTATATAATTGTTATATATCATCTATTTACTGTTGCTATATAATATACTAGCAAACACATATTATAACAATTATATAACATTGGAATAAAAAATTAAAATAACAGCTATTATATATTTATTATATAAATTTATATACCATCTGTTTGCTGTTGCTATATAATATAATAGCAAATACGTATTATAACAGTCATATAACATTAGAGTAAAAAATTAAAATAACAGCTGCTATATAATATTTATTATATAAATTTATATATCATCTGTTTATTGTTGTTATATAATGTATGCGTAGAATAGTTATATATATGTTTCTTCACTTGCGTGTTTTGCGCAATGCTGCTAAATGCCGCGACTTTTTGCATACGCACGGCTTTTTCCCGCGTCCTTCCAAATGCATAATATCGCGACGACGAAAAACCAGTGTTAATATAGCGCTGACATCGCGGTAACGCGTGATTGCCTATCTAGTTCAGATGCGATTCAGGGTTGAGTTATTGTTGGCGGGAAAGCGGGCAAAAAGTGAGTACGCATTGTGCTGTGCCTTCGTGTTCCAAAAGGTGATCGGTTCCTAAAGTGATCGGTTGTGTCGAGAATTATTTGGTGCTCAGAGTCTGTTGACCGTCGTATGTTTAATTATTAATATCGGGCTTTGCAGTGGACTCTGCGAGAGTAAGCAGAGTATTCCAAACGCATACCGCAAAAATATACATGTGTGCTGCATTATTCTTTCGCGGTGCGATCTTTCTCTTTGTCTCAACTCTCTGCGACAAATTGTCTAACAAAGATAATAATTGTACAGACAATAATTGTAGAACGCTTTACACAAGCCAACGATTGTAAGTATATCTAAAGTGTTTATCAGAAGACTGTGTTATTATATCTAAATATAATCTTTCGTCATTCCTACGCTTTTTCTTACAGAAGGCTAACCTCTCCATTAAAAGATTCCAGAAGTAAAATAAGATTACCAGCACATTGTCTCGAGCCTGAGCTATTGTCTCGTCGATTCGTTCATCGTAAGTACACAATTATTGTGGATTGTGGAATGCTGTATGGATTTTTGATTTTCATCGAATCACAACGTTGAAAAAGCAGGGAAGTATAAATATTATTTATCAATTAAAACAACACAATATTGCAGAATTTTATGAGTTATGATAGATAGATAGATACGCAAGCTAATTTTTCGCAAATTTTCTTCATATAAAATAAATATTTACATTGACACTCATTTAATTTAATTAGCAAAGTTTTTAGTTTGTTTTATTATCAATTAGTAGATTTGATATATTTTATTTAATATAGTTTTTATAGTAATATTAAAATAATATTAGATTTTGAATAGTTTTCACTTAACAATTTCTCAATTACTCAGTCGCACATTGTTAGTCCATTTGCATTTTGTTATATCCATTGATTATTATTTGTTGCATTTAATTGATATTTTCTGTAGTACATTATCAGTTCACTTGCTTAAAATAACTTGGTTTGCATATGTTCTTTTATTTTATTCATCGGATATATATGAAGTTTCATCGAAGCATTGATATATGAAGATTTTTACTTGGTTTTTATATTTATCGTATTACAGTAGGTCATCGTCAAGTGTACTAACTTTTCAAAGTTGCTCATTTTAAGATAGTTTGCGTATACATTTATCTCATTTCATTTAATTGTTCATATGCTTGTTGGCATATTATTTATTCATTTTGTTTAAAATTAATTGGTTGTTTGTACGTAAAGTTATTACTTGTTTTATTTAATTATTGATATTTGCATATGATTTTAGTTCTTATAGTTAGTATTTAAAGTTGTATTCAATTTATCAATTTTTTTTCAAACATTCCCATACTCGTTTTTTATATATTTGCCTGTTTATATACATACATTCTTATATTAATTCTTTCTATCTAATCTTTTTACTTTTTAAATACTAATACTTTGGTTCTTTTTTCTAATTTGTTATCATCTTGCTAACTACTAAAGCTTACTAAATTTTTTTAAATTTGTTTTAATTTTAATAATCGATCAATTGTCAACATGCCGAAAACATATCATCATTTATCAAAAAGACGTAAAAATCAATTAATTTTATTTCATATTTCACAATTAAATAAAATTACAACTACATCAAATGTTCTCAAAAAACGTTTTAAAACTAATTCTAATGTAGAAATCTGTAATTATTCTAACTCAGAGAGTACAACATTTTCAAATGAAACTAATACCCTTCTCAGTGATAGCATTTTCGATTCATCCAATAATATCCCAAATCTATCAATGGATAATTATAGTTGTTCAATATCTAACAGTTACGACATTCCTATTTTATCAGATCAAGATAATCCTTCATTATCTAATTTTTCTACCAAATCAATCGATTTTAATAATGAAATCTCAGAACAAGATGTACAAAATTTAAGTTTACAAGAAGATTTGCAAATCTTAGTTTCAGAATGTTGTATTCCTCAAGGTACTGTAGATAAACTTCTTTTAATTCTGCGGAAACATGGTCATAATGATTTACCTAAAACGTGTAGAAGTTTAATGAAAACACCACGTAATACTTTTCAAAATATAACTTCTGTTAGTGGTGGAAGATACATTCATTTTGGATTAGCTTCGGGAATAAAACGCTCTATATCAAAATATTGTAGAACCATGCCTCGTGAAGTAAAAATAAATATTAATATCGATGGCTTACCTCTGAGTAAAAGCTCAGGTAGCCAATTTTGGCCTATTCTTGCTTCAATTGAAATTAACGATCTTTATACCGAGCCTTTTGCAGTTGACGTGTTTCACGGAATGTCAAAACCGAATAATGTAAATGATTTTCTTCGTCCTTTTGTTAATGAAGCACAAATTGTTCTTCAAGAAGGTGTATTATTAGATAATGAAGATTTCCATTGTAAAATTATATTAAATGCAATATTATGCGATGCTCCTGCAAAATCATTAATCACACGTACCAAAGGTCACACGGGTTATTTTTCATGTTCGAAATGCTTACAAGAAGGTGATTTTGTATGTAATCGAGTTGTCTTTCCGGAAATTAATTGCACATTAAGAACAAACGAATCATTTCGTACTCGTAGTCAAGATGAGCATCATATAGGTGATTCAATTCTAGAAAATCTTCCGATAGATATGATTTCACAAATTCCTCTCGATTACATGCATCTTGTTTGTTTAGGATCGAGACGTTTATTGCAATTTTATGTCAGGGGTAAGAAAGATATAAGATTATCTAATGCTGCAATTGATTCCATTAATAAACACTTACTCGACACAAGAAAATTTATAATTAAAGAATTTGCGAGAATGCCAAGAAGTTTATTATACATTGATAGTTGGAAAGCTACGGAAGTTCGCCTTTTTTTGCTTTATTTAGGTTTAGTTTTGTTAAAGCCATTTTTGTCTAAAGACTATTATAATCATTTTTTATCACTAAGTATAGCTATTCGTATATTTGCAGATCCAAAAAGATGTTTAGTTCTTAATGATTTTGCACATTCCTTGATAACCTGGTTCATTTCACACTACAGAAATGCTTTCGGACTCGAATATCTTTCACATAACGTTCATAATTTAGAACATCTTGCAAATGATGTTAAAACTCTTGGGTGTTTAGACGCCTTCAGTTGTTTTAAATTTGAAAATC
The DNA here is from genome assembly GCA_963971435.1 of Lasius platythorax. NCBI lineage: Eukaryota > Metazoa > Arthropoda > Insecta > Hymenoptera > Formicidae > Lasius > Lasius platythorax. The sequence continues at coordinate 9,077,259 of OZ020540.1, read as the reverse complement.
ATATGCAAAAAATTAAAAAACAAATAAAAAATTGTGGCAAACCATTAGAGGAATATTCCAATCGAATTTTTGAATTAAACCAACTTTCATCCGAAAAATGTTATTTAAAGTCATATCCTATTATTCATTTTAAAAAAACAATTCAAAACACTAATGATATATCTCATTTAGAGTTCAATGGCTTCACTATTTTTACGAAAGAAAATGAAAACTGTTGTTTGTTGAACGACAATTCTTTGGCATTTATTTCTGAAATAATTTTGGATAGTAATGATGTTCCATACATAAATGTAAAGCGAATTTTATTTACCGAACCATTTTTTAGCACCCCATGTAATTCTAAGGAACTACTAGGTATACAAACTTTTACAGAAACAAGTCCTTTTAATATTGAAAAATTGCCGGCAACGAACATAAAAACAAAATGTTTGAAATTAAAACATCTTGAGTTGCAAGACACATTTGTTATAATTCCACTTTTACATGCATGCACATAATTATTCTTATTTTGATTTTCGTTCTTATCTTGCGATGGTGTTGTGTTCTTTCTAACGGGTTTTATTACCAAATTAAAGACAATACTTTAGTGTGTTTTTTTTAAAGAATGATCTGATGATACTACAGGTTTTTACGATTATTGATTTTTATATGTTGCTGTGTATGTCTGGTTTTAGCTGAAGTTGTTTAAAATGTTGAATAAATGTTTTGGATATTATACCTATAACTGAGATTATTAATGGGATTGTAACTTATTTTTGTTACTATTACTTATTTTTATTTCTATATTTGTTCCATTTCTGTTTATTATAAAATACTTATCCAGTTTCATAGTATTATTAATTATTTTATAGCATCTTTCTGTGAATTATTATAAATTTTTAAAAAAAGTTTATTTCTAACTTTATAAAAAATTTGACAATTACGAACTTGTATTATAAAAAATTTATGGTGTTTTCTGCGAAGACATTTATGACAGACTTCATATTGTACTGAGTCATTACCACTGTGAGTCTGTAAAATATATATATATATGTATATATTTTCCTTTTTTTCAGAGAAAATGTCCGGAAAAAAATTGTACGCTGTTGTACAATTCTTAGTTGATGAATCCTTCTCAGAGATTCCAACAAATTGGATTAACCGAAATGATAAAAATGATGGATTCATTTGTTGGTGGCCTGCTAACATAAAAAATATCAATTCGCTTCTTGAAAATCGAGTTGAACCAGATATGACGTTGTGGTCAATATTTGACATAACGGTGATAAAATATTGTTGTAAGTTATAGTTTTATAAACACTTTTTATATTTTAATTCCAATATTTTCATTATTTTGTTCAATCTTTTTTTCTTTTAACGTGTAAATGCTTATTATTTATATTATATGTCAAATATTAACATTATTATAATTACTATTGTTACGGATGTTGTTATTATTATTATTATTATTATTATTATTATTATTTGGATAGCGTCACTTGCATCTGCGCGAAAATCAGCTGCAGATGCTACTTATGCTACAACTGACGACGAAAAATGTGGCCGAGGACAAAAGAAATTAAAGAAAAATGAATATTATGCTGACGATTCGAATGATGAAGGAAATGTGTGTGATAAAGAAAATTACGATAATGAAAAAAACAAATCAATTAAACACTCGAAACAGAGTAAGTTTTGACATTTACTTTGAATTTGAAATTTATATAATATCCTGAATATTTGAAATACTTATTTATTTTTTGTTAATTTATTGTTATTTTTCTTATTATTGTTATTTTACTTTGCAGATATTAATCGACCTGTTTTTAATCCTATGCCTGAATACAATTCTCAGAAAATAGATAACTGTTGCCAATCTGTTAATACTTCCAGTACTGATAAAAATCTAAATCTTTTTGTTTCCAAAAATACCGATATTGAAATTTCATCATCACGCACAAGTAAGTTTATACCTTACAACTTCGTTTATATAAATGTATAAACATATTAAAACAGACGATTGTAATCTGCAGATATCAACAAATGCAGCTCTAATGAAAGAGCAATTAAAGAAACTCCATATCGTGATAAGTCCTCACCGTCTGTTGCAATGGATATTGACAGTATCCCTATTTTAGAACTTCCAGAAATACAAGATGTTTACAATATTCTACAACGGATAGAAAGTAAGTTATAACAAATTATACCTATTTTATATGTATACAGTTTTGAAAATTTATTAAATATTTAGCTGTGTGTGTGTGTGTGTGTGTGCGTGCGTGCGTGCGTGCGTGCGTGCGTGCGTGCGTGCGTGCGTGCGTGCGTGCGTGCGTGCGTGCGTGCGTGCGTGCGCGTCAACTATGGATGATGTTTGCATAATATATATAAACTAAAAATATAATACATGCTGTATATTTCTTTTTAATTGCAGCAGGTTTAGATAATGTTATACGTGCAAACGTTACTACCAATTTTGAGCTAATGAGTATCTCGAAAAGATTAAGTAAATTGGAATCCCGTCAACGTAATAATGCAGAATTGACAGAAAATGATATGGTAATGATAATACCATTATTGCCACTACAAACAGTGGAATCCATAAAAGAATTCGAAAATTTAATGATATCAAACGAAGATGCTGCATCGCAATTTGTAAGTTATTTTTCATTTGCAACTGTTTCCAAATCTGTATAGAGATCTATATTATTGATATTAAAATAAAGTAAATAGTATCTATACCATTTACTTCATTTCTATACCAAAAAAGTTCTATATAGAAAAATGAATATAGATTGAGTTATAGAATCAACATTAAATCTGTTGCAGTGAATGCAGTTACCCATGGAATAAGAATCGGTTGTTTACTTTTTGAAAAGAAATGAAGTAAAAAGTAATTTACATTTTTTCTATATACAACTTTTTTCATTTTTTATATAGAACTATTCTTATAATCTACACTTTTTTCAATAAATATCACTAACTCCTTCTTCTAAATTTAGTATAGTTGATATGATATTGTCTTGTATATTATTTACATAACCTTATTGTTAATTTCAGAAAAAAATGATTCTAAAAATTGGAGGCAACACTCCACGTAACAGCATTCATCGTGCTTTAGAACGAATAATCAGCAATAAATGCGCTATAAGCTGTTCCTGGAAAGGCGTTCGATCAAATTATAAAATATGCAATTTAACATTTATTAAGAATATACGTGGTAAATATTATAAAATTATATTTAACTTAATCTTCTTAAATTCTGTGATTTTAGATTACACAAACGTACATTTTTTATTATTAGATACTATTTAATTATTAAAAGTAATTTTCCTTTCATATACACGCGCACACACATTAATATTGTTAATTTAATTTTAACTTATTTTGCAGATATCATATGCTCAATACATTCAGGTTTAACAGAAGCCGAATTTGATATAACCACTGCGGAGTGGTTCAGGTTTGCTAAGCAACGAGCAGCGCGGGAAGAAAAAAAAATGATCTGTAATACATGGTGCTATTTATAGTTAATATATATATATGGAGTTTCTCTCGATTTGGGGCGCGACAGAGTCGGACGTCGGGCGACCGCGAGCGAGCAAGGCAATTGACAGTGCGTGAATCTTTGGTTCGTATGATGCGTAAACATTTAACGCTGATTAACGCCGCGCCAAATAAATCCCCATGATTTGCCATGAGCCATGAGCGCGTCTGCTACTTATATTTTTGTTTCAAGTTTATAAATATATATATATATATATATATATATATATATGTTGATATATATATATATATATATATATATATAATTACCGTTTCTGATATAATATAATAAATATGTTTCTGATGTGTACGCATATTGTTAGGATACACAAGATTGTTAGGTGATCCTTTATTAGTGAATATATATATATATATATATATATATATATATATATATATATAATTACCGTTTCTGATATAGTATAATAAATATGTTTCTGATGTGTACGCATATTGTTAGGATACACAAGATTGTTAGGTGATCCTTTATTAGTGAATATATATATATATATATATATATATATATAATTACCGTTTCTGATATAATATAATAAATATGTTTCTGATGTGTACGCATATTGTTAGGATACACAAGATTGTTAGGTGATCCTTTATTAGTGAATATATATATATATATATATATATATAATTACCGTTTCTGATATAATATAATAAATATGTTTCTGATGTGTACGCATATTGTTAGGATACACAAGATTGTTAGGTGATCCTTTATTAGTGAATATATATATATATATATATATAATTACCGTTTCTGATATAATATAATAAATATGTTTCTGATGTGTACGCATATTGTTAGGATACACAAGATTGTTAGGTGATCCTTTATTAGTGAATATATATATATATATATATATATATAATTACCGTTTCTGATATAATATAATAAATATGTTTCTGATGTGTACGCATATTGTTAGGATACACAAGATTGTTAGGTGATCCTTTATTAGTGAATATATATATATATATATATATACGTAATATATTTGTTTTAGTTTAGAAATTCGTTTATATATAATTATCATTTCTGATATAATAAATATTATTGTTTGGGTGATTCCTTATATAGTTAGTATATATATAAAAAGTTTATATATATGTTATATATTTATTTTAGCTCTCAGAAATTCGTTTATATTTTTATATATATATAATATTATCATTTGTGATATAATAAATATATATTTCTGTGGACGCATATTATCAGGGTACACATAAGATTGTTTGAGTGATTCCATAATAATAATAAGAATAATATATAATTTAAAAGTTTTATTATTTCGTCTACGAAAATTATATAATGTCCAAATAAAATTAACGACCTACATATATCGTCTATATAATAATCTTACTATAATCACATTTCAAGCTTCGAAAATAATATAAAAGATTATGTATTAAGTTTAATAAATAGACCAATTAAATGACCTGTTTATAATAATCTTAATACATAACCTTTTATATCATTTTCGAAGCTTGAAAAGTGATATTATAGTAAAAGATTGTTATATATGTTTTATATACATATATCACACATCTCTTAAGAAGAAAAAACCGGAGTAACTTAACAATTTTGTAAATTTCTTTTGTTGTAGAATCTGAATTCGGTTAAATTCTACAACAAAAGAAATTTAAAAAATTGTTAAGTTACTACGGTTTTTTCTTCTTGAGAGATGTATTATATATGCATATATATATATATATATATATATATATATATATATATGTATATATATATATATATATATATATATATGTATATATATATATATGTATATATATATATATATATATATATATATATACACACCTTTAATTGTAACAATTATATAAATTGATACATTAAGAACACATAACTGTAATAAAATTAATGTATAACATAATATTGCTACTGATTTGATATTTATATAGTTGTTATATAAATATTACATGTATATTCAAAATCATTTGAAAATTATGGTGTAACATTCATATAACAATTATATAAATATCAATTCAGTAGCAATAATATGTTATATCTAAAATTTATTACAGTTATGTTCTTAATGTAACAATAATATTACATTATATAATTGTTACAATTAAATGTATAACTGCTATATAACATTGTTGCTTCTTTGAGTGGGAAATTACAAGGAATGAGAGTATTACATGTTACAAACCTGTAATATTACTTGTTATATTCGGTTACACTGAGTTATGTAACCGTTATAACATGGTTATAAAAGTGTGTTTGCTGGGAGTGCATGTACAATCATTTTATGTGCTTATTTGAATAAAGATTTTATTGTTATGTATATAATTATGACTTATAGCATTATTTATCCTTATTGACCTTATTAAAAATAAGTTAGGTGTATTACATGAGTCTAAGAGTCTGATGCTAATATGTGATTTTACAAGGAAAGTTACTCGATATGCTACCCATACTTATATTGTTCAATAATTATTTATTAGAATTGTAAATATGAATAGTAGAAGATAAGTAATAATAGAATTGAAAAAATATATGGTGATTATTAATACTCTTGCCTAATAGACTAGCCTTTTTTAGCGTTAAGTCTGTGGTTCTCGCATACGCATGCATCTTTACAACATTAATGATATTTTTAGATAGTTTAAATAATAGCACAACGATACAAAGATTCAATCGAGTGTAATATCACTAGTAGATGCTATATCTAATGACAGATTGTTTAAATTAAGTACCTTTAGCTTAGTCGACTTTTATACCTTGTATAATATTTACAGCGGAGACGCAATCCTGCGTGTAAGGTAATATTGACTACGCTCCTTTATTATAAGTGAATTTATATGTCTATACGTGGTGTTTAACGCGAAGAATCATATTGTTATAAAAATAAGGTTCTTATTTAATTACTTGATTAATTAACAATTATGTAGGTATATGCATTATAATAAATTCTTAATTCTAATATTGAATATTGTTCTATATGAATGTTTACTTAATGCTTTCAATGTTGCAAAGTAATTATGCAATTTATTATAAATAATTAATGTCAATTAACGTAAATAATTTTATATTATTAATTCTTTTGATAAAAATGACTTTTTATTCCATAGGTAAGATAATATCTTATTGAATCTTGTAACATTAATAATTTATTAATATAGAACATTATTAATAACAACATGGTGATAATTAATAAAATGTGAATATATCTCAAATGTCGAAATTAAATAGTAATAGTATAACGCATGAGTATAATTGATAATGCGTTTTAATATTAATTTTATATTAAATAATAATAATGCTAATTTTATTTAAATAACCAGTGATGGATCTTGAGTTAATAAAAGAGAGTTGGAAGATTCTTACTCTTTTATGATATCTGAATTTTCCCGCGTCGATCGAGAGTGCGATGGCCTCCTCGGAGAGAGCTGCGAGAGAAAGCTTGGCGCCGGTGCTGTCGTCTGCATGTTGACAGGTGACGCATGGACCTTTAAATTTGTCAGGCGGTGCATCGGTAAGGTTTTTCCTTTTAATAATTCGTTTTCTGACAGATGCAGTAAGTGATGAGCGGTCTATCAGAAAGTAGGCGGTTTGCTGGTGGCGAAGAGAATAGAAAAAAAAAATAAATCGTGACGGACGGCGGCGAAAATTATGTTGAGCTGTCGGCCGTAACAATAACAATGAAATCTTTATTCAAATAAGCACATAAAATGATTGTACATGCACTCATACATATAAGCCATCAGAAAGATTTATTAATACTATCTCTCTCTTATTAAATATCTCTCTCTTAATCTTTTAGACATAAAAGCGTGAACAAATTGTTTAAACAAAATTACTCGCATATACAAACATCTCGATTAAAAATACTATTATCTATTAATTAAGCGATTTACCATATTATAATATAAAATTATCAACGCATAAACATCTGTAATTATAAAATTAACTTATTCAATACATTAGGGTAATAAATCTTAATTGACATAATAAATACAAAGGAGAATACAATGAGATATTATTCTCAATACCGATGTATACGCTTTACAATGAGAATACAATGAGATATTATTCTCAATACAGATGTTTACGCTTGACAAATATAAGGAGACAAATATGTTTTCGATCTCGCGAGCGTGATCACATTGTAATTACACGTGCTTCATCTCCCGAAAAGGACCAATGACCGCCGACTAATCTCGAAGATGGGGATGAACCAGCGGTATATATACCGGACCGCGAGGACTACGACATTATTATCAGATATCATAAAATCATATAGACTACAAATCTTCAGAGACTACGACTTCTAATTCAGACTACTTCAAATTTTCGACTTACACAGTTAATCATATACGACGCTTACGACTAATATAAATCTATAACATAAAATTGTACAATACAGTGAACTCTTATACTTGAAATATACATAGTTATATACATTACGGAAGTGAACGATTACTTTATCTCGCCTACCCGCATCGACGGACGGAGTGCAAGGCGGATCTCTACCTTATACAAGGAATATCCACATCAACAGTGAGTATCAGAATATTAATAAACAACAGAATTCTTTTTCATAAACTATTAAATAACTATTGATTCTTACTATCGATCGACTAACATTTACAATCAATCTAATTAATTATTATACAACGTAAGATAAAAACGGTGATAAAAATAATATTTAAATCTTAATCACATTATTATTAATTAATCATTTATTGCCTTCTTTCTTTTGCGTGACATTTCCTGATATTATTATATTCAGCGATCACAGTGAAAATCAACGAATTTAATCATACGCGAATAAACCGTAGTACTTGAAATCCTCTTAAAGGGTGATTCTTTTCTTATCTTGAGCGACAGTTTCGACTCTTCACCTACGACGTATTTCTAAAATCAAACCACAAGCTTAACTATTCTCCATAAACAATATAATCATTATAACAATTAATCTATTTATTGAAATTATACTTATTTGACTTCACGACCGCTACTGACAGGTACCCCCACCACCTGACCACGGCGCGCTTTAAGAGAAGCGAATCGTATCCTCCTCCTGTATCGCGCTTTCTAATAGAGCGTGGCACTCATCCTGTCTATTCCGTATCGCGCTTTTTATATAGAGCGTGGCACAGCTCTAGTCAGCACCTGTAAACAACGAGACACAGACGACGATTAATTAACTCTATTCAAATGACTATTAAACATTTCCATTAACGCTAATCGAAATTCTAATAGAAAAAGAGGTCACAGTCTCGGCGTAAAGCCTAACATTCGCATACAAATATTTAATCATAACTCATATTATAGGAATTTAGAAAATAAAATATTGTTTTCGAAACCTGTCGTCTCCTTTATTCGGTCCATCCCGCACGCATCAGGGTATCAAAATAAGTAATTGAATTTATTCTATAAACCTATTCAAATTTATTTTAACTATACGGTGAGTTTAAAATTTATTTCTTCAAATACTCTTCTTTTCTAATAGCGCGAATATACTTAACAGTTCGTCGTAAACTCTATACGACTAATCAGCGTATTAAATTAAGATATAATAAAAATCTATATACAATATCTCTATCTGTTCGGTTAGGCGCGGTCTTTTAGCGAACGCCCTTGAAACGCGTAGTTTACCGCTCGGCCCCGCGAGTCAAGAGTCTCTCGCTCTCTCTCCTTGCGCAAGCGTAATAGCTGCGTACGATCGCGCCGGGAATTATAACACAATTCTCTTACCTGGACGTAACAGAAATAATAAATAATAAAAAAGAGAAAAATTTTCTGGCGACAGCGGTGGGATGACTCAATTAATCCGTGTAATAACTTAATTAATCCATGGGATGATAGCTCAATTCACGAGATAGCCTTATCGGTGATACAAAACTCAGTCACCGCTTAACGCGAATATTGAATCTGTAATCAAATCAAACATAGTAATTAAAATATAATACATATAACTATTAAATAAATTTTCTCGAATATTATTTGCGAAAGTGAATTTCGATTATTTTATAAAATTAAAAATACGTTAGTCGATCTCAATTATTTTTGTAAAAACAATCTGTGTGAATAGAAAATAAAAGTAAATTATAAATAATGGATCGTTCAGAAGATATATCGGACCGCACCGTGAAAAATATCGGTCACAGTAATTACGAAACCGCACTCGAAGAAATGCGCGAAAAAGAAAAAGAATTAACCAAACGTACGGAAATGTTGGAAAATATGATGCGCTCCCTTAGCAATACGTTCACTATTTCCTCTCCTTCTGAAGCACCTGCAGCAGCCAGCTCTTCTTTCAATTTTTCGAGTCCTCTTGCGCAAGCCGCAAACCCGACGAATAGTTTCGCGCCTTCGACGAATTATCCGAAATCGTACCTCCGAGATGCCCTTGAACTGGTGCCGAAATACGACGGTCACAATATTCCTGTCTGGCAATTCGCGAGAGCCTGTAAACGAGCAAAAGAAGCAGTACCTTCGGTAGATGAAGCATTATTCGTACGAATGTTACGTAATAAATTGTCTCACCACGCTTACCTTGCTGTAGAAGATGAAAACCATCTCACGGTCGAAAAATTCCTCGACTCTCTCAAACGCATTTTCGGATCCGGTAGAAGCTCGAATTACTACCGTGGACAATTGAGTATGGCCTACAAAAAACCAAATGAACACATACTTGATTATATAGGTAGAGTAAAAGATTTACGTACGGCTATTATAGAAGGTGATCAAACCAACCTCGATAGGACATTGAATGAAACGGAACTTGCAACCATCGAGTCATTCGCTCTCGAAGCATTATACGAAGGTCTTCCACGGGAATATCGTACGGAACTCCGCGCAGAAGGTTATAGCAGCTTTCAAGATGCCTGTTCAAAAATATTAGTTATTAATAAACGATTAGAAAGAGAAGAAGCGAGAAATAGAAACACTCGTAATTTTAGAGATAATTCTTTACCTTCGAATGCAACTCGAACACCGCAACGCGATCCTCCAAATTCTTCGAACGGTCAATCCAATCATCCAGATCACGGTAACCAAAAGATTTGTAGTTACTGCAAAAAATTCGGACATTTAGTATTAGAGTGTCGTAAGCGTCAATACGATAATAATAATTCTTATAGAAATTTTTCAAATAATAATAATAATAATCAAAGATATAATAATAATAATAATTATAGAAATAATGATCATAATTTTCGAAGTAATAACAATTATAGAAATAATAATAATAATTATACAAATAATAATAGTGGCAATCACCCACCTAATCAAAATTCGGGAAACCACAATACGGTTTCGGTGAACGGGGCACCCCGAGGCCATTCTCAAGCCCAGCCGACAAATTGTATGGGAGGCACCCCAGGTCTCTCCACATCCTCAGAGGAGACGACGGAACAGTACCAGCTGTCGAGCTCGAATCTCCATCCTTCTGTGGACCAATAGCTTTCATGCTCGATACAGGAGCACAGCCTAATATAATAAAAAAAGGATGCATTAATTCAGACATCCATATTAATAATAAAGAAATTATTCAACTCACCGGTATCACCGAAAATATTGTTAACACTCTTGGCTCCATAACTGCTTATATCTCTCACACGCCGGTGATATTTCACGTTGTATCCGACGACTTTCCTATAATAACACAAGGAATATTAGGATCAACATTTTTTACAGAACATAATGCTTGTATTAATTACGGCAATCAATTAATTACGTGGCGTAATTGCGCTTTTCACTTTAAAAATAACGAATCAATAATCATACCTCCACGTACAAATTTAGGAGTCATTGTTCGCATCTCGAATCCAGAGATCAAAACGGGTTACATTCCTCGCCTAGAAATGGACCGCTACGGAATCTATGCCGGAGAATCGGTCGTAACCTGCATAAATGATAAAGCATATATTAGAATCATTAATACTTTAGATCAATCAATAGAATTTAATATTCCTACTCTTAAACTTTTAGAAATTGCGGAAATATCTGAAAAACCGCCTTGTAATAATAATAATAATAATATTAAAAATGATAATAATGTAAAAATAAACTCACATAAACCTGCAGCAGAGACTGCATCACCATCATCAAAATTCGCTGAATCCGCTACAAACGCAGGAAACGCATCTATAAAAACAAAGAAAGCAAATACATTACATAAAAGTAATCAAAATCAAACACGCAAAATAAATCATACAAATAATATAGCAGAATGCAATTCTCACCTCACTCCTATTGGCGCGCAATCGCGAGCCGCTGATTTCGATCAGCATCCTCACGGGCAGGAGCACTGCCTTCCTTCTGGTGCATCAAGGTGCATCGTCGACTCCGATCGACATCCTCAAGATACCTCTCCTCTCCTCGAATCCTTCACTGAAACAAAAAAGATTTCTAAATCAAATATCGTCACTACACATGCAAACGGAACTCCCCCAAATGCTAATTCTTTACAAATACTTACCACAAAAGGTGGATCTCTTATTTCGCCAGCTAGCGAAGAAGCTCTGGTGCAAATCTCTCTTCAAGGTGGTGACCTGACGGAATATCCAGGCATCAACCAAACTTCTAATTCGAATCATCAAAATGATTCTTCCCCTCTAGTCGCAGACGCGATTCTTACTCCTTCATGTGTAGCTGAAACAAATGAAAAAGAAATTCAAATTAATAATGATATAAAAGAGAAATTGCAAATTAATACTAATACAATTCTAAGTATAGAAACGAATAATAATAATAATAATGATAATGCAAATAACGAAATTAAAGGTGAAAACGAATCTTGTAAAAACAGTACAAGAATAAAATCAATTAATGCGTGTACTTATAAAAAAATTTTGCGGAATAATATTACTAAAAATATAAGCGAATTATTATACGAGCAAACTATAGCTCAATGCAATATTATATATGACGACAACATTGCTACGTATAAAATGGTTAACGATTATTATGATAATTCACATGGGGAAAATATTACAATAACGAAGCACGATTTAGACCCCGGTGAAAACGTAGACAAAATTTATAAAGGGTTACATAACGACGAAAAGATACTGCTAAAAAACGATTTAGATCCCGGAGAAGATTATAATTCCGACAGACCGGATAAGATATTAGAATTTCTACGACTCGATCATCTCAACGGAACAGAGAAAGAAAATATAATTAATTTAGTTAGAAGGAACAGCGACAGATTTTATTTACCGAATGAACATTTAGAAGGAACCACTGTAGTAAAACATAAAATAGCAACTAATGATGAAGTACCAGTACATACCAAGCAATATCGATTTCCGCCTATACATCGTCAGGAGATAACGCAGCAAGTAGATGAGCTTCTCCAGAAGAAAATTGTTGAGCCATCGACATCACCGTATAACTCGCCAGTATGGATCGTACCAAAAAAGTCGGATTCTATGGGAAATAAAAAATGGCGTATGGTTATCGATTATAGAAAAATTAACGAAAAAACGTTAGGAGATGCTTACCCGTTACCAAACATCTGCGATATATTGGACCAACTCGGTGGAGCTAAATATTTCTCCGTGCTCGATCTCGCCAGCGGATTTCATCAAATTCCAATGGACCCCGCAGATGCTCACAAAACTGCTTTCTCGACGCCTCATGGTCACTACCAATTTTCTCGAATGCCTTTCGGTCTCCGTAATGCACCCGCTACTTTCCAAAGACTGATGGATCAAATTTTGACGGGCCTGCAAGGAACAGAATTATTAGTATATATGGACGATATTGTGGTATACGCTAGTTCGTTACGAGAACACGATATAAAAATTGAAAAATTAATGAAACGACTAAGAGCCGCTAATTTAATGTTACAACCAGATAAGTGCGAATTCCTTCGGCACGAAGTCGCTTACCTCGGACACATAATTACAGATGACGGTGTTCGACCAGATCCACAGAAGATCGCCTCGGTTAAAAATTTTCCAGTGCCACGTAATGTAAAGAATGTGCGCCAATTCCTCGGATTAGCCGGATACTATCGACGTTTTATCCCGGACTTCTCTCGAATAGCCAAGCCGCTATCAGACCTTCTAAAAAAAGATAGAAAATTTATATGGAATGAAATAACACAAACCGCTTTTGATACTTTACGAGAATTATTATGTAAGGAACCTATATTGCAGTTCCCCGATTTCACAAAAGATTTTATACTCACTACAGACGCATCTGATTATGCAATAGCCGGTGTGTTAAGTCAAGGACTTGTAGGACAAGATTTGCCAATAGCGTATGCTTCCAGAGTCCTCAATGCAGCTGAAAAAAATTATTCGACTATAGAAAAAGAACTTCTCGCTATAGTATATTGCGTAGCTCATTTCAGACCTTACCTGTATGGGAGAAGATTTACTCTCGTCACAGATCACCAGCCTCTCACGTGGATACATAGGGTTAAGGATCCAACGTCTCGTCTAATGAGATGGCGCCTGAAACTAGAAGAATACGATTACACAGTAATATATAAATCAGGCATCTCAAATAAAAATGCAGATGCATTATCCCGTAATCCGATACAAAGCATTACTTATCTTTCGATGCACCCTGTTGAAAAACGACCCAGACTTTTATTCGAGACTGAAATGTTCAATGACTCTGACGAAGAATTAGATGAAGAAGATCTCGAACCTCCGTTGAAAATGCCAACAAGCAACCGCCAAACGCAACAAGACGTATCAGACCAATCAGAAGACTCGGATACCTCCGATGATATATTTTCAGCACGACCCCCTGCAAAACCGCCTGATCTAAAACAAGAAAAAATTGTTAGATTCGCCGAACCTATAAACGAACCAAGCGAACAAATATTAAAAAAATACAAATAAGATAATAAACGAAGCTATAAATCTATCGACAGAATTTGAATTACCTAACGCTCACGCAGAAAATCTTATTCCTTCAAATCAGCAACCTGGAACTTCTGGAATTCACTTCGAATTACCAGAATCCTTCTACGATGACCAAGATTTAAGCAGCGAAGAAGAAATTGAACTTGATGAAGAAGATATAGATTTCATCGAAGATCTGCAACAAGAACAGGAATTAATTACATCACGCAATATTCAATGCCGTTTCAAAGAAAGTAATACACCGATAACTAACCTAGACGACAACATAATAATCTTCGTAACTGTTGATAAAAATCCTTTAGATAACGGAGCTCAGGAATTGCAGCAATCAAACACTCTGCCTCCGCTCGACGAACTCACACTTGGAAGGGCACGAATTTATCCATCGATGCACCCTAGGAAACATCTTATCGTTCTACCTGTAAAAGAGCGATTAAACGTATCATTAGATGAAAATATATTACACGAATGTCTCTTATCCTTACGTGATGCAATAATTGAATTAAATTTATGTACTATTAGTTTGCGAAAATTTGAAAAATTAGATACTATACCTTGGCGACAATTATACGCCTCACTGCGAGATATTCTAGCAGAAAAACCGATCGTCATCACATACTGCCACGGATTTACAACTATTCCTCCAGTAGAGGAACGCAACGCCATAATTCAGGAACACCATGCATCCGCAGTTGGTGGACACAAAGGAGTAACTAAAACATACCTGCGAATTAAAGAAAGATTTAATTGGGCGAACATGAAGAGAGATATACAAGAATTCATTAGAAATTGTCGATCATGTCAGACTATGAAATTAGTGAGAAAGAAAACTCGACAACCAATGATACTCACCGATACCCCAGGAAGAGCTTTCGACAAGGTTGCTCTCGACATCGTAGGACCATTCAAAACCACTCCTCAGGGAAATACTTATGTTTTAACGATGCAAGATCTTCTCACTAAATATTCGATTTACGCTCCCATTCCGCATGCTACGGCTGAAACAACTGCAGAAGCATTTACTAATTATTTTATTTGTCGCTTCGGCTGTCCAAGAAGCATACTTACGGACCAAGGTTCCAACTTCACCAGTCATCTGATGAAATACATGCTGAAGAAGTTTCGCATACAGCATTTTCGCACAACCGCATATCACCCGCAATCTAACGGATCACTAGAACGCTCTCATATGGTATTAGTAGAATACTTAAAATGTTTTATGAAAAAAGAAGAATATTGGGATGAATATATAGAAAGAGCAAGTTTTTCGTACAATACCTCTGTACATGAAGGTACTGGATATACTCCGAATTAATCTTCGGATACCCAGCAAGAATTCCGTCCAGCTTCAATTGCGAAGAAGAACCTGAGACATACAATGGATATTTAACTAATATATTCGACAGAACTCGAGATTTGCAAGAAACTGCTAGAGCTAATTTAATAAGAGCAAAAGAAAAATCTAAGAATTATTACGATAGGCATATTAATATAGTAACCTTTAAAGCAGACGATTACGTATTCTTGCTTAATGAACAAAAAGCAGGAAAATTTAGTAAAGAATATCTCGGACCATATCGCGTATTAGAAGTCCTCGAAAACGGCAATGTTAAAATTCAAAAAGGAAATCTGACTAAAGTCATACATACTAACAGATTAAGAAAAGCATATTACAGCGAACCAGGATAATAATACCTTTCTCTGTTACAGATGCATCTCTTATTTTTGATCTTCATAGCTCGTTGTTCCAATGCACTTATAGGGTATGACTGCAACACTCCTTACGACAATGGCACCATTGTATCGTTACTGGAAGATGACACTTGTCACTTGAATGAAGAAGATTTGATACTCCACGATGTACCAATTGAAATGTTGCACCTAGAATCACAACTGTGAATGTTTTATCCTGTAGAATAGAGATTGAATATGTTATAAACAATCCTATAAACAAAAATAATAATGTAATAGATAACAAGCGACATTACGTACCAGTAGATTTATCTTCATGCATATCTCTAAATGCACATGGAATATTTCGATTCGGAAATTCCACTTTTAATAATCTTGTTAAAAACGACGTCAATAGCAATCTAATTCATCCAAGCGATGATGCACTCAGTATTCCTTCAGAGAAGCTGAAAACAAAAGAAACTGTAAATACATATATACACATAGTTTATAAGAATTATTTTGTAAAAGTAGATTTATTAATCAATAAGATTTTATTAAACGTAGGAACTACATGTACATATACTAACCTGGAATGCACTGACGAAGAAGGATTTCAAAATTTTTGGTCCCCAGTATTTCTTGATAAATGCGAAAAGTCGCAGCAATCCATAATATACCGAGGAACTGCCAAAAGAATGCAATCCATAGGACATTCCTCTGCTTATGCATCAAAGCATAATAATGTCTCGATGATCCTCTTCATCCGCACTCAGAATAGTATTTGTAACGTCACGGTGCTTCAAACAGAACACCCACGTATAGTTGTAAAAGAAGTAAGCGAAGAATATCTGAAAAATCAAAAATATGTTAATAAAATAAGATTTCTCGCTTATTCTGCCAATAGTTATATTAATGTTATTACTAATGATAATTTAGATGTTAAAAATGTATATATATCTCAAGGTAAAGATAGATGTATAAAAAGAGAAATGGAATTACATACCTCTCTAATAATGGCTCAAAAGGATCCATCATTATTCGCATACTCATTCATGGGAATGCCAGGCTACTCTGCATATATAAGAGGCGAAGCAGCGCAACTTTTCCAATGTACTGCTGTGCCAGCACGAATAAGGACCACAGGAGACTGTTTCCTAGAACTTCCTGTCACGGTGAATGGACAACCAATGTACCTGCAACCAAAGACACGTACTATTACTACCAGAGGAACTGAAATCACATGCAATCCTCTCGCTACAGCAATGTATAGGATAAAAAGCCAGTGGCATACACTCACACCAAAGCCCGAAGAGTCCAAAACAGTACCAACACCTAAAAATCTTGTCAAGACGCCATGGAACCAGATCATCGATACTCTCACTATCACTGTTCCCATGTTGTCGGTGCACGTAGAAATGATCACTGCTGCAAACACTCAACCTGTTAGAGAAAACATATCAGCATATATTATTAAAATCTGCACTATAACTGCAACAATTAGCACATTAATACTTCTCTCACTCATCATCGTACCCAGAATATACAGAAAATGGTATCACTCACCTTCGCTACAGCAACCCTGTGAATACACTCAGGACTATAGGCAACCTGCACGCAAAAATCTTGAACTCCACGACACAGAGACTTCAGCAGAGCTTACCTATAATAATTATAGAAAAAATCAAGAAGCTATGCAATGTGCATACTACTTACAGCAAGAGACAGTTGAAATGTCAAGAGAAATATATAACCTAAAAACCTCTTACCAGGATTTAGAGAAAAGGCTCAACAAGTGCACGTCTCCGATGCAAGCTGGGTTCAACAGGCTCACCGTCGCATCGTCTCGACACCGCTGCTCTCAGCTTAACGAGGGGGGTGTTACGGCCGACAGCTCAACATAATTTTCGCCGCCGTCCGTCACGATTTATTTTTTTTTACTATTCTCTTCGCCACCAGCAAACCGCCTACTTTCTGATAGACCGCTCATCACTTACTGCATCTGTCAGAAAACGAATTATTAAAAGGAAAAACCTTACCGATGCACCGCCTGACAAATTTAAAGGTCCATGCGTCACCTGTCAACATGCAGACGACAGCACCGGCGCCAAGCTTTCTCTCGCAGCTCTCTCCGAGGAGGCCATCGCACTCTCGATCGACGCGGGAAAATTCAGTTATCATAAAAGAGTAAGAATCTTCCAACTCTCTTTTATTAACTCAAGATCCATCACTGGTTATTTAAATAAAATTAGCATTATTATTATTTAATATAAAATTAATATTAAAACGCATTATCAATTATACTCATGCGTTATACTATTACTATTTAATTTCGACATTTGAGATATATTCACATTTTATTAATTATCACCATGTTGTTATTAATAATGTTCTATATTAATAAATTATTAATGTTACAAGATTCAATAAGATATTATCTTACCTATGGAATAAAAAGTCATTTTTATCAAAAGAATTAATAATATAAAATTATTTACGTTAATTGACATTAATTATTTATAATAAATTGCATAATTACTTTGCAACATTGAAAGCATTAAGTAAACATTCATATAGAACAATATTCAATATTAGAATTAAGAATTTATTATAATGCATATACCTACATAATTGTTAATTAATCAAGTAATTAAATAAGAACCTTATTTTTATAACAATATGATTCTTCGCGTTAAACACCACGTATAGACATATAAATTCACTTATAATAAAGGAGCGTAGTCAATATTACCTTACACGCAGGATTGCGTCTCCGCTGTAAATATTATACAAGGTATAAAAGTCGACTAAGCTAAAGGTACTTAATTTAAACAATCTGTCATTAGATATAGCATCTACTAGTGATATTACACTCGATTGAATCTTTGTATCGTTGTGCTATTATTTAAACTATCTAAAAATATCATTAATGTTGTAAAGATGCATGCGTATGCGAGAACCACAGACTTAACGCTAAAAAAGGCTAGTCTATTAGGCAAGAGTATTAATAATCACCATATATTTTTTCAATTCTATTATTACTTATCTTCTACTATTCATATTTACAATTCTAATAAATAATTATTGAACAATATAAGTATGGGTAGCATATCGAGTAACTTTCCTTGTAAAATCACATATTAGCATCAGACTCTTAGACTCATGTAATACACCTAACTTATTTTTAATAAGGTCAATAAGGATAAATAATGCTATAAGTCATAATTATATACATAACAATGAAATCTTTATTCAAATAAGCACATAAAATGATTGTACATGCACTCATACATATAAGCCATCAGAAAGATTTATTAATACTATCTCTCTCTTATTAAATATCTCTCTCTTAATCTTTTAGACATAAAAGCGTGAACAAATTGTTTAAACAAAATTACTCGCATATACAAACATCTCGATTAAAAATACTATTATCTATTAATTAAGCGATTTACCATATTATAATATAAAATTATCAACGCATAAACATCTGTAATTATAAAATTAACTTATTCAATACATTAGGGTAATAAATCTTAATTGACATAATAAATACAAAGGAGAATACAATGAGATATTATTCTCAATACAGATGTATACGCTTTACAATGAGAATACAATGAGATTACAATGAGATATTATTCTCAATACAGATGTTTACGCTTGACAAATATAAGGAGACAAATATGTTTTCGATCTCGCGAGCGTGATCACATTGTAATTACACGTGCTTCATCTCCCGAAAAGGACCAATGACCGCCGACTAATCTCGAAGATGGGGATGAACCAGCGGTATATATACCGGACCGCGAGGAGTGTCAAGTCAGATATCATAAAATCATATAGACTACAAATCTTCAGAGACTACGACTTCTAATTCAGACTACTTCAAATTTTCGACTTACACAGTTAATCATATACGACGCTTACGACTAATATAAATCTATAACATAAAATTGTACAATACAGTGAACTCTTATACTTGAAATATACATAGTTATATAAATTACGGAAGTGAATGATTATTTTATCTCGCCTACCCGCCTCGACGGACGGAGTGCAAGGCAGATCTCTACCTTATACAAGGAATATCCACATCAACAGTGAGTATCAGAATATTAATAAACAACAGAATTCTTTTTCATAAACTATTAAATAACTATTGATTCTTACTATCGATCGACTAACATTTACAATCAATCTAATTAATTATTATACAACGTAAGATAAAAACGGTGATAAAAATAATATTTAAATCTTAATCACATTATTATTAATTAATCATTTATTGCCTTCTTTCTTTTGCGTGACATTTCCTGATATTATTATATTCAGCGATCACAGTGAAAATCAACGAATTTAATCATACGCGAATAAACCGTAGTACTTGAAATCCTCTTAAAGGGTGATTCTTTTCTTATCTTGAGCGACAGTTTCGACTCTTCACCTACGACGTATTTCTAAAATCAAACCACAAGCTTAACCATTCTCCATAAACAATATAATCATTATAACAATTAATCTATTTATTGAAATTATACTTATCTAACTTCACGACCGCTACTGACAGGTACCCCCACCACCTGACCACGGCGCGCTTTAAGAGAAGCGAATCGTATCCTCCTCCTGTATCGCGCTTTCTAATAGAGCGTGGCACTCATCCTGTCTATTCCGTATCGCGCTTTTTATATAGAGCGTGGCACAGCTCCAGTCAGCACCTGTAAACAACGAGACACAGACGACGATTAATTAACTCTATTCAAATTGACTATTAAACATTTGCATTAACGCTAATCAAAATTCTAATAGAAAAAAAGTCACAGTCTCGGCGTAAAGTCTAACACTAGCATACAAATATTTAATCATAACTCATATTATAGGAATTTAGAAAATAAAATATTGTTTTCGAAACCTGTCGTCTCCTTTATTCGGTCCATCCCGCACGCATCAGGGTATCAAAATAAGTAATTGAATTTATTCTATAAACCTATTCAAATTTATTTTAACTATACGGTGAGTTTAAAATTTATTTCTTCAAATACTCTTCTTTTCTAATAGCGCGAATATACTTAACAGTTCGTCGTAAACTCTATACGACTAATCAGCGTATTAAATTAAGATATAATAAAAATCTATATACAATATCTCTATCTGTTCGGTTAGGCGCGGTCTTTTAGCGAACGCCCTTGAAACGCGTAGTTTACCGCTCGGCCCCGCGAGTCAAGAGTCTCTCGCTCTCTCTCCTTGCGCAAGCGTAATAGCTGCGTACGATCGCGCCGGGAATTATAACACAATTCTCTTACCTGGACGTAACAAGAGTTCACTGTATTGTACAATTTTATGTTATAGATTTATATTAGTCGTAAGCGTCGTATATGATTAACTGTGTAAGTCGAAAATTTGAGGTAGTCTGAATTAGAAGTCGTAGTCTCTGAAGATTTGTAGTCTATATATAATATGATCTGATAATAATTTCGTAGTCCTCGCGGTCCGGTATATATACCGCTGGTTCATCCCCATCTTCGAGATTAGTCGGCGGTCATTGGTCCTTTTCGGGAGATGAAGCACGTGTAATTACAATGTGATCACGCTCGCGAGATCGAAAACATATTTGTCTCCTTATATTTGTCAAGCGTAAACATCTGTATTGAGAATAATATATCATTGTATTCTCATTGTAAAGCGTATACATCTGTATTGAGAATAATATCTCATTGTATTCTCCTTTGTATTTATTATGTCAATTAAGATTTATTACCCTAATGTATTGAATAAGTTAATTTTATAATTACAGATGTTTATGCGTTGATAATTTTATATTATAATATGGTTAATCGCTTAATTAATAGATAATAGTATTTTTAATCGAGATGTTTGTATATGCGAGTAATTTTGTTTAAACAATTTGTTCACGCTTTTATGTCTAAAAGATTAAGAGAGAGATATTTAATAAGAGAGAGATAGTATTAATAAATCTTTCTGATGGCTTATATGTATGAGTGCATGTACAATCATTTTATGTGCTTATTTGAATAAAGATTTCATTGTTATGTATATAATTATGACTTATAGCATTATTTATCCTTATTGACCTTATTAAAAATAAATTAGGTATATTACATGAGTCTAAGAGTCTGATGCTAATATGTGATTTTACAAGGAAAGTTACTCGATATGCTACCCATACTTATATTGTTCAATAATTATTTATTAGAATTGTAAATATGCCCGTACGGAAAAAAACTATTGAAATGCTAATAGTAACTATTGGAATGATAATAGTATACTATTGAACGCCAATAGTTATAAGCAGTAATCACTACTCCAATGATTATTGTAACACTAGTAATAAGTAGTGTCCACTACACAATTATTACCTATTACCAGTGTGAATGATTAGAATGTAATAGTAGGTACTACTGAAATAGCCACTAGTACAAAGATTTAACAGTATACACCACTGTCATACCAATCATTGAATAATGCAAACTAATAGTGTGCAAAAGTTTGCAATATTGAACCAACTAATAGTGCACATTCTGTATAGTGTATACAGTTGAGCATTTCTTCCTACTATTGAGAATACTACTAGTTATGTGTACTAAATTGCATATTTTAATCAGTGCATCGTAACAAAAAAATTGTGTTAAAGATAAAAGGAGAGGCTAAAAGAAGTTAATGTAAAATTGATCCTATTAATTTATTTATTACATAATTGCATGCAATTACACAATACTGATATATTAATTAATCACGTTCAATATTATTTACGAGGCGGACAATGCAATACTTATCTACATTATTGTATGGAATCTTTATACATTTGGCATATAACATGTCAGGAAAGACAGCGACGATAGAATCAGTCATGCGAGTAATGTGGAAAAAACGATTCGATGAAAGTATTGGATTATTTGTTTTACAAATTTCCATATCAACATGATTAAGAATCTTTCCAATAATAACGTATCGTATATAATTCGTCCGTACAATATGGACACCAAAAATGCCGGATATTATTATAAACATACCATTCTGCAGTAATACTGTACTGTT
Organism: Lasius platythorax; assembly: GCA_963971435.1. Lineage (NCBI taxonomy): Eukaryota > Metazoa > Arthropoda > Insecta > Hymenoptera > Formicidae > Lasius > Lasius platythorax. The sequence continues at coordinate 9,054,135 of OZ020540.1, read as the reverse complement.
TTGTCGCCTTTGAAGTTTTTCATAGTTCTCGACATGCCACAATACATTTCGAAAAATGAAACGCTTGTAACAATCACACTTATTTAATATATTTTCATGTAAAAGAGCTTCTATACAAGTCTGCTCCATTAATGTTAACATCCTTTGAACCGGTTTTCCAAATATTTTAAAATAAGGTTTCATAGTCCAGATAATTTTTCGTATGATACATTCCACTCATTTTATGATATAAAATTTTTGCATTTTCGAAACAATCGGGTCTCGAAAATACTTTTAAACATGAACCTTCAATGCGCTTTGATCTCATATATAATTTGCATATCTGTTCCGGAACTGCTTGCGAATTCCGGAACATTTTCCTTAGTACTCCGTTATAGTGTTCATAAGGAAACGTAGATGTAGCCCACAGAGCCCCAAATTGTTTAACAAACTTTGGGATATGTAACAACAAATGTACATTAAACTTGTAATATTCTAAGCCATATAAATCTTCTATTTTAAACACGAACATTTTCAATGCACTTTTAGCCGTCAAAAAATCTACGTCACTGATTTTTTCTTGTAGAAATATGTGCATGCTAAAGATAAAAAAAAACCAGTGTCTCACATATTGTAAAGGCATTACGTTTTGTAAACAAATAAGGGAGTAGTAGAGTAAAAAGTTCTTCCATTCTGATGCCTTCCATAAATTTCTTTCATTGATAGATCTGGGCGTACGAGTAATCTCACATGGTGGTTTTATTTGCAAAAGATTCTCGTCAATAAGATCTACTTTGTTTCCCATATACCAGTTTTTATCGTGATTTGACGAATTAAACCAAGCATCTGTAAAAGTTTTTGTAACTCCCAATAAAACAGCATGCATATAATCAGGTGTAAACGAAGACGTAATGTCAAAGACCGGTAGCAGCATTAGAACCGTTGGTCCTTTCACACCGTGAGGTGTAGTTCGAGTTTGCACAGCAGTTTCACAATCTATTTCATGTTGGCGCAATGTGCGCGGTTCCTTTACGCAACCAGGATATACTCTTGTCATTCCTCTACCGACTTCAATGTGTATACCTTCATGCAAGCAAAAGCTGCAACCAAAGCTTCCATTATATTGTTTTATGTTTTGTAACAAAGGTCGCGCGACAGAATCTACAGGAGACGCGATTGTATGTACTCTGATATGAATTTCTTCTTTGCCTGGCACGTTACGCGTAATGCCTACTTCATGCATGAAGGTCAATTCCTCGACGAGTAAAGATAAAAACAAATTCATATCAGGTTTTTCTTTACCATACCACAGACCACATAACATCATATTTTTTCTCCTTTCTCTGTACGGCAATTCGTTCACCATCACCTGTATAGGCCACATGGATACAGACGATGAACGAAAAACTTGAACTCCGTCAGAACTGATTTGCAACGTGATATCATGTAATTGAATTATTCCAGAATCTTTTAAAGATGTATAAAATTTTCCAGAAGTTATATCAGAATAATTATCGTTTTCTCTTTGGAGCATATCATATTTGTCGCTATTCACAAAGTCGCGCAACTGCTGTTCTAAAGGTAAATATAGAAAATAATTACCGTTTTTTCCCAATGTATGTTTATCATATCTACATTGGCACTCTCGACAAACAAGATTTTCTTTTGCTCTATCATCTGTAGCAAATGTTTTTAGTCTTACATAACACTCTGGACAATAATAGCATTTACGAATTGACGCTGGAGTATCATAGTTCTTCATAAATATGTGCTTCGTGTGGTATACTGAGTATGGTAGGTGACAGTTTATCAAAGTGATGAGGTCCTCAAGAGCAACATCAGTCAGATTGTGCCGTATCGCAAAATTTAATATGAGGAGTTCACTTTCCATCTTGGATATATTCGATCGTTCATATAATGGAACTCGTTCCTGTAAATTGAATATGGATTATTATTTTTATCATTAAGAATTTAAAGGCTCTCTAATATTAAATATAAATATGAATTGAAATTGGCTATGAGAGCCGTACGCGGTTGTTGATGCGTCCGTTACAGCGAAAATTAATTTTTCGATGTAACTGGAAACTTGTGCACGGGGCACGAATTTTGCTTAGTATGTACCAAGACTTATATTTGGAATTATATCTCACTTCGAGATTATTAATTCCTATATTCCCCTCTGACTATTTTCCCCTAAAGAAGCGACTTCGGCCCGATATTTTTTCTTCGCCTTTTTCTTTAGGGGAGTCAGAGGGGAATATAGGAATTAATAATCTCGAAGTGAGATATAATTCCAAATATAAGTCTTGGTATATACCAAGCAAAATTCGTGCCCCGTGCACAAGTTTCCAGTTACATCAAAAAATTAATTTTCGCTGTAACGGACGCACCAACAACCGCGTACAGCTCTCATAGCCAATTTCAATTCATATTTATATTATTTTTATATTCGAAGTTATTAAATATAGGTAAATTAAGACTTATAGCGCACATGATTTGATGTGGATTAAATAAAGTCTGAATGTATCTATCCTAACATCTTTCGATGCAAAATATGCTACAAACTTGTGGCAAATTTCTCTTTGGCTGCAAAACTTGCATCAGAAAATCTCAATTTACTTAATTTGTTTAAAGTAGTACCTGCTCATTGCCCTCTGGTGGAACAAAATCTACATTCCCTGCAGACTCTAAGAATTCATCATAGTCTTGAAACATATCTTCTTCCAAATCCGATGCGTCATCATTAGCGGCAACATCAGACACGCTTTGTCTTTCGTTTTCAGCTGAACTGTTTGAACCATCTGATATTGATGCAGTATTAAAGTCAGTTCTATTAACTACAGAGATGTCATCCATACTTGTATCCTATACAACAAAAGACAAATTGTATTGTCAAGAATATTAGTAAAATTATTATGTTTTCAAAGTATTCTGAAATTCGTTTTTAATTTTTGCAAGGAGGTATTCTATTTTCAAAAACGGAGCAATTTTTTCAGTGTCAAAATTTGAAGATCCAAGTAGCTATCCAAGTAGACAAAGCTTATTCAAAATTTTATGATTGCATTAATACAGACACAACATTCTTCTAAAAATTCAAAAAGTCAAAATTTCCTATTAAGATAAGAAAATATAAGTATTTTGAGCAAGAAAAATCGTATTTTTTTCAGAGCCAATAATTTAGAAGCTATGTATTTTCATAAGCTGCTGCAAAAACGGCTTATTTGTAAAATCGTTTTTATCAGTCATCCAAAATAGATTGGAGCTGCTGTACATTAAAAGCTATCGAGGGTTTGTTATGCAGCATCCTATTACGGGCCTTACAGAGCATTGAGCCATCTAATGTTTTACATTGATTCTAGTCTTTACTCTGAAAAATATTTAATAAGAAAACCAAGACTTCTACTACATCTTAATCTCTTGGCAGCACAGATGATATTTTCAATCCTATCACAATTGTTTAAGACAATGTGAAACATATATGAACGAGAGAGATAGAACGAATGGCATTCTTACGACAGAGTGAGAGTAATTTCAGCATGTTTGATAAGTCTGTTCTTAAAAAGTTTCTGTATAAAATAAGCTTTGGGATTTTCAATTTATCTACATTTATAAAAGACTCATTTTTATAAAAAACCTTTCACTGACTTATAGTTTTTTAAAAAAATTAATTTTATAACTTCTATGGTCAGTATCAAACAAAAATCCCTGATGTCACTGCATAGAGAATCATCTTACGGAGAGCAACCTTATACACAGTCAATTTGGTCATCGGTATAATCTGAACCTTATATCAAAATAAAATAAATATATCAAAGCGACTTTTTACAATAAAAAATAGTAAATTTGATTTGTATTTGCTTTTAATTTTTGCTTTTAAAAAAGCCAAACATGCTGAGCTCTCATCCGAAAAGTTGAAATTTGATGCGTTGATTACACTCACTGCATCATTATTATTTTTTGGACTGTCAGGTGATATTGGACCATTTATATTTTGATCACTATCTTCCGACGTGTCTTCAGCAGCAGTGGCATGTTTGTTGTCATTGGAACTCACAGATGGTTGTCTCGATATCACAGAATCATCGACATTCATTTCTTCTTCCTAAATAAATACATTCTATTGTAAATAAAGAATTAAAGGATCTTTTTATAATAAAATGAATATTTATTAAAAGGGAGTCTTCTTGTATAATGTTATATTTTTAAAATACATCAATAACAAATTTATGTAGTGAAAGAAATCATAAGTATAAGTTACGAACAACACTGACCTGTTGTAATGGCATCTGTTCTCGTTGTCTACGGGAACGAATTGTTGATTCAGGCACTAGTACATTGTCATCTTGTAAATATCGTTTATAATACCCTCTTCTAGTCAATGCATTATCGTTATCCTGCTCATCCATTTTTACATGCAATCACACACGAATATGCATATGGAGAGCTCAAAAAAGATCTACAAAAGCTATCATTTATATAAAAACGAATTACTTCCACATAAATATTATTTATAATGCATAATATATTACTAAGAATATGTTATACCTTAACGTCCTTTTATATAAATCTTTCTCTGGAACACACACTACACTTTATACTATATCATTTATCTTTGGCCCATTAACGAATACTATAGAATCATACACCAATTAATTCATAGTCGCGTAGTAAAATATTCATGCTAGTGATTTAAATAGATACAGCAACGAGCATGTTGTTTTATTCTATTAGGCACACACTCTAAAAGTCTGCGGACAGGACGCCGCGGCAACATGTCAACACGTGACAGTGTTGTGAAACGGGCCGGGTTTAGCTCGAGTATGCGCGGCCATAATGACCATTAGCAACGACGTATCTATCTGTAGTAAAAAGAATAAATATGTAATATATAATATATATACAGCATATACACATATACACAATTATATATATGCATGTATGTATATATATATATATATATAATTGTATATATGTATAGTATATATGTATATATACACATATTACACATTTTTCCTTAAATTACAAAAATTTTTGCAAAATTATACGTACGGGTGATCAATGGTACACTTTTTTATCCATACGTATACTTCATTGAGGCTACGTTTGCCGCGTATGCGCAAAAAATCTCACATACTGGCCGCGTGTGGCAACAAGTGATGCAGTGGCATTTGTTTTTCGGCTTACATCGACTTTACTTTAGGTAAGTAAGAAATCCTTAATGTAATTTATACGTTTAGGACAATATAAATGTGTAGAACAGGTTGTTTTTTGAGCGTCTGTGGGTGTTCAAAAGTATATAATACGATCTCAAAAAGTATATCTTCATGAAAGTATATCTTTTCAGCCGCTACACTGATGGCCGGCAAGATAAAAGACCATTATTCTTGTCAACAAAAGCCATTAAATTATTGAGAAGAAGAAGATGACCTTTTCAGTTTTCTTCCTCACATAACATATTCGAGACACGAACTATAATAATTTAATAAATGCAACCATCGTAGTCATCTTAGAGTAAATTAACCTAAATTGCGTTTGGCAAAATAATTATTTCAAGTTTTTCAATGTATTTTTCTGTACATTTAATTGTGACTGCGTTAATTTCAATATTATTAGCTGCGAGCTGCTGTGAGTATATGTTGTGTCTGTGTCAAATGTATGCAATATATTCAATATAGACACAACGATGCTGTCTGTATACTCGCAGCTAATATATTGAAACGCCTGTATTTTACTTTTACATATAGACAATATGGACGATCAAATAAGCTATATGGTGTGCGAGTTTCCAAATGAAGAAGATAGTATATCTATTGGATATTTAGAATGGCTGGAAAAGGAATTTACAATGACTGAATTAGATGACATAATTAAATTCGAGACGATAGTGAAAGTTCGATGGCCAAAAGACTGTGATGTAGGCCCAGCAACAGCAATGAAAAAAAAATTGGCCAATTGTCAGTGGGAGGTGGTTGCAACAAAAGTACGGGCATATGGAGGTAAGCATGCAATGATATTTAATAATAAAGAACTATTAGTCTCATATATTATTTCTACAAAGACTCAATTAAGGCTGTAGAAATATTGTAGTCCTTCGTGTTGCAAAGCAATATTAGTTTTTTAATGCGTAAAGCAGATTATATGTAGTTGAATTGAGTTTTGTGTAATTATGTCTGTACTACTGTTTATAAATAAAATATGAAGTGGTGAAAACTTTTAAGTATCATTAAAATTAACTACTAAGATCACTCATAGCGAAATGACTGTAATTATGATTGTAAACATGCATTTTTTTTGTATTATCGATTGATATCTATAAAAATCTCTAATTTTAGTACATTATGATGGGTGTCTACAGTACAATTTTTACATTAAAGTAAAAGTAAACCAAATTCTTATGCATTTTTAAAGTTTTATCTCCAAAGAGCTAGGAGTTCTCATATGCCAAACAATTGCAATCATTTTCAAATTTGAATAAGTTTATAAAATTTTAGATGATAACGCTGTATTGAAATTTTAGGATGGATTAAAATGCGTGAGATCAGAGACAACTTGGAAAAGTATGGTATCACTGAACTTGATAAACGTGATAGGAAACAGTTTACGAAAAAGCAAACAGAAAGTGATAGTAACGAATCGGAAGTAAAAGAGACAAAAAAGGGTGCAAAACAAAAGGTATGACATATATTTTACATAATTAGATATAAATCATGATTTAAATAATCGCATGCTAAAACTAAATTTGCTATTGAATAAGTATAATAATTTTTTATTTATAGAAATTTATTCTAAATGTGAAAAAGGGGAAAGAACTTTTAAAACAGTATAATCATAAAAAGCAGAAATATTCGTCACAGGTAATTTTTTTAAATCTATGTGTATATATATATATTTAATGTTTTTCAATTTTTTTCATTTAAAACGTGACAAAACATTTTGAGATATAACTTTTATACCATATTATAGAGTAAATTTGTGGACGATGACGAATCTGGTGGAGAAAATGAAAAATCTCCTGTTTATAAACAATCAAAGTCACAACTAACAGATACAGTCACTGTATTAAATGAAGAAAACAAAAGATTACGAAGAGACAACGAAAGACTGCGCAGGTTACGATCTGTCAACGAAGGTATTCTTGTTGAATATTTTTTTCTTAATATCGAAAAATCAAATCAAACATTCTGTTAAGGCCAATGTCCGTGATGGTAGAACTCGGTCCGAGTTCTCGGATCGAGAAAAGTGTAGCCAATCAATTCGCAGCTTTTACGGAAAAGCGGCAATTTTATTGGCTACACTTTTCTCGATCCGAGAACTCAGCGACCGAGTTCTAGCATCGTGGACATTGGCCTTATTTACACATGGAAAGTCTAATGATTACAGAAAATCAATCGAGATTAGGACTATATATGTAATTCTTGACTATAACTGTAATTCTTACCTACTCGTAATTTCACTAATAGTTAAAATAAGTTCGGAGTATCTCAATTTTTTACTACTATATAGCTCAAATCACAGTATCAGATAAAACGAACTTCAATTTTTATCTCAATAGTTTTTTTTAAATTATTGTCGAATTTTACTTTATTTGCCTGCAATTTATCAAATAAATAGATAAATTCCTAAACAGCGAGTGCGAAACGTTAATCATTTCTTTACAAATACATATTTTTATATAAACTATAACTTTTTTGAGCGTTTTTCAGTTTTATATACATACATATACTTTATTAAGCAATAAAAACACTTCAATTAATTATTAAAACAATAATTTGTTAATTCTGAGTGGTGACTCAATTCTCTTAATAAGATTCTTAACACAATCATCGTTATTTATTTTTTAGATTTGCCAAAGATAGATAAAATGTTAAAAGATCTCACGGTCAACTTGCAATCTGCATCATGCAAAACCGAAT
>OZ020540.1:8864043-9046043 GCA_963971435.1 Lasius platythorax | reverse complement strand
AAAACAATAATTTGTTAATTCTGAGTGGTGACTCAATTCTCTTAATAAGATTCTTAACACAATCATCGTTATTTATTTTTTAGATTTGCCAAAGATAGATAAAATGTTAAAAGATCTCACGGTCAACTTGCAATCTGCATCATGCAAAACCGAATCTCTCAATCATCAGATAGATAAACTGCAACAGGTATATGTAATTTTGACTTACATTTGCATTAAATCGTATATTTGTAAGTAATATGAAACGATATGCTAATCGTGCTCATTTGTTTCGTAGAAAGTACAAGCAATAAGCAGTAACTGCATTATTGAACGTGAGCGAGATTACACTCCTCCAGCAATGACACTAGACTCTGATCCGAACTGGATCAGCAAGTTGGATCTACCAATAAACAATAAGTTGAAATCATCGTCTCAAAAATCGGATACTTGCAACCCAGAATCACCACTGGAAGACTTCCCTGATACTCCAGACGTCGCGATAAAAGTCAACACACATGAATTGGAACATGTACACGATGATGCAGCAGATAAAGTGAAGTCCTCAGATCATCAATCAATCGCAGTACGCAAGCGTAAAAATCATTACATATTTCAATTACAATGTTATTTAAAATAGAAATTAATATTTTTGGAGTTTCGATTTTCAAGTGTAGTAGTATATGAATGTTGGTTTGGTTTTCAATTCTCACCTGATGCAATTTTATGAATATGAATATCGTTACATTTAATAATTATTTAAAAAATTTTTTTATATTTTGTACAAAATTACAGGAAATAAAAACAGTCGACCTTGGAGGACCAGAACCTTGTGTAGTGAATGCTACTCGCCTTTCCTTATGCAATCACACATCTGCCTCTAAGTTAATATGTGAGATGATGTCCCTGCTATTTACAAAAGAAGAGTTGGCTACCTCCTCGCTTACAGGAACTGTGGCAAATTTTCATTGCGAGAAAGGTGTAGCCGCTAAGAAGAAGCTCGATACAATAAAAATTGAAGCTATGAAAGGTATGATTATAATTTGTGCGATGCAGTATTGATTGCCCATAGTTAGCAGTTTGAAAACTGATAAATATATGTACTTTCAGCATACGTTAAGAACAAGTTTCCATTGGAAAAAGATTTCGAAAAAATATTCCGCAAAACAGTGCAACAGAAGTGCAATAATGCAGTTCCTCGAAATAGAGGGCCAATCAATAATAAAGGACAAACTATTAATTAACAAGTATTAACAAGTAAGCCAGGTCAAACAGCGTAAAAGTGGAAAAAAACCAAAGAAAACAGATTAATCTGTTTCCTAGCTTTAATCTGTTTCTAACATAATTTTTTAATATATATATATATATATTTAATATAAATGTGATTACATAAAATTCATATTTTTATCTTCTATATAATATAAACTCAATTTTTCTTTAAAAAAGTATTTGAAACGTCGTTATTATGCCGAAATTATTTTCGGTTTAAAAAAAATCGATTATCGATACTTTTTTTCTCATTTGTTTCACATCTTATCATTATAATATCTGATTGCTTCAGATAAATTATAGAAATTTAATTTCATCTGCGACTTTTCTTCCATTGGAAGGAGCGATACGATTATGTATCGACATGCGAGGCTGCGTTTTAAGGTGAACATTCTGTATTCGAAGCAGTACATATAAGCGATTTTTCTTGTAACTTCTCATTCTTTTAACGATTTTCAAAAATTTAGCTTGTAAAAGAAATTAGTTGAGGATAGAGAAACATTTATGTTACGTATTGTGCAAAATATCGTCAGTTCTTTGAAACTATTTACTTTTTCACATCTTATGTATGTTTTTTGCAAAAGTTTTTAGAAGAAAATATTGTTAGATATTTCCACCGGTATATATCTAAACAAATTTTGTATTTTTGTTCTTAAAGTTTCCGGGGTTTTGAGGAAAAAAATGTAACATACGTTTGTCATATGATCTTGATTATTTTTCATCTATCTATTCTAAAATTTAGTCATGCGAATAAAAGTACAAAACTATAAGTATAAAGTATAACTAATAATTAATGTAAAACAAAGTGTTGCTTTATTTCTATGAAAATATATATCGTTCTTATTGAAAACTGCAGATCCATTTTTATTCACGTCTTTACGTTTTGTTATTCAGAAAAAATGCCAATCGTTATCAAGTGATACGCGCATCAAATACTATTAATTAATTTAGTCATTATTGGCTGATCAGCTCAAATGCACTACGCGTATCAATTAAGCGCTTGGTATAAACTAGGTCACGTACTAATAATTAAGTAACACTACTAAGGGCTGCGTTTGAGCGAGCACACTTTTAGCGCTATGAGCGTGCTGTTTTTGTTCAACTTACAGTAAGTAACAAAAAAGAACGACGCTGTTAGCGTTAATAATGTCTCCCCGAATGCACACCTTAGTACGAACATAATACTAGTAGTGCGGATGTAACACTACTAGTGCGGACGTAATACTAGTAGTTCGGATGTAACACTACTAGTGCGGAAATAATACTAGTAGTTCGGATGTAACACTACTAGTGCGGAAGTAATACTACTAGTGCGAATTCCAATAGTGCGCGAAATTACTATTGATGTAGTGTGCACTAATAGTTCAATAGTTTTCAATTCAATACTTTTTTTCCGTACGGGTGAATAGTAGAAGATAAGTAATAATAGAATTGAAAAAATATATGGTGATTATTAATACTCTTGCCTAATAGACTAGCCTTTTTTAGCGTTAAGTCTGTGGTTCTCGCATACGCATGCATCTTTACATCGTTAATGGTATTTTTAGATAGTTTAAATGATAGCACAATTATACAAAGATTCAGTCAAGTGTAATATCACTAGTAGATGCTATATCTCATGACAGATTGTTTAAATTAAGTACCTTTAGCTTAGTCGACTTTTATACCTTGTATAATATTTACTGCGGAGACGCAATCCTGCGTATAAGGTAATATTGACTACGCTTCTTTATTATAAGTGAATTTATATGTCTATACGTGGTGTTTAACGCGAAGAATCATATTGTTATAAAAATATGGTTCTTCTTTAATTACTTGATTAATTAACAATTATGTAGGTATATGCATTATAATAAATTCTTAATTCTAATATTGAATATTGTTCTATATGAATGTTTACTTAATGCTTCCAATGTTGCAACGTGATTATGCAATTTATTATAAATAATTAATGTTAATTAAAGTAAATAATTTTATATTATTAATTCTTTTGATAATTATGAATTTTATTCCATAAATAAGGTAATATCTTATTGAATCTTGTAACATTAATAATTTATTGATATAGAACATTATTAATAACAATATGGTGATATTTAATAAAATGTGAATATATCTCAAATGTCGAAATTAAATAGTAATAGTATAACGCATGAGTATAATTGATAATGCGTTTTAATATTAATTTTATATTAAATAATAATAATGCTAATTTTATTTAAATAACCAGTGATGGATCTTGAGTTAATAAAAGAGAGTTGGAAGATTCTTACTCTTTTATGATAACTGAATTTTCCCGCGTCGATCGAGAGTGCGATGGCCTCCTCGGAGAGAGCTGCGAGAGAAAGCTTGGCGCCGGTGCTGTCGTCTGCATGTTGACAGGTGACGCATGGACCTTTAAATTTGTCAGGCGGTGCATCGGTAAGGTTTTTCCTTTTAATAATTCGTTTTCTGACAGATGCAGTAAGTGATGAGCGGTCTATCAGAAAGTAGGCGGTTTGCTGGTGGCGAAGAGAATAGTAAAAAAAAATAAATCGTGACGGACGGCGGCGAAAATTATGTTGAGCTGTCGGCCGTAACAATAGCAAGAGAGATCTGGCTACTGTCGGTACGATTACTTGTCATTAATTAACAAAGGAAGGTAAGACTTTAAATAATTCTTTATAATTAAAGATTAGTTTTAACGATCCGGTCCGAATGTTTTCAGGTGCCGTTATTGAATAATGTGCCTTCCTCGGAGCGTCGAGCGACGGTGAGGAGAGTCGGAGATGAAAAGGCGAAAAATTTTCCCGTCCACGGACGGTGACTAGCGTCAGGCGGAGGCGCCGTACGTGACACTATATGGCAATTTCCATTATAACTATTTAGATATATATGTAAATATCCATAAAACAATAATTTGAGTTTAGTTTAATATACACACAGGTATGCACCCTTGTGTACAGTGATATTGGTATATGTATGACACTGTGTATATGCATGTTGTATGTTGAATCGATTTATATTAATTTCTTAGACTTATTAAGAAAAGACACGTAAAACTAATTGAATTATGTCTATTAAACTCAAAAATATTAAATATTAAATAATAGGAGTTGAGGAAAAATACAGTAAATGAAATATTTTTCTCCATATGTATATATATATATATATATAACTTTAATACTCAATTGAATTGATAATAATATCATTGAATACAACTCTCTTATTGAAATATAAAATACAATATGCTTAGATATAAAATTATATAATTTAGAAATATTTAGATCGTAACACCACTTGTAATATATATATATATGTTAACAATTCTTTCTTTTCAACTCCTGTTTTGCAAATTGGATTCAGCATCCAGATCATGTTATTAGCCCTCAGCAACAATTGTTGATCTGCAACAAAGGAAATCAGTGCATATGTATATAAATATCTATATAAATATCTGTGTAAATAATATTAAGAATAATATTTTTGTAAAAATTAGACAATTACGCACAATATATTCTACTTTATAATTGTCTAATTTAATAGAATTAATAACACTTTAATATAATACTGTTCGAAAACAACTTGGAATGCGGAAGCGCGCGGCACAAAAACAACTCTCGGAACTCATGATCCTATTGTAAGGACGAACAATAGACCTTATTGTTTGAGGCTAAATTTAAACCGACCTTCAAATACGACTATTGTTTGCGATTCTACGAACACATGATCATATTGTATTATCTCACGTGAACCCGACAACTTAGGGTAAGGAACGAGCACTCGACGGTATATTAACCGACACCCCGAAAGCTCGATATTCAGTCGAGAGTATCATTCAGGTTAAGATCAAAACTCAGTAATACAGTCTTATCTCAACACAGTCGAAACACAGTCGAGATCAGTAATATCTCAGTATCAATCAAAATCTCAGTCGATTATTATAACAGTCTCAATCTCATTCCAGTGTCAGATAGTGAACAATAGATATAACCAGCATAGTATATTATAACAAGTCGCCGCTCAAGTGTAAATTCTCTGAACGAGATTTAATATTACTGTTGTGAATTGTAAAACAATCAAATATATACATTCTGCAAATTTCTTGTGAAAAGGATATACTTTATCTGCAACCACAGTGAGTATTCAGAAAATTCTTACTCTCAATTCTTTTGTAAAAATTTTCTTCCGCACGGTCAACGAGCTAATCAGACGTAATTTCTGAAACATTTATAGTACATTTATTTCAAAGTATGCATTATTACAAGATATATATATATATATATATATATATAAGTTGGTAATAAACAACCGCAATTTGATATCCGGCATAGCGCTTGTCACGGGGCGCAGCCACTCACTCACTCTCCATAGCGCTTTTCACGGGGCGCAGCACTTCCATCCTCTCGGCTCGCTTTACACGGGGCGCGCCAATCCTTCAATTCTCTTTGTCACCTAAAACTTTCAACAGAATATATATATATATATATCAATATCAATACAATGTTATATAGACTAATTAAATACATAAATTTAAAATGGCTCGATCCATCAGAATATGGGCCGCTCCAGACGTTCAGGCAGAATACGTCAACTGAGACGTCTTCTGAAAGCTCTCCGCGCCTCCGCCGACTTCCTACCTCCAGCGGGCTATTACGCCGATTTACTAGACGATTTCGACAGGCTAATCGGTCACCCATTGGAGTTAGAGTGCGAAGTTGTCTACGAAAAGTTAAAGGTCAGGCAGAAGCCAAGAATTATTAAAATTAAAATCATATTGCCTACTTTTAAGATCGTTATTAGAAAAAAACCAGAGGTTATAACTATAGATTAATTATTAATAAACTATACTGATTTACAAGGAAACAAAAACTTCTCTCTTTTTCTTTCTCACTTCATATCCATTTTCACAAACATAAGTGTTCGTACTGTTACGTCCAGGTAAGAGAATTGTGTTATAATTCCCGGCGCGATCGTACGCAGCTATTACGCTTGCGCAAGGAGAGAGAGCGAGAGACTCTTGACTCGCGGGGCCGAGCGGTAAACTACGCGTTTCAAGGGCGTTCGCTAAAAGACCGCGCCTAACCGAACAGATAGAGATATTGTATATAGATTTTTATTATATCTTAATTTAATACGCTGATTAGTCGTATAGAGTTTTACGACGAACTGTTAAATATATTCGCGCTATTAGAAAAGAAGAGTATTTGAAGAAATAAATTTTAAACTCACCGTATAGTTAAAATAAATTTGAATAGGTTTATAGAATAAATTCAATTACTTATTTTGATACCCTGATGCGTGCGGGATGGACCGAATAAAGGAGACGACAGGTTTCGAAAACAATATTTTATTTTCTAAATTCCTATAATATGAGTTATGATTAAATATTTGTATGCTAGTGTTAGACTTTACGCCGAGACTGTGACTTTTTTTCTATTAGAATTTTGATTAGCGTTAATGCAAATGTTTAATAGTCAATTTGAATAGAGTTAATTAATCGTCGTCTGTGTCTCGTTGTTTACAGGTGCTGACTGGAGCTGTGCCACGCTCTATATAAAAAGCGCGATACGGAATAGACAGGATGAGTGCCACGCTCTATTAGAAAGCGCGATACAGGAGGAGGATACGATTCGCTTCTCTTAAAGCGCGCCGTGGTCAGGTGGTGGGGGTACCTGTCAGTAGCGGTCGTGAAGTTAGATAAGTATAATTTCAATAAATAGATTAATTGTTATAATGATTATATTGTTTATGGAGAATGGTTAAGCTTGTGGTTTGATTTTAGAAATACGTCGTAGGTGAAGAGTCGAAACTGTCGCTCAAGATAAGAAAAGAATCACCCTTTAAGAGGATTTCAAGTACTACGGTTTATTCGCGTATGATTAAATTCGTTGATTTTCACTGTGATCGCTGAATATAATAATATCAGGAAATGTCACGCAAAAGAAAGAAGGCAATAAATGATTAATTAATAATAATGTGATTAAGATTTAAATATTATTTTTATCACCGTTTTTATCTTACGTTGTATAATAATTAATTAGATTGATTGTAAATGTTAGTCGATCGATAGTAAGAATCAATAGTTATTTAATAGTTTATGAAAAAGAATTCTGTTGTTTATTAATATTCTGATACTCACTGTTGATGTGGATATTCCTTGTATAAGGTAGAGATCCGCCTTGCACTCCGTCCGTCGATGCGGGTAGGCGAGATAAAGTAATCGTTCACTTCCGTAATGTATATAACTATGTATATTTCAAGTATAAGAGTTCACTGTATTGTACAATTTTATGTTATAGATTTATATTAGTCGTAAGCGTCGTATATGATTAACTGTGTAAGTCGAAAATTTGAAGTAGTCTGAATTAGAAGTCGTAGTCTCTGAAGATTTGTAGTCTATATGATTTTATGATATCTGATAATAATGTCGTAGTCCTCGCGGTCCGGTATATATACCGCTGGTTCATCCCCATCTTCGAGATTAGTCGGCGGTCATTGGTCCTTTTCGGGAGATGAAGCACGTGTAATTACAATGTGATCACGCTCGCGAGATCGAAAACATATTTGTCTCCTTATATTTGTCAAGCGTAAACATCTGTATTGAGAATAATATCTCATTGTATTCTCATTGTAAAGCGTATACATCGGTATTGAGAATAATATCTCATTGTATTCTCCTTTGTATTTATTATGTCAATTAAGATTTATTACCCTAATGTATTGAATAAGTTAATTTTATAATTACAGATGTTTATGCGTTGATAATTTTATATTATAATATGGTAAATCGCTTAATTAATAGATAATAGTATTTTTAATCGAGATGTTTGTATATGCGAGTAATTTTGTTTAAACAATTTGTTCACGCTTTTATGTCTAAAAGATTAAGAGAGAGATATTTAATAAGAGAGAGATAGTATTAATAAATCTTTCTGATGGCTTATATGTATGAGTGCATGTACAATCATTTTATGTGCTTATTTGAATAAAGATTTCATTGTTATGTATATAATTATGACTTATAGCATTATTTATCCTTATTGACCTTATTAAAAATAAGTTAGGTATATTACATGAGTCTAAGAGTCTGATGCTAATATGTGATTTTACAAGGAAAGTTACTCGATATGCTACCCATACTTATATTGTTCAATAATTATTTATTAGAATTGTAAATATGAATAGTAGAGGATAAGTAATAATAGAATTGAAAAAATATATGGTGATTATTAATACTCTTGCCTAATAGACTAGCCTTTTTTAGCGTTAAGTCTGTGGTTCTCGCATACGCATGCATCTTTACAACATTAATGATATTTTTAGATAGTTTAAATAATAGCACAACGATACAAAGATTCAATCGAGTGTAATATCACTAGTAGATGCTATATCTAATGACAGATTGTTTAAATTAAGTACCTTTAGCTTAGTCGACTTTTATACCTTGTATAATATTTACAGCGGAGACGCAATCCTGCGTGTAAGGTAATATTGACTACGCTCCTTTATTATAAGTGAATTTATATGTCTATACGTGGTGTTTAACGCGAAGAATCATATTGTTATAAAAATAAGGTTCTTATTTAATTACTTGATTAATTAACAATTATGTAGGTATATGCATTATAATAAATTCTTAATTCTAATATTGAATATTGTTCTATATGAATGTTTACTTAATGCTTTCAATGTTGCAAAGTAATTATGCAATTTATTATAAATAATTAATGTCAATTAACGTAAATAATTTTATATTATTAATTCTTTTGATAAAAATGACTTTTTATTCCATAGGTAAGATAATATCTTATTGAATCTTGTAACATTAATAATTTATTAATATAGAACATTATTAATAACAACATGGTGATAATTAATAAAATGTGAATATATCTCAAATGTCGAAATTAAATAGTAATAGTATAACGCATGAGTATAATTGATAATGCGTTTTAATATTAATTTTATATTAAATAATAATAATGCTAATTTTATTTAAATAACCAGTGATGGATCTTGAGTTAATAAAAGAGAGTTGGAAGATTCTTACTCTTTTATGATAACTGAATTTTCCCGCGTCGATCGAGAGTGCGATGGCCTCCTCGGAGAGAGCTGCGAGAGAAAGCTTGGCGCCGGTGCTGTCGTCTGCATGTTGACAGGTGACGCATGGACCTTTAAATTTGTCAGGCGGTGCATCGGTAAGGTTTTTCCTTTTAATAATTCGTTTTCTGACAGATGCAGTAAGTGATGAGCGGTCTATCAGAAAGTAGGCGGTTTGCTGGTGGCGAAGAGAATAGTAAAAAAAAAATAAATCGTGACGGACGGCGGCGAAAATTATGTTGAGCTGTCGGCCGTAACAGTACCGTGATTAATCGTCGGCACGCCATCGCGGTTGCACCCTCAACGTCGCCCGCTTACCGCTCGGCCCGCGCGACTATTAACGTCAACCCCTCTGTTGGCGTGTCCGCTCTCCTTACGCGCTCTCAACGCAACAACACAACAAAAACGCCCGGGACGTCACATGTGTATAAATGTATATATAGTGCGTGTATAAATGTATATGTAGCGCGTGTATAAATGTATATATAGTGTGCGTATAAATGTATATATAGTGCGTGTATAAATGTATATGTAGCGCGTGTATAAATATATATGTAGTGCGTGTATCTGGATTCGGTAAGTCGGTATATCAATGTATATTTGGTGTGTATTACGGTTTAAAGGTCCCGTCGTGTTTATCACCGCGTCAGCTGTTCGGGCGTGCGGGGCGCGAGAGTGCGCGGGGCGCGTGAGGCGCGAGAGCGCGCAGGGCGCGAGAGCGCGTGAGGCGCGAGAGCGCGTGAGGCGCGAGAGCGCGTGAGGCGCGAGAGCGCGTGAGGCGCGAGAGCGCGAGGGCGCGGGTCGCGTAAGAGCGTGGGGCGCGAGAGAGCGCGAGGCGCGAACGTATGGTTCGGTGTGGGCGCGATTTGGTTCTTGGTCGCGTATTTTATCCGTGCTTTGGTGGTAGGATGCACTGGGAGGCAACGCTTGATGAGATCGCTCGTCGGCGGCAGAGATCTCTCTACCCGCTGAGTTTTAAGATCGTTGCAAGTGTTGGTCGGATCTTTATCGAAAGAGTCGAGATCTCTCAACTGAGACTGAGTTCGCTCAACCTCGGTGCTTTCGGTTTAGGCTGGTTTAGGAAAACTCTTTTGCAAGACGTACCGCGATCACACGGCGGAGACTGAGTTCGCTCAACCTCTTTTTAACTTGTCGAGAGCGTGTTCGGGATCGGTTGCCTAGTACTGTACAAGTACTGAGCGAGATCTGGAACGGAGTGATTTTCTCGGTGTCGGATCGCTTTTTTTATACCGAACAATTACCCGTTTGGGTAATTTCGGCGAGGTTCGTTGGGCCCGATTTGTTTCGCCTAATACGAGTAATTATCGATACGAATTATTTCGACGGCGGTGCGGCAGGGACCGTTGCTCGGCGGTTTCCGTCAGGATTCGGAGCGGTTCGGAAGCGCCGTGACAACGGCTCTGGCTTTAGGCGACGGCGGCCGTATAACGGCTCGATTCGGTCGCGATATTGAAATAATTAAAGAGAACGCATAGCGCCGCTGCATTTGCCCGGCTGGTGTTCGCCGGGCGGCAGCCTTCCGGCGGATCGACGGCCGAGTACAACAATCGCTCAGGGGGGATCGTTACAATTTGTTCATGTTTTTTTTTCCTTTATCTTATAGAGCTAAAGTAAAGAGGTGAAATATAAAAAAATATAAACATTCATAATATTAAAATAAACATTTATTCAATATGTGTGTATGTGCATCTTACAAATGTGTGTGTGTGTGTTGATTAAAAATAATATAAAAATTAAAATATGCAATATATAAAATATAATATATAAAATATATAAAAATATAAAATATGATATATAATAATAATGTAATATGATGTATAAAAACATAATATAATATATATATAAAAAAGTTAAATATATAAAAAATATGTATATAAAAATATAATGAGGAAGGGGGCGGCATTGGCTGCGGCGGCGGAGGCTTCTGTAACAGAAAAATCATTAATATTTTTAATTTATACACTCCTCACAATAATTAGAGGATCACTTAAATTTCCTTAAAAAATTGGCAAAATTCAGTCAGCTGTAACTTTGTTAAAAATGAACCAAATTTAAATTTAAAAAAAGAATTTTAAAGCTTGAAATCTCTACTTTCGAAAGCTCATTACTTTTTTTAAGTTTCTGTAAGTTTAGTAATTTTCACATGTAGAAAACTGCAAACTGGACAAAATTATAAATTTTCTTCTCATTTTGCGGACCTATATCGCGTGTAAAAAAAATATATGAAATTTTTCACCTTCCTAGTGTGAAAGCTTGAAGTTTTCTTAACAAAATCATTTTTTAAAAATGTTTCTACGATTTTTTATTACTGAGTTATCGCCGATTAAATGAAAAATGAGCAAGTTGACTTTAATCATTCATAACTCTGTTAAAAATAATCGTACCGCAATTTTAAAAAAAGATTATTAAAGCTGAAACTTTGCTCTATCGAACGGAATAATTGCCAAAATTTTTACGAAAACATATAGACTGGTTACAAATGAATGGAAATAACGTAAAAATTACCGATTTTTTCTGTTTTTATTTTGACCTAAAAAACAATGTATAGAACAACAACAAAAAATTTGTTCTTCACGTTTTTTTCTACTTTTAAGTACCCTGAATTTGACAAAAAATCGGCGAATAGCTACAAGATTTTTTTCACGGTGGCCACTATGTTTGAAAAAGTCAAATCTTCAAAAAATTGCTTAATTTCAATAAGAAAAATGGAAAATAAAGTCAATTAATGTTAAAAATTGATTTTCAGTACACTGACACTACATAGACCTTTATTAACAATAAGTCTTAACAAAGAGAAAAGACAAATTGTTTGAGTTTTTGTCTCCACCAAAATTTGAAAAAATTTAAAAACCGCCGGCGAACGTTATTCAGAAAATTGAAATAGACCGATTCGTGATTTTTATGGTGGTTCTGTAATGGTATGGGCAGGAATATCTCGATTTTCACGAACACCTTTAATAGTCATTCCTCCACCGACATTAACTTCTAGACGATATGTTCATGAAATACTGCAACCGTATGTTCTACCAATTAAAAATCGAATCGGTAGACGGTTTCGCCTATTGCATGATAACGCACGACCGCACACTGCTCGTTACACTCAGGAGTTCTTGAGGAATCATTAAATCAAGACGTTATTGCATCCGCCAATGAGTCCCGATTTAAATCCGAATGAGCATGTTTGGGATATGTTAGAACGCAAAGTACGCGAAAACTATCCCAACATCGCTGAACTAGCTTCGCTTGTTAGAGCTCTTCGGCAAACCTGGCAGCGAATTCCTCAGGCAGCAATACGTCGTTGCATCAATATGCGAAACCGATTGCGAGCAGTTATTTTAAATAGAGGAGGAAACACGCGTTATTAAATTCACTCACTCACACACAGACGCACACGCGCACACACATGCACACACGCACGCACGCACGCACACATTACACATAAACAAAACGAAGCGTAAATTCGACCGTGCAACCTCCTCGTGGTACGCTTTGAGTAACGCTAATGCCGGCGGTTTTTAAATTTTTTCAAATTTTGGTGGAGACAAAAACTCAAACAATTTGTCTTTTCTCTTTGTTAAGACTTATTGTTAATAAAGGTCTATGTAGTGTCAGTGTACTGAAAATCAATTTTTAACATTAATTGACTTTATTTTCCATTTTTCTTATTGAAATTAAGCAATTTTTTGAAGATTTGACTTTTTCAAATATAGTGGCCACCGTGAAAAAAATCTTGTAGCTATTCGCCGATTTTTTGTCAAATTCAGGGTACTTAAAAGTAGAAAAAAACGTGAAGAACAAATTTTTTGTTGTTGTTCTATACATTGTTTTTTAGGTCAAAATGAAAACAGAAAAAATCGGTAATTTTTACGTTATTTCCATTCATTTGTAACCAGTCTATATGTTTTCGTAAAAATTTTGGCAATTATTCCGTTCGATAGAGCAAAGTTTCAGCTTTAATAATCTTTTTTTAAAATTGCGGTACGATTATTTTTAACAGAGTTATGAATGATTAAAGTCAACTTGCTCATTTTTCATTTAATCGGCGATAACTCAGTAATAAAAAATCGTAGAAACATTTTTAAAAAATGATTTTGTTAAGAAAACTTCAAGCTTTCACACTAGGAAGGTGAAAAATTTCATATATTTTTTTTACACGCGGTATAGGTCCGCAAAATGAGAAGAAAATTTATAATTTTGTCCAGTTTGCAGTTTTCTACATGTGAAAATTACTAAACTTACAGAAACTTAAAAAAAGTAATGAGCTTTCGAAAGTAGAGATTTCAAGCTTTAAAATTCTTTTTTTAAATTTAAATTTGGTTTATTTTTAACAAAGTTACAGCTGACTGAATTTTGCCAATTTTTTAAGGAAATTTAAGTGATCCTCTAATTGTTGTGAGAAGTGTATATTATTAAATTTCTAAAAACTAAGAAGTACTTACAAGCCTTATTATATACAATTTGGACACATATTGCATGGCAAAATTTGATGCAGTGGTTGTCTGCACTGGTTCAATACTCTCCAAGTATCACACCAAAACATGCAGTTTTGTGTCTTCGCACCGCACGAGCTCTCAGTAATAAATCCACCATCCCGAAAAAACATGTTGTGCAAAACTTAAAATAGTCATGAGTCTCATAATAAAAATATATAATGCACATTTATTTCAATTGATCCATGGAAACGATCTCAGCCCGTCCTAACTCTCAATGTGTTTCTTCTACACATTCGTCATCGCTATCACTGTCATAGTCCGAATCTTCTAATACTTCAATTATATTATTGTCCAGTTGTTCTTCTTCATCAGAATCGTCAATAAATATCACTTCAACGTCTGACACATCCTCATCCAAATCATCAATAATCATAACTTCCACATTCGACATATTTGTACAACTCACAAGGTCCAACAGTTAACTTTTACAATTTTCACACAAATGTATACGACTTGAGAAGAACGTAGACTGTATAATGTTGCACACTCTCTTCTCGATTATATATTTTAATTCTACATCTCTTGTCTCCTTCTAACTAGAGTATCATCTAACTCATCATTTTTCTACATCGCAAGCAGGAGACTAAAGTTTTGCTGAATATGCACACGCATATTACACTGTATTATATTCATAAAGAACAAAGGAAAAAAGAAATTAAATTTAAATTTGTAAAAATAATTCATTTATTACAAGCGTCATGGAGAATATCATTTACAGCACATGATAATAATTCACAATCTGCAAGCGATCAAACGCATCACTTTCGCGTATCACTTTTATAGCATTGCATAAATCACTGATATTATTGCGTTGTAAAATAGTTGCAAATTGTTGAAACTTTTGATTAACAATATGTGTATTTTCACATAACCAGAAATACATATGATTGATACAATTTTCAAAGTCGAATAAATGTAGTAAAATCGGTGGTTTCATGTACAAAGAATTACCATCATGCAACACAATTTTTACAATTTCTGAATTAGACATTTTAACCACTTTGATTGTTAGATTTCGAATCCATAATGGAGTTTCAACTGATTGTAGTCGCTCAATCTCCATACATTTCTGCATCAATGATTTCCATGTATCAAAAGACAATACTATTTGATTGCCTCTATTATCACCAAGAACTAATTCCACGCAAGATGCAGCTCCAACGCTGATTCCAATCTCCAAATATTTATACGATGTCGCGGTTAAAACATATCTTCTTCCAAGTATACGAACCGCACGACGAGGCTCGGATAAAATGCTATATAAAATTTTAATAAATTATAAGAAAAATATAAAATATACAATAGTTTATCGAAACTTAATTGTTACATTTCTTCGAGGAAATTTTATTATCCTGAATCGGAACGTAATAATTCATGCTGCTTCCTTTAGCGGAATATGAACCTTTCACACAAGTGGTTAATGCAATACTAAATTATTTTATATTAAAATTCTCCAATGTTGCAAATTGCAATGTGGAAAGGATTATTGCTGATGTATTATTCAAGCGCCTCCGATGTACTACTATTCGTGGAGGGGATTATTGATACTGTGTTATATTCAAGCGCCGATGTACGGCTGCTATTTGTGATGATATCATACCAGAATGTTCAATCAAAAATGTACGTGACAAACCGCGAGAAAAAGATTTAGCCAAAAATGCAACGTAATCTAAATTTTTCACGCGCCAATGTACGGCTGCATGTAATGTGAAACTTTTAACTTTGAGATAACATTGTCTGAAAACATGTGTGACAAAAAGACTAAAATGCGCTAATAGTACAGCTACATGTAATTTGACACTTTTGACTTTGAGATGACATCGTCTCTAAAATGCAAGAATCAATCTAATGAAAACGTACGACAAACCGCGAAATAAAGATTTAGCTGAAATGTGATACAAGACGCTTCACAGTACAAAGAAATATATAATCATGGTAAAGAGGCACACTCTCTCAGTATTTTCATCCAAGGTTCCGAGATAACAGTCATCAAGATCTTGTTAGTTTTGGAAATATGGAGGAGGAGCAAAATCTATGTGAGCAAGCTGTTCTAGTGAATTCGGTAAAAGAGTACATTGTGTGAGAGGCACAATGCATTGCATGTATCGAATCGCTGGAAGATCAAAGTCAAATCAAACGTCCGCGATTATTAATTGGAAATCGACAATCCATGGTTGCCCGAATCGCATGACTCAAAGGTCTGAAAAATTTGCTACGCAGACGCTTCGTACATGCAGGTGCCGGGTGCAGTACGCGAGAAGAAGGACTCATTTGGCGTGAAATTGATACAGCGTTTGAGAACCGCATATTGACTGGTGCGGTCATCAATCACAACCACATCGAACCTCGTCAATTTCTCGAGGATGCTAGCGGTATCGTGCTCAAGAACGTGCGAAAAGTTATGGAAAGACACATTAATGTGAAAGTTAATACAATATTTAACGGTGAGTTTGTGGCGGGTGATAAACTTGCAAATATCAATCAATACGCGAAACTATGAACTCTTTCAGATATCTAATTTACACGAGTGATATGAGCGACGCGTTGTCGAACCCACTCTAGCATCACTAGAAGAATTTCAAGAACGTGATAGCGGTTGGGCACTGTCGCGGATACTCGATTTGACTGTAAATATAAACAAATATAATCCAATGCACGCGGGATGTTATATTAAATTACCGCAGAAGATAATGTTAAAATAAGCAGTGGTTAATGTGAAATCTAATGACAATGCTTGTTTCCCGTGAGCGGTGGTTGCCGCTCTATATCCTGCTGAAAGAGACACGGAACGGGAATCCTCCTATCCGCATTACACGACAGTGCTGAATCTCCAGGGCATTGAGTTTCCAGTGACTGTGAATCAAATTAAAAAGTTTGAACTTGCGAACGACATTTCAATCAATGTATACACATTTATAATACGCATGCACGGGAACGTGGGCATTGTCCCGATACGTCTGAGTGAACTGAAGAAAGACTAGCATATCGACTTGCTGTACGTGGAAGATCCACATGACAACAGCGTTAAACATTTCGCGTGGATCAAGAATCTATTCCGGCTTGTGTCATCACAATTGAGCAACCATAACGGTCAAAAATATATATGCGATCGGTACGTATATTTTAATAAGAATGTAATATATAAATTCTAAAAATGTACAATTGATAGAAGAAAATTATTATATTTTACAGATGTTTGCACTATTTCGGATCGAACGACAAGTTACAGTCACACATGGTAGACTGTCGGAAGATGAACGACTGCCCTATCCTGTTACCGAGAGATGACAAGTGGCTCACATTCGAAAACTACTACAACAAAGAGCGGCTTCCATTCGTGGTGTATGCCGACTTGGAATGCATCTTAGCGAAGACAGATAAGGAGAAAAATTTATATCAACATCACAAAGTATTTAGCATAGCTTATTATGTACATTGCTCGTATAATAATTCATTATCCGTGTATCATTCTCGTCATAGTGTAGATTGCGTATCATGGTTCACCAAAGAACTTAAAAATTTAGCACAAGATGTAAACACTATTTTATCAACTAATGTCCCCATGATAAATTTGACATTAGATGAGTCTGAAACATTTCATAGCGCAACGCATTGTCATATATGTGAAAAACCATTCGTGCAAGATGATATACGCGTACGCGATCATTGCCACCTCACCGGGCGGTACAGATGTCCCGCGCATTCAAAGTGTAATCTAAATTATAAAGATTCTTCTATCATTCCAATAGTATTTCACAATTTATCCGGTTACGACGCACATTTTATAATAAAAAAAAATAGCTACAGCGTTCAAAGGGAGAATCGATGTACTTCCGATAATTAAAGAAAAATATATATCGTTCACAAAAAATATTAAACTTACAGCTTATATTTCCAGATATATTAATTCCAGAAATATTAACTTGCGTTTTATCGATTTGTATAAATTTCTTACAACCAGTCTCGACAAATTGGCTTCATTTTTGAATAAAGGTAAACTCTTAATTTTAAAATCGAAATTTCAAAATTTATCAACTGATAATTTCAATTTATTAACACGGAGGGGTGTATTTCCGTACGAATATATAGACTGTTTTGAAAGACTTCAAGATACATGTTTACCACTGCGCGAATCATTTTACAGTTCCTTGACCAGTAACACAATATCCGAGAGCGATTACGCACACGCTGAGAATGTATGGAAACAGTTCTCCATTCGAACGCTGGGTGAATATAGCGACTTGTATTTAAAAACGGATGTCTTGTTATTAGCAGACATTTTTGAAAATTTCCGCAATAGCTGCATTAAAAGTTATGGACTCGACCCCGCGTATTACTATACTCTCCCCGGATACACGTGGGATGCCATGTAGAAACATACAAATATTACGTTCGAATTGCTTACTGATATCGACATGGTAATGTTTATCGAACGTGGTTTACGCGGTGGACTAAGCCAATGCTCCAACAGATATTGTCACGTACGGCGCCTCTCCCTGACGCTAGTCACCGTCCGTAAACGGAAAAATTTTTCGCCTTTTCATCTCCGACTCTCCTCACCGTCGCTCGACGCTCCGAGGAAGGCACATTATTATCAACAACGGCACCTGAAAACATTCGGACCGGATCGTTGAAACTAATCTTTAATTATAAAGAATTATTTAAAGTCTTACCTTCCTTTGTTAATTAATGACACGTAATCGTACCGACAGTAGCCAGACCTCTCTTGCTATCGATTATGTTAGTCCTGAAAAAGAGAAAGAAAATATTAGTTTATATTGTTTAATACTTACCTTTTTGCGTTGAAGTATCCGAATCTCAATCGCTGTACCTGAAACATAAAAAAAGAACAGATATATATTTGAGAAAAAATTACAAGTAAATAAAATATTATATATAACTATTATTCTCTCTATAGATAAGTATAAAACAATAAGTTACTGTGCAAGTTATAGAATAAAATATACTAAGTTAAAGAAAAGCGACAAGCCTAATAATCAACAAACATACATATACACATTTATACATTTATATATGCTTATATTATACAGTTCAGTATATATGCACATACATATATATATATATATATATATATATATATATGTATATACCCATGAGAAATCATTAGTATGTCAAATTGCAACCCAAATGAGAGTACAAGCTCATAATAGAAAAATAGTGAAACACAAAGACTATGAAACAAGACAAAAGTTTAATTAAATTATATTTAATATGAATTAAAATAATAACATTTAAAGAAATTACATTGATAAAAATTGTTAAAAAAGGGATATGAACGCTATAGGCACTTTCGCGACACCCGGCATATACAATGCACTGCATCTGTATGCATTCAGATACAATATAAAATTATTCTAGGCCACTTTTATAATATCAATCGTCATCTAATTCATTAAAAACGGTAAAGTCTACGAACTACGAAATTAACTATATATACACCTTCAAATAATCAAAACTTTTATTTACATTGATTCAAACGAGCTCAAGTTAATATTTTATAATGATTTGAACATTTCTTTACAAGAAAATCGTGTATAAACAATAGTAAGAACTGTTGGAACAAAAATCAGCATACCTCCCACGTTCTCTCAAAAACTCAGTAAAATGACACATTTTTCACACATAAAAATTAATATCTCTCAAAATATTTGAATGCAATAGTTGAGTCTTGTTTTCTTAGTACAGAGCCACTATACCAACACTCCGGACCGTTAGAATTACCATTCAGACGTGAATTTACAAAAATCACATACAATAGTTTGAAATATACACCGCTTCGAAGTCGTCGAAACCAGATTTTCAACCATTCTTGTTACGGCTCGTGTAGACTTTCGATGATAGTTAGACTAAATTCTCTTTACAGCCATATTCTGCCTTTCTTCTAGTTCCTAGATTTTCTTCTTTAGACCGCCTAACATTAATTTGACATTTGCACCTATCACATAGCAAAACTCTGATTTTTGACATTTTAACATAATATAAAATCAATATATTATATTCTAACTTGTATCAAAGTACTTTTGTTAACAAATTATGGTATAGAATCACTTTGTCCAGTTATCTAAACATAAATCGACATAAACAATCATCTCTATACAGAGTGACTCAAAAATACTTGTACACAAATTGCTATTTTTACTTATGCTTATATATTGATAACTTATATTAAATCTATGTGTCTATATTATATCATACTGTCATTGCATATTGATCTGCATATTCTCTTGTAATATTGACTGTGTAAACTTTTAACAAATGTATATGTGTATGTTATTATATTTAGTAGGGTTGCTAACTGCATACATATGTGTATATGTTATAAATTGCAATAATTTACTCCTGATACGTGCATATATGCACATGTGCGTGTGTTATTCCAAAATGCAATTATTATTTTTTTTGAATAATTTTGTTTTGTTATAATTCATTGGTTGAATGCATATTTTAATCAAATATTCAAACTTACCTTAATTAATTTTTACTAATTCAATGAATGCATATACATTACAATTGATCGACTCAACTTTTGTTAATTGATATAATTAATTGACAAAACGCAGTATCGATTAATTAATGACGCTAATACCAGAAATAATTACATAAAAATTAATAATGAATTTTAAGGATAATGGGAAATAAGGAATATTAAACAAGTGGAACATAGTTTATTTAAAATATAAAGTAATTGTAATTTATTCATTCTTTCAAATTCATAGTACAAGAAACCGAGATGCCAATGTGATGACATCATCGGCGATACAAAACATATCCCAGTGCGAATATTCATATTTCTCGCTCGCTTTTCACATTTCAGTTACTAAAATACGCATTCAATTCATTTATAACTATGTTTAAAATAATATTATAAATTATATAATTATTTTATTGTACAATGAGAATGTTAATTACTTTAATTTACAGCCAATAAGAAAAGGAGTAAGAATCGGAATTTCGACAAAGAATAAAATTTCATTATTCATAAAAGTTAATTAAGATTTTTAATATAAGAAATTTTTTTTGCATTAATAGAAAGAACATTAAATTAAAATTTAATTTCATTATTTCTTAAAACTAATCAACCTTAAATGATTTTCTTTTTCTTTATAAAATTTTCAAAATCAATAGTAAAATATTTACAATGAGGATAATATTAAATCTAAAATATATTAAATTCTAAATTTAATTTCGAAAGCGAAATTCTTATTCTAACTCGCCGGCTCAAGGAATGCGTAAACAAGCATGATCACATTGTATGTCGCGCTGACTCGAAGCGTGCACGCGCCCGAAAGCTATCGAAGTTAGCCGAACAACGCCGAAGCGGCCGATGATCACGCTTGGGCAGAGGCAGTCTGCGTTAAAACGTCGTCCGAGTAAGAGCGTAGTTTCAGAAAGAATTACTCTTGCCCCTTGAACGATAAAATCAGCGAGTATCTGGATTTGTATCGGCCTAATATTCTGTATAATTAGACGAGGTCAATATCTGGCCGCACCCACAAAACGAAGAGTCACTCCGAACGTGACTAACTCGACAAATCTTGTCTTGAGGGAACGTCCCTGCAACAAAATAAAAGGTTGTGAATATTAATCGCAGTGAGTAAACTACAGTCAACCAGACGAAATATATACATGCACATTTATATATATATATATTTCTAAGACTTTCTATTTTTGCTTGTTCACATATATATATATGTGAACACTTGTCTAACATAACCTGTAACTAAATCAAACATTAATTTTACAATAAATATAAAAATAGATATATATATACTTTTCTCCTTTTAATTAATTATAGGGCTATATAAACTATGAAACAAAATAAGAATAATTATATGTGCACATATATATATATATATATATATATATATATATATATACAGTGTTCTGAACATACATGGTCTAGCGAATATAATAAAGTGCAACATTCTCAATTGAAGTGATTAAAAATTAATATAGTGATTGTTCTAATCGGCAGCTTTAATGTTTACAACGATAAATTGCGAAATTATCGACCAATGAAAATATAAGAGCACAGATAATCCATATATAGTGTGATCAATTTCTACATCTATTTTCTTAATTTTATTGAATGATATTGATTGTACGTTAATACTGATAAGATCTACATATAAATTTCTTTCTCTTTCGAATAACTACTAATTTCAATTGCATTTTACAACATTTGTACACAACCTTACGCTAAAATTTTCAAGTATCAAACGATTAGAACAACCACCAAACTGAATATGTTAAATACATACATATAAATAATTACGAATATAATTGGTTTAAACAACTGATTAAGATAAAGAGTATTGAAATAAAATACTTATTATATGTCGAATTCAGAAATGTTACTCTATCGGAACAAAATGTGTCCGCTTATAATTCAACGACACAATTAACTATACGCACGTAAATTAATGAAATTATCTATGAAAATTATGTGATTAAAATTTAATACTAAGTAAAATAACCAATTATATACGGAATGATATACATATGTGAAATAAATGATTCTGATGCTAAATTATATTATTTAATTGAAACACACACACGCATATGCATATAATAAATCATATAAATTACCTTGTTTATTGATTTCTTCTCTCGCGATCTGATTCCATTACCAGTCCGTAAGGGCGTATTATTCCATAGGATTCTCGAATCTTCTCCGACCTCTTGATTTGAATTTATTAAATGAACATTTGGACCTATAATATTATATCACAAGCTTTAATCTTTTCTCTAAATTAAAGGCCCAGTAATAAGGTGCAGTAAATGTTACGTATCTGATTTTGAGACTCAATAGCAGTCACGATTTAGCCTTGCCCTTCCAATCTGTCGCAGCCCTTTTTAAAAATTAGGGTCGATCTCTGAAAATAAGATAGTAAATTTATTAGAATTTATTTAGAATTTATTACACAATAAATTCTAAATTTTCAATATAGAACTTTATCATTACTATTTCCTTTACTTTGAACAATTAAAATCACAATATATACATATAGTGTTACGTCTGAGCGCGGTGGCGGCTCGAAATATTGAGGGAGAGGCTATTTCGAGTGGACGAACCTCTGTGCCGGACAGGGTCGCTTTTCGGGACACTGTTCCGGGGATCGCCCGCGACGGAAGGCCGCTCAGATATGGTTAAGGAGGGTAGTGGTTAATAAAATTTTTCCACGTTGGGAGACACTAATGCGCTACAATGGGGTGAGGGGAATCAATTAAATTCCGTGAACAAGCATATAACAATTATAAAAATTCTGGAATGCTTTCCGGCGATTGGTATGTGTCGTCTCTAATAGTGATGGTGACTCTACCGTCGGTATCCGTTGGGTAATTACCGATGTTAGCGTTATAGATCAAATATTCCCGTTGGCAGGTAAGGCAGTTATGGATGTTATCGACGAGGGTAATAGTTCTATTGCAAGAGGAACACGCGATCTGGTCGATAGTGTAACCGACAGTGAGGGTATGTTTGAGTCTAATACACCATGATAACTTATCCACGAACGGGAGATTGCCAAAGCATACTACGCACAACGCGGCGCGATTTTCAATATGAATGAACGCGGTCGTCTTTGTGCACAAAACAGCTGGATCTAGTAATTCCTCTTCTTCCTCCTCTCGGGGAGGGATGATATAATTCCGGAAAGATCGCGGACACATGGGTGATTGATTAGGGTAATATTAATAGTAGCGTTTAAATAAATAATATTGGAATAATAATATTTGAGTGATAATAATATTTTATTAATATTTGAATAATAATATTTAAATGATAGTAGTATCTTAATAATATTTGAATAATAATGTTTGAATGATAGTAATATTTTAATAATATTTGAATAATAATGTTTGAATGATAGTAATGTTTTAATAATATTTGAATAATAATATTTAAATGATAGTAATATTTAATAATATTTGAATAATAATCTTTGAATGATAGTAAAATATTTAATAATATTTGAATAATAATGTTTGAATGATAGTAAAATATTTAATAATATTTTAATAATAAAATTTAGATGATAGTAATATTTAATAATATTTGAATAATAATGTTTGAATGATAGTAATGTTTTAATAATATTTGAATAATAATATTTAAATGATAGTACTATTTAATAATATTTGAATAATAATATTTGAAATCGTATTTGAAATAATATTCGTTTAGCTTGGGAATTCACAAGCGAAGAAAGATAGCCAGGGCTGCGAAAAGAGAAATCGCCAGTACCTCTTTTTTTTGGTTGGCCCGAGTTTCACTTTTATGGCAGGAAACTCAGGTCCTGTGTTTCACTTTTATGGCCCTGCCTCGGGCAGAGTTTTACCGTGTTTCCAGAAAATTCTCTCAAATAATATTTCGATTCGTAATAGTTATAATTTATTTTCGGGCTTGATTATTTAATCAAATATTCGATATAAACAACAGTGAATATAATTATCCACTTACCTTTAGTCCAAATGTATTATATTCTCGTCGGTTTTCTGGTGCTCGGGGGTAGCTCCGCCGTAGTGCTCGTAGAGGATTTCGGCACGTCGTTCGAGGTACCGGGTGCGTCGAGGGTCGTCCTCTGGTATCTTCAGAGATGGTAAGGATGGATATTCGATAGTCAACGGTATGAGCTTCGATGGCCACTCGATTAATGTGATCGGCTTATTATGATCGCGATTCGCGGACTGGTTAAATAGTTCCTCGTATTCGTTATCGTTGTAGTATGCTCCGATGAGCGGAGAGAATTCGTTTGGCGCGGAGGTGTAATAGCGCGCAACTAGGCGTCTCAATTGATTCTTTCTCCCTGCACGGCGCGTCTTAGGCATAGTTCGGAAGGGTTTAGCATCTTGATCTACGAATTCCCTTCACAACGTTCGACGTGCGGTAGTCCTCACTGTCGAGGCTGCTCTAGGATGTAGCAACGAGCGGGTCGTCCTCTCGGAGTTGCTACCACGTTGATCAGGATTTGAAGAATCGGATTTTCTGCTATAGCGAGCGGGTCGTCCTCTCAGAGCTACCACGTACGATCCGATATAGCAATTGTTTAATAGATCGTTGATAAATAACTCGGCTCGTGCACGTCGGAAAAATCAATTGATAATTAACTGGATTTCGGAAATAGAATTCGAAGATAGGTTGAATATTAGAGTTAGATTTCAAACACACACAATTTATTATAAAGTATTACTACACAAGATTTCACTTAAGACGTTGAGATACAATACTTAAAGTTAGAATTTAGAGTTAGAATTATTATAAGAACTAAGGTTTAGATTTAGTATAAGACTTAAAGTTAGAGTTTGAATTAGAGTTTAGATTTAGGAGAGAGTTCAGAGTAGAACTGCTCGGTTCGGTGTCGCGCTTCAGACTGACGAAGTTGAGGTCTGTTCTGAGGTCCTTCGATTTCGGCGCTTCGGTCGCTGCTTTGCGCGGGAGTGGGGATCCTCGAGTGGTGGGAAGGTCCCGGCACTGGAGGAGCGCCACGCCTCGGCACCGGCCGGAGTTAGGTGTCATGGCCGCCACTGGCGCGCTTTTCAAATAGCGCTAAAAGGACTTAGAAGATATATGCTTAAGAGAAATAGAAAAAGGAAAAAAAAGGGAAATTTAAAAGTGGTAGCGGGACGTGACAATAGTCTTGTTAATAGACTAACATACGAAATATATTTATCTTAAGATTGAATTTTCAACAATAGAAACAAATTAAATAATAGAATCAGTAAAATTATAGTATTTAATACATACCTTATATTTTGTTCCACACCTTTTCTCTCCTATACCATGCTGCTAAAGTTGAGGCTGAAAATAAGAATAACATTAGAATAAATAAATTCAAACCTTCTATATAGAACTTAATATCTAAAACCTACCTCTATCTTCCGGTGCCTTGTGCTCGTTCACAGTAGTTTACCTCTCGGCCGTTGTGAATCCTGCGCGTTGCCTGAAACAAAAGAGAAATATATATATTTATTCAGAAATCAGAGATATATCATAGAATCGATTGTATAACTTACTACAAAATTTCTAACCTGTGTCGCTTAGACCCAGCGTTAATTAAATAAACCAGTGACGGGATAAATCGCCTGCCGCCACTCTCAAAAGCAAAAGCGATAGATAGCCTGCAAAATAACCAAATTCAATAATAAATATACTGTTTAATTACACAAGAAAAGAAAAGGAAAGAAAAAAACGCAAAATTTAATGTCACTTGGACATGACAATAATGTAAAGCAAATTATACAAAAGGTGATTCTATAAATTAAAAAATCCATGGCAATATGCCTTACGCTTATATTAATTTTATTAAAATAGTATTAGAAATTCAAGCGACAGAAATTATTCTTGAAACGTGGCAACAATGCTATGAGAAATATTAAACTATCAGATGCCACATCTTTCGATTGCATGCGGCCGATCGATAATTCTCCATCACCGCATTCTCAGAATAATCGATGCAACGTTGCAAACTACTGAGCGGCGATCTCTACATATGATGACAGCGTTTTTCTCGGAAGATCGGAGACACCTAGAGGGAATATCTGCACATGACCCATGAACCCTTTGTGTCTCACGGGTATATAAACCACAGATCTCGAGGCGAGACGCACTTCACTTCGGGCATTATTCATCATTAATTCGGCCACTAATCAGTCATTATTTCTCTCGGCATTAACATTCAACATTCTTTAATTCGCTCAATCATAAGCACTACAATTCTAAATCATCTTTCGAACACACCTCGTCAACTTATCTGCGAAATTTAATTGTCGGTCTTAGATTCTGTTAGAAATGATTTATGTGAACCACACAAATATATAGCTGACACAATACATATGTGTATTTATTTCAGAGATAGGCAAAGGTATACAAAATAGAAAGAACTCAATTAATAGTGTCTGATAGATCTAACGTGCAGAAGGCAAATACACACTCAGAAGTGAGTGAGAGTCGCAACGAACGTGCGAACAAAAACACAGATGTCGCTATCTATAATATAATGTTTTGAACATGCATTTTCTAACACCTCCTCTTGTTCATGACGTCATCCTCAGGACCTCCAGATATGTTGAAATTTTTGTCCATGTTAAACTCTTTGTAAGCAAGTCAGCCACTTGCTCATTTGATGAAATGTAACTAACAGTTACGTTTCCTGCTTCTTGCTTTTGTCTAATACGATGAAAACGTACTCCAATATGCTTAGTTCTTTTGTGGAACTCTGGATTCTTTGACATTGCTATCGCGGCTTGATTGTCTACTTTCAATTCAGTCATTTTTGTTTGTTTTAGACCGAGGGATTCCAGTAGTGGTCGCAACCACAAAAGTTCCTTCAATGCTTCCGAAATTGACATATATTCTGCCTCCGATGATGAGAGAGCTGTAACTCGTTGTAGACTCGATGACCAGGCTATCGGTCCACCATGTAACATAAATATGTATCCAGATGTTGATTCTCTTTCC
This sequence comes from Lasius platythorax, assembly GCA_963971435.1. Classification (NCBI taxonomy): domain Eukaryota; kingdom Metazoa; phylum Arthropoda; class Insecta; order Hymenoptera; family Formicidae; genus Lasius; species Lasius platythorax. The sequence goes on along the minus strand of OZ020540.1, from coordinate 9,018,719 downwards.
ATCAAATCACCAGCATAGTCGGAATCACAATATCCAACTAATCCATCTTCTGTTTGTTTATTGTAACACAATGAAAAACTAATTGTGCTCTTGAGATACCTCATAACATGTTTAACGGCTCTCCAATGCAGTTCAGATGGATTATTCGAAAATCGAGCAAGCGTGCTCACGGCATACGATATGTCAGGCCTTGATATTAATGCAATATAATTCAGGCTGCCTACAACTTCTCGATAAGGAAATCTCTTCTCACTTAATTCTTCTTCATTCTTCAGCTCCGATAATTTGACAAAACAAATCATTGCTGATGTTGTCGTTTTACAATTTTCCATTTCAAATCGACACAGCATACGAGATATGTATCCTTGCTGATTAATGCAGATCGTCTTCATTTTTCGATCACGATTAATTTCCATGCCAACATAGCATGATGGCTCATGACATGTAATTTCAAATTTTCTTCTTAATGAGGAAATAAAAACTTTTAATGATTCCGTTTTTGCAAGCTATGAGTCCATCATCAACGTACAAACATAGAATCATCCAGTCATCCGTATTGGCACCTCTTGTAAAAATACATGGATCTGAGTCCGATTGTGTTAGACCATGTTTCATTGCAAACTCGTTGAAAAAAATATTCCAATTTCTAGATGCCTGTTTGAGCCCGTAGAGACCTTTTTGCAGATGACAAACACGATCAGTTCCATCCTCGTATCCTTCAGGTTGTTGCATGTAAATATCTTTCTGAAGTGGACCGTTGAGAAAAGCCGTCTTTATATCAAAATGTATCATTTCCATGTCATACTTAGCAACTATTGCTAAAACAGTTCTTACAGACTCATAGCGAACTACAGGTGAGAAAGTCTCAAAATAGTCTACTCCTCTAGTTTGATTAAAACCTCGAGCAACTAATCTTGCTTTATAGCGCTCAATCGTTCCATCGGTTTTTAGTTTTGATTTAAAAACCCACCGACACGAAACTACAGATCGACCTTTCGACAACTTTTCCAGCTTCCATGTTTGATTCTTTGTTAATTACGACATCTCTTCATCAATTGCCCTTTTCCAAAGATCAGCATCTTCTCTGGAAATTGCATCTTCATAGGAAACTGGATCCATCGATATCTTCATTGCAGCAATATACGCCGTTTTATTCGACCTGCTTCTTAATTCTCTGTCTGTTGGAGAAGCTGGTTTCTCAAAATTCTTTGAACCAAATGGTCGTCCTTTCTTCCCTTTTTTAGGCGATGATTCTTCACTTGTGTCATCTATTGCCTGCACAAAAACATCATCATCACTTGAGTTTGTTTCAGCTTCATCATCACGTGAGTTTGTTTCGGCTTCATCATCACTTGAGTTTGTTTCAGCTTCATCATTTTCAACGGGTGAATCTTCAAGATCCTCCTCTTGCTCGCTGGATGGTAGAGGAAATAATACCTGATTATTTACATCCGTTGTATCTTGTATTATAACATTGGAAACTCTTTCCACGATTTTCTTTATAGGATCAAAAACTCGATAAATTTTATCAGTTAGTCGATCATATCCGACAAACACTGTCTTCTTGGCCTTAGGATCCATCTTTCGCCTAAATGAATTGGGAATATGTACAAAAGCCTTTGCACCGAAAACTCTAAGATAAAAAACATCAGGTTTCTTTCCATACCATTCGTTATATGGAGTTGTACTCATAATCCCTCGATTTGGCACTCGATTACAAAGATACGCTGCTGTCCCAACAGCTTCCGTCTAGAGTAAATGACAATCCGTCCTTGATAGATCCGTGTTAAATAACAACGATCGAGCAGTATCACACAAAGTCCGGTTTTCTCGTTCTGCCATACCGTTGCATTGCTTGACGTTAGGCGGTGATAATTCGTGAATAATACCCATAGACTTGAGAACTTCTTTAACATTTTCATTTACATATTCAGTTCCGTTATCCGATCTTAAAGAGATTGCTTTTCTTCCTGTCTCTCTTTCTGCATTTATGAAGAACTGTTTTAAAATGTTCGATACTTCATCTTTTGTTCTCATGAAGAATACTCTGCGATAACTAGATGCTTCATTTTTCATCGTCAGAAAGTATTTGCATTTATTCCACGACATTATCCCAATGTGACAAACATCTGAATGAAAACGCTGACCAGGCAGACAATCGAGTTTTCCTCGGGTAGGATGCAAATTAATTGTTTGTTTCCCAAAATGACATGAATTACGATCATTTCTTTCTGTAAAAATTACTTCAAGTCCATCTGTAAGATTATTCTTTGACATTGCTTGTATTACTTTATCACATACGTGACCAAGACGTTGGTGCCATATTCCAATTGATTGAGCCTCCTTTACAGAGATCGATGGTGGTTTGACTCGAATGAAAGGAACATATTGATTTCCAATCCTTTTCCACCTAGTATCGTTTTTCGTCCATTTACTAGACGCATGATCCCATTTCCGTGATAAAAGCCATATTCTTTTGTCATTTCCATGAACGTTGTCGAAAACAGCGATTCACTGCTCATGTCCTTTGAGTAGTATACATTTTCCCATGTTCGTTCTTCCCATTGCTTGCCATTAACTGATTTCTCAATTTCAATGTTACCGACATGAGTTGCCCATAACGTTTTACCGTTTGCAATACTCAGTACTATCGGTGAAGTAAGCTTGCGTAAAGATGAGAACCACTCTAGATTTCTTGTCAGATAAACGCTTGCTCCTGAATCTGCAATGATACAATTATTAACATTTGCCTTAAAAACGGGCGATGCTGACAAACCGCTTTTATTCTTGTAATCTTTTGACACTTTCTTTTCTTCAGATGCTTCCGGTTTTTCCGATTTTATCGACTTTGACCAACAGTCCCGCTGCATGTGTCCCTTTTTGCCGCACTTGTGACATTTACCCTGAAAAGTCTTATTGATTGTTTTCTTTGTTTGATTGTTTGTTAATTTTGATTTAGCTTTAAAAACTTCATGCGTTGTATCATCCAGGCGTTCCGCAATACTTCTTTCTGCATTTGTGAGTTTTTCTAAGAAAGATTCTAATGAGACATCCTCTGAAAGAGTGAACAACTCGTAACAAAATTATCAAAATCTTTAGGTAAACATCCTAATATCTTTGCCATTAAAAGTTTTTCATTAAAACTTCTACCAAAATCTTCTGACTCTAATGCTTCAATTCTACGAGCAATGACCTTAAGTCCCGCTACAAATGTGCCAACTGTACTGTCTGGCTTCCACGAATAAATAAAGAACTCACGTAACAGTTCTAGCAAAACATTTAACGTTTTTGGCTCATAAACAGTCTTAATTCTCTTCACGATGTCCGCCGATGATTCACAATCACATACTTGATCAAATGTCGTATCATCTAGCGTTGACCTAATAATTGAGCGAGCTTTGCTGTCCTTTATCTTCCAGTCCTCGATTTCTCTACTATTAAACAGTACCATCGTCGTTTCTTGCTTCTTCCGGCTTAACTGTAATGCCACCAGCGATTTCCCATATTCGATGACTTTCGAGAGCGTCTCGAATCTCAATCTTCCAGCGACTATACGTTGCCTTTGAAAGCTTCGTTACTCGAATTTCTCTAATGAAATTTTCGTCAGCCATAGTTCTTTACAGTTGTTACTAGCGAAACAATTTCACTTAGCAACTCTTAATTATACAGTTATACTTCTGCAAATTCACTATGTGTCGTTTCTCTAACCTCAAAACGTACACATGCCAGTTAAACAAACACTTTAAGTTTCATAATCTGTTAGAAATGATTTATGTGAACCACACAAATATATAGCTGACACAATACATATGTGCATATATTTTAGAGATAGGCAAAGGTATACAAAATCTTTACAAAAATTAATCGCCATCAAAGATATTATCTTTTCAAAAAATATATAAATTATATATTTTTTATCTTAAAAATTAATCGCCATCAAAAATATTTCTTTTCAAAAATTATATTCATAAATTTTATTTTATCTTTATTAATAAACGGGAAAAAACTTAAAATATTAGCATCAAAAAGAAGTGAAATAAAAAAATCACGCTAAGTAAATTTAGAAAAATATAATGTATATTCAGATAAATTATTTTCTATAATATTAGAGTAAATCTATTTAATGTAAGATGCAGAAAAAATTAAAACAGCGAAATTTTGCATTCTTTTATTTATCTAATATTGCATTCTATTCTATTTGCAGAAGCAAATGAAATGCAATAAAATATACATATATGTATAGTATAGTAGGGGGTGTAAATATATATGCAATAAAAAATATATATAATATAGTAGGGGGTGTAAACATATATATATAATAAACTTTATTTACATCTCTAAATAATTATTCATATTTATTTAATCCAAATATACTCAAACGTATATTCAAGAAAAGATAATACGACAAAAAATGTAAAAAATTTAAAAATTAAACTTTAATGCAAAAAAATTTAAAGTTAAAAAAATAACAGTTAAAAAATTGAAGTGAAAAAATTAAAAGAAACATTTTATGCAAAAATTTATAGTTAAAAGGATAAAAGCTAAAAATTAAAGTTAAAACAATAAAAGTAAAAAATTACATTTGCAAAAACATAGCGCTGTTTTTCCAAGCTCTTTGCAAATTAAATTTTTTTACCTTTATTTCTTTAACTTCAATTTTAACTATAATTTTTTTAACTTTAAATATTTTTGCATAAAATCTTCTAACTGTAATTTTTGTAACTTTAAATTTGCATTAAGAATTTAATTTTATTATTTTAATCTATTTCTTAATTTTTATTTTTTTTACTTTAAATTTTTTGCATTAAATTTTTTTACTTTAATTCTTAATTATAATTTTTTAATTTCCTTCTAACTTAAAATTTTTTAATTTTCTAAATTTAATTTTTTGTTTTGTTTTTTTTTTTTTTTTTGAATATACGTTTGAGTATATTTAAATTAAATAGATATGATTAAATATTTAGACGTAAATAAAATTTATTGTATACATTTATACAGGTTTCAAAATTGTACGGCACTATTCTAGGAACGCGTTCTCTAGGTCAAAATAAACACAAAAGTTCATATAAACATATATCTCAAACTTATTTATTATCGAGATATTAAAGGATAAAGATATATTTCTAATAGTGTAATGTGGCTCTTAGAAGTTTTTATGACAACTGGTCGACAAAGATTTCAACGAACTGCAAACTTTGAAGAAGAATTACTTGAATGAATTACTTGAAAAATCACTTTGAATGGTTATTTTTACCCTTTAATATCTTGATAATAAATAAGTTTGACCTATGTTTATATGAACTATTTTGCTTATTTTAGCCGAGAACGCGTCCCTAGAATAGTGCTGTGCAATTTTGAAACACCCTATATAAATATATTGAAAATATATAATTGGAAAAACAGCGCTAAGTTTTTTGCAAATGTAATTTTTTTACCTTTATTTTTTAACTTTAATTTTTAGCTTTTATCTTTTTAACTATAAATTTTTGCATAAAATATGTTTCCTTTAATTTTTTCACTTTAATTTTTTAACTGTTATTTTTTTAACTTTAAATTTTTTTGCATTAAAGTTTAATTTTTAAGTTTTTTACATTCTTTGTCGTATTATCTTTTCGTGAATATATGTTTGAGTATATTTGGATTAAATAAATATGAATAATTATTTAGAGATATAAATAAAGTTTATAATATATATATATATATTTACACCCCCTACTATACTATATATATATTTTATTGCATATATATTTACACCCCCTACTATACTATACATATATGTATATTTTATTGCATTTCATTTGCTTCTGCAAATAGAATAGAATGCAATATTAGATAGATAAAAGAATGCAAAATTTCGCAGTTTTAATTTTTTCTGCATCTTACATTAAATAGATTTACTCTAATATGATAGAAAATAATTCATCTGAATATTATAAATTATATATTTCTAAATTTACTTAGCGTGATTTTTTTTATTTCACTTCTTTTTGATGCTAATATTTTAAGTTTTTTCCTGCTTATTAATAAAGATAAAATAAAATTTATAAATATAATTTTTGAAAAGAAATATTTTTGATGGCGATTAATTTTTGTTAAGGTAAAAAATATATAATTTATATACTTTTTGAAAAGATAATATCTTTGATGGCGATTAATTTTTGTAAAAAACTATTTTGGCTGGAGAGAGATATACTTAGCGCTTTTTTTACATCTGTGATGTTTTTTTAGACGGATTTCACAATTTTTTGCAAAATATAGTAAGACATTAAAAATTATATACGTGCGTGCGTGCGTGTGTGCGTACGTGCGTGCAACTATCACCATGTCTTTCAATAATTGCGATAACATTTTCGTTCTTACTGTTTGTCTGTGTTTTTCGGTATGTTTTGCATATTTGTCAATATTTATATTATATCTTATTAAGAATATAATCTCTCTTTCTCGCTTTCTCTCTCTCCCTCTCTCTTCCTCCCTCCCGCTCTCTCTCCCACTCACTCACTTTCTCTCTCTCACATACACTGTCTCTCTCTCTCTTCCCCTCTCTGTACGCACGCACACATTCACGCACAGGTACGTACGCACGCACATATGCACACACAGCAAAATGCAAATGCAAATGCGCTCGCACGCATAAGAGCGCGCGCATGTATGAGTGCGCGCGCACGTACGTGTGCATGCATGCGTATGTACATTTGCGTTTATGTGTGCGTGTTTACGTATGTGTGCGAGCGTAAGTACGTGTGCGTGCATGTGTGCGTGCGTACAGAAAGGGAGAGGGAGAGGAAAGGAGAAAGGGAGAGAGAGAGAGAATTGGTGCGGAATTGATGCGGAATGTATGCGGATTAGGTGCGGAGTAGGTGCAGAACGGATGCGAAATGGATGCAGAATTGATGCGGAATGAATGCGGAAAGATGCGGAATAGATGCGGAATGTATGCGGAATAGATGCGGAGTGGATGCGGATTAGATGCGGAGTGGATGCGGAATAGATGCGGAGTGGATGCGGAATTGGTTCGGAATAGATGCGAAATGTATGCAGATTAGGTGCCGATAGGTGCGGAATAGGTGCGGGATGGATGCGGAGAGATGTAGAATATATGCGGAATAGGTGCGGAAAAGATGCGGAATGTTGCGGAATAAATGCGAAATGGTTGCGGAAAAGTTGCGGAATTGATGCGGAATGGATGCGGAATAGATGCGGAATGGATGCGGAATGGATGCTGAATAGATACGGAATAGGTATGGAAAAGATGCGGATTATGTGTACTAAGAGAGAGAGAGAGAGAGAGAGAGAGAGAGAGAGAGAGAGAGAGAGAGAGAGAGAGAAGAGACGGAGAGAGGGAGAGAGAGAATAAGAGAGAGAGAAAGCGGAAGAAAGAGAGAAATCGGGAGAGAGAAAGAAAGCGGGGAAGAAAGAAAACGGGAGAGAAAGAAAGCGGGAGAGTGTAAGAAAGCGGGAGGGAGAAAGAAAGATAACGGGAGGGAGAGAGAGGAAGCGGAAGAGAAAGAAAAAGCGGGAAGGAGAGAGAGAAAGCGGGAGGGAGAATGAGAAAAAGCGGGAGAGAGAAGAATAGCGGGATGGAGAGAGAAAGAAAGTGAAAGAAGGAGAGAAAGCGGGAGAAAGAAAGAGAGAGAAAGCGGTAGAAAAGAAGAGAAAGCGGGAGAGAGTGAGAGAAAGCGGGAGAGAGAGAGAAAGGAAGCGGGAGAGAGAGAGAAAAAGCAGGAGGGAGAGAAAGAAAGCGGGAGGGAGAGAGAGAAAAAGCGGGAAAAAGAAAAAAGCGGGAGGGAAAGAGAGAGAATGTGGGAGAAGGAGAGAAGCGAAACAAAGAAAGAGAGAGAAAGCGGTAGAGAAGAAGAGAAGCGGGAGAGAGTAAAAAAAGCGGAGAGAGAGAGAAAGCGGGAATGATTGAAAAAGCGGGAGGAAGACAGAAAGAAAGCGGGAAAGTGAGAAAAAGCGGAAGGGAGAAAGAGAGAAAAAGCGTGAGAGAGAGAGAGAGAGAGCGGGAGAGAGTGAAGAGAGAGAGAGAGAGAGAGAGAGAGAGAGAGAGAGAGACAGAGACCAGAAGAGAAAGAGGAAGCGGAACGTGCGCACGCACACAACTTAGAAAAAATTTATGTGTCTTGCGACAGTGGCGCCATCTAGCGGTGTATTAGTGAACCTGGAAAAAGATGGCGGCTTGCGACAGTAGCGCCATCTAGCGGTGTATCTGTGAACCTGGACAAGTCCGACGACGTATCTGAATGACACATTTTCGACAGAAAAATGCATGATGAATATTAAGATCTTTACATCCAATGTATCTACCAGTGTCATTATGGTATCATTACATTTGGAAAAATTCATGTTTTCGATTGATGTGTTCATTTTCTTGAAAAGATGGTCCGATGTACGAGATATTTCAATTTATTTTTAATTATTTTCGTAAAAACGTCCTCGTTCCGGTAAATGATACGCAGTAGCGTCTGTTAGTAAAATATTGAAAAAAAACGAAAGATATACTTAGCGAGACGCTACCGCGTTTCTTGATAAAAAGAACTCAATTAATAGTGTCTGATAGATCTAACGTGCAGAAGGCACATACACACACAGAAGTGAGTGAGAGTCGCAACGAACGTGCGAACAAAAACACAGATGTCGCTATCTATAGTATAACGTTTTGAACATGTATTTTCTAACAGATTCGTTGAGCCAAGATCAATGTAAAGAAAAATTCAAATAGAAAACTTTATACACATATCTGCGTACATCAATTCAGCCTTCATATCCCGAGACCGAGGTCCTTGAGAAGAAGCAAAGGCTCGATGCACGCAACGATCTCGGACAGCTAAGGTTTGCAGACACTATATAGTAAGTAATTAAAACTTTTTCTAACTCAAGATACCCATACTCTGCAAAGATTAGAAATTTATAATCGACTGACAATCACTTACCATTCTACCTCATTAGCTTTCCATCATTGCTCAGCATCCTGAATGCTCTTAGCAATAATCTTACCCCTTATATAATAAAAAGAAACTCCCCTGTCAAGCACTAGCACGTAGCTGACAGTTTTTTTCCGTCAGTCTTTATTAAGTTACATATCCTCACAATTACCCTAATCCATACTACAGTATTAATACTAAATAGTACTTGAATCTTTATATTGAAACAATATTGCTGTTGTCACTCTGACGTTGTCCATTCCTCGTTTCCATTCCTCGTTTCCATTCATAACATATCCCGGCATTCGTTGCCAGGATTTATAAGATATCCCGGCATTCGCTGCCAGGATTCAAAATATATCTGGGCATTTATTGCCAAGATTCGTAACATATCCCGGCATTCGCTGCCAGGATTCAAAATATATCCCAGCATTTGCTGCTAGGATTCACAAAATATATCCAGGCATTTGCTGCCAGGATTCATAAGATATCCCGGCATTTGCTGCCAGGATTCATAAGATATCCCGGCATTCGCTGCCTGGATTCAAAATATATCTAGGCATTTAGTGCCAAGATTCGTCACATATCCCGGCATTCGCTGCCAGGATTCAAAATATATCCCAGCATTCGCTGCTAGGATTTACAAAATAATCTAGACATTTGCTGCCAGGATTCGCTAAGTAATCTAGGCATTCGCTGCCAAGATTCAAAATATATCCAGGCATTTGCTGCCAGGATTCGCTAAGTAATCTAGGCATTCGCTGCCAGGATTTACAAAATAATCCAGGCATTCGCTGCCAGGATTTGCTAAGTAATCTAAGCATTCGCTGCCAAGATTCAAAATATATCCAGGCATTTGCTGCCAGGATTTGCTAAGTAATCTAAGCATTCGCTGCTAGGATTTACAAAATAATCTAGGCATTCGCTGCCAGGATTCGCTAAGTAATCTAGGCATTCGCTGCCAAGATTCAAAATATATCCAGGCATTCGCTGCCAGGATTCATAAGATATCCAGGCATTCGCTGCCAGGATTTACAAAATAATCTAGGCATTCGCTGCCATGATTTGCTAAATAAATCTAGGCATTCGCTGCCAGGATTTATAATATATTCCAGCATTCGCTGCTAGGATTCACAAAACAATCCAAGCATTCGCTGCCAGGATTCATAACATAATCCAGGCATTCTCTGCCAGGATTCACAAGATATTTGGGCATTTACTGCCAAGATTCATACCTAAACATCCTTGTGCCAGAATTGATAAATAATTCAGGCATCGTCGTGTTTGGATTGATAAATTTCTTCGTATCTTTATCCCTCCATGTGAGAATTGACAAAAATTTCAATACATAAAATATTCCTACAATATTAAATTAGAACCTATATCCACATGTTCAATCACATTTATCTAATTTTTCATTATCCTACTACATACTCCCTTGTAGATGGTTAACCTGGCATACAACCAAACTATCCAAAAGAAGCGAAAGCATAGAGCCGGTAAAAAGACACGGGCTAATCGGCTTGCTTCGCATTTACGTTGGCTCAAGCGACAAGAACACGAAGCCAAGCTTCATGCCGAGTCTAGTGAAACCTCCTCTTTGACTCCGGGCACTTCTACATTCATTACCTCTAAATCTGAGATACCTACCGGTTCTCCTCAAAAAATATTTAATTCAGAAACTGCAATTACTGATAATTCTAAAGTTGAATTATCAACATCAGATGAGCTTAACAGTCTAAATTCATATCTATCAGAATTGACAGCATTCGAAGAATTACATCAAAATATAACTTATCAAAAGAATACTTTAAGTAAACAGAATCAAATAAAACCCTTGCAAGAAGATTTAATATCTCAATTAAAATCGCAAGTATCTGATGAAGAGCATCTTCACATAAATGAATATGCTCAATACCTGGATTCATAATTGATTAATTACTCGTTATTATGATATACTTAAAATTTTCATAAATCTAATTCAAAATACTCAAAGATAAATTATAAATATTCCGTACCTTACAGATAAAGCCTTTATATTCTGACAAAGAAATTAATATTATAATAGCTGATGAATCTGATACAATTTTTACAATAATACTTGGACTGATCGATGACTATTTCATCGGATTGTTGGATATACATCAATTAATTACTTTATTAGAGAACCTCTAAATCCCTGAACCGCATATAAACATTTACATGCACACAATTACAAGTATGTATAATTCTAGTGAAAACTCTAGTAAATATTAAAAGTCCAGCCTCATTTCACTTCCCTAGATCACCTCAGTCCTTGCTCTCGGCGTCCCTGGGGTATAAGGCTGATATTACATGTGTCGTACGACGAGCTTGTCGGACGTTCCGATTGGCTGGCGACGAAATACAAGTGGGGTGCTTCCGTCGGAAAGTTACTATATTTCTTGTCGGAAAAAAGTTGGGCAAGGACGAACATTTTACGACAGTCGTAACAGTCCTAACCTACCCTACGATTATGAGTGGTGTGGCATCGGGTCACTTATTGTTAAACGAGAAAATTCTGATCGACAAAATAAATATAAAAGACTATGTAAGTACATTATATTTTTTGCTTATAAAAATAACAAATATCATTTAATGCAAATGTAATGCCACAAGTAATAAACACAATATAATAAAATTATTTGTAGTTGAATCTTCCACGGAAATGTGCGATTTGCAAAACCATAATATCTGACAAAGAGATATTAGAGAAACATATTTGTTTTTGTAACTATCCATACATTTGTGTAGATGAAAATGGGCATTTATGCCCACAACGTGATAAGTAAAACTGTCATTACTTGATTAGAATATTTTAAGAATTATTTATTTATTATTTATATTAATGGAATGAATTAATTATATGGCATAGAAGATGAAACTATTATATATGAGCCAGCATCGTCACATTCTACTGCAGCTGTATGTGGTAAATAAATATTTCATATGTAATATTACTATATCATATATTTAATTAACAAAAGACATTAATATTTCTCAGTATATCTATATAGAAACTTCAAATGCTTGTATAGCTTTTTGATTAAAATCAAACAATTTAATAAAGAACAATAACAGCCAATTGCAAATCTAATTTGCATATATTTAGGATTTGTACTGTACACATACGCAGGTATGATTTAATGAAATAATTACCTGCATATGTAGTATATTATAAATATATGCAATTAAAATTTGCAATTGGTTCTTATTTATTTTATTCTTATATTATTTGATTTTCATGTACAATACATGCTAAATATAACAACGATAATATATTATAATAATTATAGCATTCCATGTAGCATAATGACATCTCTAACATCAATAATACGTTATTAAAACGTTTTTGGACGTCATCCTGCTACCTAAGATTATAAAAATATATTTATATTGCAGAAGACATTGAGGAACTTCTTATATCAAATGTAAGAAAGAGAAGAGCATTATGGGATCATACATTGTCAATTGCAAAAAGATCTCGAGATATAATTACAACACACTGGCAGGAAATCTCGAAAGAATTAAACGGTAAGTTCAATACTATTTGGCTACGTATTACTTTTTAATCATTATTCATTTCTTTTGTCGAAGTGTTTTTAACTTATTTTATAGGAATTTTAACGCCAGATGCTGCTTGCAAAAAATGGCGGTATCTTAAAGATTCATATACACGCATTCGTAATGATGTAATAAAGAAAAAGAGTGGTTCTGCCACAAGTAAACCTGTCAAATGGAAGTGGTACGAATATATGAAATTCCTCCATGATACACAGGATTCTCATAAGTTAGTATATTCAAATATTGTTTACGCAGAAATGATTATTGGCATTCTTTTAAAAATAAGTTTAATATAATTTAATATAAGTTTAATATAATTTAAAATAAGTTTAATATAATTTACCGATAAAGTTTTTTTGTTTTCTTATATTAATTTTTATTAATTTCTCTCTCTTAAAAGACGGAGCGATATGTAACAAATTAATAATATATATAATGAAATATCTTTTTATTACATTTTTATATATAAATTTTGCTTTATATTTCAGTACCGCTACTAACATTCCAAGTAAAAGCAGCGACTGTGCGTCTACAAGTGAAATATCAGAATTGGAAGAAGAAGCTGCTCACATGCAAAAGCGACGAAAAAGATCAAATAATAGCGACATGTTAGAAACGTTATATGGCATCATGAGGGAACCAATAAAAATAGAAACATCACTACAAGCAGAAAAAACAGTACGTGCACCTGAACCTGCGCAAGACAATATAACTAACATAATTATTGTAATAGGAAATCTATTACGTGAATTTCCAAATAATGAAGGGTTTTCTTTTGCGTTAAAGTTATTACATTTAACTTCAGAAAAAGGAGACCAATTACGTAAGAAAATATGAAGTTAATATTGTGTTCTTTTTACCTAATAATTTCGTAATATGCAAAAATAATTTAATAATTTAATAATTTTTTAATAATTTAATAATTTTTCATATTGGTAATATGCAAAATTACTCTAAACTCTAAAACTATGTTGTGTTTGTGAATATTTAATATTCATTAGATTTTTCTTCGTTTATAATTAATGTGGTAAAGTACCGTTATGTTTAAAATGTTCTAACAATTATATAAGTTATTTTTATACAGATCTGAAAACATTTCTTAGTTTTTTGTTTATAAGTAGACTAAAGTAATAGTTTATTTTTGTTAATTTAGAGAGAATATTTATATCAGAGAAGAGAGAAAAAGACTTAATTATTTATGACGTTTTCATATTTATAAACAACGTTTATTGGTATATATTGTTAATACACATTTAAGAATTACAATTAATAGAAAAAAGGAATGTCTCAATAAATATATATTTTATTTTAATGTGTGTGTACTTTATTACAATGTGTGTGTGTGTGTGTGTGTGTGTGTGTGCGCGTGCGTGCGTGTGTGTGTGTGTGTGTGTGTGTGTGTGTGTGTGTGTGTGTGTGTGTGTGTGTGTGTGTGTAACACTAATGGCAAAATAATATTCGTGAAATCTTTATAAACTTTTTTTCAAATAGTTAAACATTTGTTATATTTTACTTCTGACATTTTATGGCATAATGATTAAACCTAATCTAAAAATTAAGTGTGTACTTGACAGTGTATTATAAATGACAGATTGGAAAATATATTAACTTTATACAAACATGTCCTGCAATGGAATAGCACCTTCATTATTGAAATAATCAACAAAAATGTTTCGTATGTGGGATGCTTCCCGCGTATGAGTATTGCTGCCAACATTGCCTAAATCTTTGAATGCCGCAGTTTCAATTTCAGATAATGTTGGAATATCCATAACATTAGTAGTTTCAGAAAAGCAGTTAATATCCTCGGCATTTTGACGAAGAAAATTGTGTAAAACTATTGTTGCTTTTATTATCTTTTCTGCCGTTTGTATCAATGTGTTAATAGGTCGCTTATATATTCTCCATTGAGAAGAAAGAATTCCAAACGTGCATTCAACCATACGGCGCGCTCTACTGAGTCGGTAATTAAATATAAGTTTTTCCTTTGTTAAACCTCCTTTTCTAGGAAATGGCCGCATCGTATAGTTTGTTAACTGAAATGCTTCATCAGCTACTAATACGTATGGCAAAACACGTTCGTCAAATACACGATCTGGAGGTGGTATATCCATTTCACCTCTTGCAAATGCTTCACCCATAGTAGATCTTGACCATATGCCTCCATCACTTTGACGGCCTGCCGCTCCAATATCAACTAACAGAAAGTTATAGTTGCTATCACAAACAGCCATTAACACTATGCTATACGAATTTTTATAATTAAAATATCTGGACCCAGAGTTTGGTGGAGCCTAAAATTATTTTTAGGTATGAAATATTCTGAAAATAAATAACTAAAAAGAAATAATATAAAACTTAACAAAATGTAATGTTACTTGTATGACTACATGTTTTCCATCTACAGCACCTACACAATGTGGGAAATTACATTTCATCTCAAAATTTTTTGCAATTTGTTTCCATTCATCACATGTAGGTACTTTAAGAACAATGGATACTAAAGTTGACCATAATGCATTACATGTTTCTGCAATTATGTTTGTTATTGTGGATTGATCAATATAATATTGATATTTTAATGACATCATTGAATCTCCCGATGCTAAGTATCTAAATAAGAAATTGTACAATCAACATTGAAAGAAAGTAAACAATCAACATGTAATTATCTTTTTTTTGCTGTCAATATTGTTATATTTTCATATTAATAAGTTATTGATATAAATTTTGTACCTTAATGTAAGCAGCAGACGTTGATCAGGTGGTATTGGCTCTCGACAAAGTGTTTGCTTTCTTATTTTTGGTGCAATTAAAGTATATAACTCTTCAAATAGTATTGGACTCATCCGACAATAGTTTATAAATAAATTAGGATTTCTTAATAATGTTGGTTTTGTTATATAATAAGCCCCATGAGTTTTTCGTTTACAAAGAAAATCTGATACCCAACATCTTCTCTTCTTATTTTTTCTTTTTTTATGAATTAATATTGTTGCAATGCATAATCTCCTCCGTTGTATCACTTGTGCTACTGCATACAGCAAATTATAATTTATATCAGTCATATTCACTTCACGAGCCAAGTTAATAATTACATACGTACGACATACAACACAAGCTATAGACATATGTCGACGACATGTGTCGACACGCTATATTACATATGTACGACAAAAATTTCGTCGTACAGATGGACGCATGCGCAATATCAGCCAATCGAAACGTCCGACAAGCTCGTCGTACGACACATGTAATATCAGCCTAATCGGTGTAAGCAGATTGCCCTTCAAAAAATAGAGAGCATTCCTTTTCTTATCACTAAAATCTAGTGAGAAAAGGGTCACCCGGACGTGACATCGGTACTGTGCCGCACAATGTTGTGAGACGGGTCGGTTTTTTTCGCGCATGCGCGGCCATAATGACCTTTAGCAACGACGTATCTATCTGCAGTAAACAGAAGGTAGTGCTATGGACGCGAAAGTTTTGGCGGGCGGACTCGGCGAACTCAATGGACGAAAACAGGTTAGCTACAGGCACCGACTAGATATTATTAAAGACAGACAGCCCTGGATAAATTTGCGTGACTGCCAAGTGGGCTCGGTGGGCCCGGAGGTAATTGAAGGACGTTGACATTATCGATCGTTTTTACTACACGAAGGATAACAGATACGAACATTTTATCTTACCACAATCATATCTTATTACCGACAATGAAAAGTTAAACATACCTACAGTGTAAAAGCTATGGAAATAATATAATATATGTATTGTGTACTCTTTATATACAATAAAAAGATTCGTATTTAAATAAAAAAATAATCTATTATATATATTTAAATATTATCATCGCGTATTAATTATATATATAATTAATTACCAATTATTATAATTACCACAATTATTATAAAATGTAATGGAAGGTACTATAATAATATATAAAAAATATATAAACAAATTAATTATATTAAACCAATGTACATGGATATTTGAATATAATTCTAACCTCTCTGAATATTATTTTTTTTCTGACAATGAGATCAAACATATTGTATTTTATTATTAATAAAAATCTTTTTAGAAATATCTTCTTAGAAATTTATATTTCTTTTTATATCTTTTAATAAATAATTATTTATATTATACATACATTATATATATATACATACATACATATATGCTTATACATTTATATATATATAAAGTTAATTACTTTTAAAATAATAAAATATAAAATAAGAGCTTTAATTTTTATTTTATAAAATATTAACACACACATTTGTGAATGATTATGGATAGGGAAAAAACCCCATTGTGTGTATGTGTATAAGAGACTTCCGATTAGTGTCTCTATTAGGTTTTCTATTAGGGTCTTTCTCTCGCATTCGGCGAGTCGCGAACGGTTCGGAAAAATAAGCAGGCCCGCGAATCATTGGCTCTCGGAAGTTTCGGAACTCTTTGATGATAGATATCATATTGCTCATTTGTTTTTGCTCTTGCTTTTGTTTCTAGCAAATCGCGTATTGGTCTCGGCACTCTGCTCGGCGCAGCATTAGTCTATCCAAGACTGTGAAAGCAACAATTCTCAGACGGACCACAGTTTTAAAAAAGAAATTGATAAAAGTTGAGTAAGTATAGTATTAATTAATGTTATATTTTTTTAATATGTGTGAAGAATCTCTATATTTTATTATACACCCCAACAAACACAACGTAAGAGTAACAACATCAATATTATAATTTCTCACTAAACAATGCAACTGTAATGCCTTTTACTTAACAGTTACATGTTGTTGAATGGGAAATTATAACTTTGATGTTTTATGTTACTGTTACTTTGTGTTTGCTAGGATGTATGTACGTATAAAACATTAAATATTTGCGCAAACTTAATAATATTTTTTAATTACAGTATGGACAAAAAGGAAGCAAAAAGGAGATTAGAGCAGATATTAGGAAAAGAAGAGAAAATAAAAAAAAGAAAGAAGGAGTTAGAAATATTAATAAACGAATATAGTGCGGACGATGAATCAGACGAAGAAAGGTATTGTGTTATGATATAGTATTATAATTATATATTTAAAATATTATTTGTATCTTTACCAGAGAGAGAGAGAGAGAGAGAGAGAGAGGGAGAGGGAGGAGAGAGAGAGAGAGAGAGAGAGAGAGAGAGAATGTATATATATAAATCATAAATAATATATAGAAATAATATATAGAAATAATATATAGAAATAATATATAAATGTATATATATAAATAATATATATAAATGTATAAGTATAAATGTATAAATATGTAACACACACATATTTATATATATATAAATTTATTTATTTATTATTAAAGGACCCTGCACAGATCTTATAGAAAATAGCTTTCAACTAGATTTCGCTGAAATTAAAATATGTTATTGCCCACACCTTCCTGATAAAAAATGTCAATGGGCACAACCTCCTAAAAGCAATAGTTTAGGAGCTACAAAGCTTCAAAGTCTCAATATTAGGATTTGGAGGTGAAGCTAACATACTGCTTAGAAGTTTATTTTTGTTCAAATAAATGCATATATGTGATGATTAGAGAATGTATAAGTATAATTCGGCATCGGTGTATATATAGAGTGAGGAAAAAAGATTTGATTATAGGATATAGTCCTATAATCGAATCTTTTTTCCTTACTCTATATATACACCGATGCCGAATTATACTTATACATTCTCTAATCATCACATATATGCATTTATTTGAACAAAAATAAACTTCTAAGCAGTATGTTAGCTTCACCTCCAAATCCTAATATTGAGACTTTGAAGCTTTGTAGCTCCTAAACTATTGCTTTTAGGAGGTTGTGCCCATTGACACTTTTTATCAGGAAGGTGTGGGCAATAACATATTTTAATTTCAGTGAAATCTAGCTGAAAGCCATTTTCCATAAGATCTGTGTGGGGTTCTTTTTCAGATCCATCGCTAGCAACGAACTGCAAGAACAGCAACAGCACCAGCAACAGCAGCATCAAGAAGAAATAATGAACAATGATGCTTCCAGGCAACATCGGGCTGGTGTAAGGCGCGCCGAACGCGATGCGAGGTATCCCTTTTCTAAAAAAGGCATGTTAACTGAGTGAATTCAATTTGTATCGAAGCATTGAGGCCTCTTTTCCGCGATGCTGATTGGTTGTCTCGTTGCCGCGTCACGGCTTGAATCAAGATCGTTTGACAGTTTGACAGTTTATGTGGTTAAGCTTGATTTGATTCGAGTCTTTTATTGCGGAGTTATATTATTAAAAAAGATAAAGAAAAGAGAGAGAGAAGAGAGAAATAAGAATAAGGACACAGAGAGACAGGTATGTATTTTATAATATATGTATACATGAATTATATACATATATATGTATACATATACAAATTGTATGCATATATGTATACAATATTTTAATTTAACCTGTATTCAATATTAGCATTTTTTAGCGTTTACAAGTTAAAAAGTGTCCTCTTCGATTACGAGTGCTGTGGAGTCAGGAAGAAAGAATCGTCAAGGCTTGATTCTGCAAGAATAGTTCGTCGCGACGTATTTAATATTAAATATACGTCCATTTGTCGCGACGTATTTGATATTAAAGTTGCTAAGAGAGAGAGAGAGAGAGAGAGAGAGAGAGAGAGAGGGGGGGAGGGAGGGAGGGAGGGAGGGAGGGAGGGAGGGAGGGAGAGAGAGAGGGGGGAGGGGAGAGGGAGAGAGAGGGGGAGGGAGAGAGAGAGGGGGGAGAGAGAGGGAGAGGGAGAGAGAGGGAGAGGGAGAGGGAGAGAGAGGGAGAGAGAGAGAGAGAGAGAAGGAGAGAGAAAAGAGAGATAAGAAGAACACAGAGAGAGAGGTATGTTCTTTATATTCGTAATTTTTATAGATGATTCATATAATAATAGAAAGGGCTAATAGAGCTAGCGCAAGTTATAAAGTGCGTATGTAAAATAAAAAAAATAAAAAATGTTTCGGTCTTGAATTAGACTCTCTTCAGTAGTTATATTATGGTGAAATTATTAAAATAAAAATTAAAATAAATAATAAATAAAATGCATACAAATACGAGTCGTAGATCTTTCATCGCCGGGTGTATGTTACTTCCATTAAATAATTTGCTACATAGACCACCCGCACTGCACGATACTACCCTCTTCATGTTCATCGAAATGTTGAGAAGTAATGGTCAGTGACATACATTGACTATTGTTTATTATTTATTATTTATTATTTATTTTAATTTTTGTTTTAATAATTTGACTATAATATCACTGAGGAGGATCTAATTCAAGACGGAAATATTTTGATCTATGTGTATCTAAGTAAAATGTAATGCGTTTTAAACGGTTATAAATACACATACGTACTTTCTAACTTGCACCGGGTCTATTAGCCCTTTCTATTATTGTATTATTTATATCAGAGCCTATTAGAAAGGATGAGGATGAGATTGTGTGATTGGAAATAAGCAAAATTGTGAGAGAATCAGAGAAGATACAAAAGAATGAGGGCAAAAGAAAGTGTACGAGCAGAAATAAGGCTATATCAGTGAGATATTTATTGAAATATAATTAAAAAGCTAAATGGCGCGCGCGTAGCGCGCGCTTGTAGTGTTCTAGTGTTTAGTAAATTTTGGATTGAATTTCGTATATACAGGGTGTCTCACAACCTCCGTAAATACTTTGTTAGCGTGTTCTAGAGGTAAAATAGAGTCAAAAATTTTTAAACAAAAATTTTGAAGCTGCAATAGTTTTTGAGTTATAAGCGATGAAAGTTTGCAAATGATATCGCATAGAATTCGCGCGCTCAGGCCCGTAATTACACATACACGCGTACTGATTTGTCATTTGTTATTGATTTTTTCAAGTTAGGTGATATTGATTTTTACTGCACAGCTGATTTTATTTTGTCGCTTCCTATGTACAAAGTGTGTTACACGTATATCGTACATTATGGTGACAGGCTAATATTAATAAATTATAAATAACGAAAAACATTTAATTCTTAAATAATTTAATTAATGAATTTATTTATTAAATAAAAATTAATATAAATATAAATTTTAATAAAAATAATTATAAATATTTATAATTATTATTTTTAATTTTTATTTTATAATTAAATTCATTAATTAAATTATTTAAGAATTAAATGTTTTCCGTTATTTATAATTTGTTAATATTAGCCTGTCACCATAATGTACGATATACGTGTAACACACATTGTATATAGAAAACGACAAAATAAAATCAGCTGTGCAGTAAAAATCAATATCACCTAACTTGAAAAAATCAATAACAGATGACAGATCGGTACGCGTGTATGTGTAATTACGAGCCTGAGCACGCGAATTCTATGCAATATCATTGGCAAACTTTCATCGCTTATAACTCAAAAACTATTGCAGCCTCAAAATTTTTGTATTAGAATTTTTGACTCTATTTTACCTCTAGAACACGTTAACAAAGTATTGTACGGAGGTTGTGAGACACCCTGTATATTACCAATAAAGTAAAAGCATATAGTTACATATACAATATACGTTCTTATTTACTAATAAATAAATAAAATATCTAACTCGCGCGTTCATAACTAGAATATTGCAATTAATTATAGAAGTTATAATAATTATATATGTGTTTGAAAGTCCAACGTGATTTCAAATATTATCGATTTAATCGAGCTTCTCGCATTCCGGGCAAACACATAAGTTCGGTGTCGGGTCGCGATCACGCGCCGAGAACCGCGTCGCGCGTTTTTTCTTTTCGTCAGAATGCCGAATCTCGCGAGGACGGCACGTGTTCGACACGCGATCAATTACCAGCTCTATTGTCCGAAAAGACGAAAACACGAGGATCGCGCCACATTCCGCGATATATATATATATATATATGAATAAGAGAGTCTTCCGGATTCCAAGGCGCGGCAACCAAAGCAGTCAGTCTCAACGTAATCGTGAGATTCACCTGACCGATCGGCGTGTGGCCGTTAATTCTTCAGTCTGTTCGACTATTCTCTCGTGTCGTTCTTTGCTCGTGTCGTCTTTTCTCTCGTCGTGTAAAGCTTCTGTCGTTTGTTTCGTGAATCATCGGGTTCCTGCTTGAACCGATGTATTTTTTTCTCTCGAGCGATCGCGTCGTGATCGCTGCAACACAAGTGACTCTCGGTTTACGGACTTGCCGTCTTGCCTCGTAGCACGCGAGCGATTTCGTTATAATTGCGACAGTACAAAGTATTCGTTCGACATAAGCAGCGATTTATCAAAGAATTAATATAATTATTCATTAATTTTGTTATACTCGCGAGCTGACGATCGTATCTCCTTCGCGACCGTCCTCGGCCTCGCACACAAGATCTCCGTCGGCCGCGATCAAGATCTCCGATCTTCAAGATATCCGACTCGCTTAAAGGCCGCTTTTTAAGGGACGGACCAGAAGATCTCCGTTCGCTAGATTGATACGGATCGTCGTTCGCGCCTGCTTGTGAGTTGTTATAAAATAAATGTTTATTATAGACGACGCGAAAGTTCAAATTTTCTCTCCCTTCACTGATCCTTCAGCGGATCTTCGGATTCGCCCAACCTACCGTCTTCGCGCTCAATTCTGAACGGATTCCGACATTCTTAAACTTTCGTGGGGGCAGATCTTCTCGATTTCGATCCCCCCCCCCCCGCGAACAATATGTATATAAATATTTGTGTATATTGCAGATTCTCTTTGTAAATTCTGTCTTTTTACAAAAATATCTAGAATTATAATCTTTGTATAAACTGGGGAGCTTTTTAAAAATTATATATAACTCTATCATATTATTATATTAAATTACAATAATTTTAAACAAGACAGATCCATCAAGACTATTTAATATATATATGTATATATATATATATATATAAAAATACTCCTCTATTTAATTTATTTGCTTGCTATGTTTTATAGGTATAGATGGTCAATGCGCAGAAAAGCAGGACATGAATTTCGCCAGAGACGCGGATATCATACTAGAGGAAGAGGAGAAGAAAGGAGAAGAGGAAGAGAAAAAATGAGAAGAAGAGGTGGAGGAGGAAGAGGAAGAGGAGGAGAGGGAATAAGAAAAAGAGGAAGAGGAGGAAGGGAAAGAGGAAGAAGGGGAAGAGGAGAACAAGGAATGGGAAGAAGAGAAGGCCCTGATGGAAAAGCAATAATTTTTAACTATAATTTTTAAGTTTTTTTTTAAGCATACATATAAGCACTAGCGGATCCCGACGTCATTTTTACTTTTTTAAACATTTTTTATATTTTTTTCGTTTTTTTAATTTTAGTTCTTTTTTGTAATGTTGTGTACATATGCATATAATATTTATATTTTTTTAAAATTTTGTACATGTAAATACAATAATAAAAGTATACTTATAATATATAGTATATAGTTTTTTAATTTTTTAATTTTGTAATTTGTCTTTTCTATACATATATAATAAATCAATTTGTATTTAACATTTGTATTTAACATTTGTATTTAACATGATTTATATCTAAACCTTATTATTATCTTTAATATTTTAAAAATATAATTTTTAAAAAGATAAAACTATGTTTTAATATAAATATTGTTAAGATTAATGTTTCAAATAATTTTTCAACATTAATTAATAAATATTCATTATATATAAATTTTAAAAATAAATAAATAAGAATTTAAAGTATAAGGCAATTATTATTACTTTGATTAAAATTATTTTGAAAATGATTAATTATCTAGATTAAAATATGTACTTAAGATTGTTTATAGAGCCTTATTCTCTATACAGATTTTCTCAGTCAATACAGTTTCTTTATAAATAGATTTTTCTATTATATATATATATATATATATATATATATATATATATATATATAAGCGATGCGAGGGACTACCGTTTCCGGTACGTAGAATGTGACACGTGTTTGAGTGGAAGAAGCTTTTGACGGTGTTTGAGAGGAGAATTAGAAGAGTGACAAGAGAGAGATGTTGAGTGAGAGAGAGTGGAGGTGAAAGAGTGAGTGAGAGAGTGAAGGGAGAACTAGGTGAAAAAGGAGAAGGGAATAAAAGAGCATTTACGAGCCGGTCGTTGGGTGCGAGTGGGCACAGAGTATAGGTTAAGTAGAGTGGTAGACGCGGCGGAGCGCAAGGGAAATAGCGCGCGCTAGGGAAAAGAGAGGTGGAGCGCTAGTGAGCGATAAAGCACGGGCAAAAAGAATAGATAGAAAGGAAACGAGGATAGTCGGATAGTCAGACGAGAAAGAGGAGATAGGAAGCGAAAAGGATAGGAGTATAAAACAAGAATTTTAAAAGGAAACAAAAATAGAGAAGTAGGGGAGAATAGATAAAAGAGGTATAAAGCATTTGAAAGAAAGAAAGGGAAGCGTAGGAGATATTTCAGAATTTTTGAAAAAGAAGAGAGAGAGGATAATAAAAATGAAGAGGATCTTATTTTTAGATCAAGTAAAATCATGGTAAGATCACCAAAGGCGGAAGATAGAGAGGGATGAAAGAGGGAATTGAGGGAGGATTTAAGAAAAGATATAACAACAGGGAACGTTAGGAGAAGAAATAAGAGAGGATTTAAGAGGGATCAAAGATGGCCTAACAAGACAAGGAGAAGGGATAAAAGAGGAATTAGAAAAGATAAGGGAGGAATTTGGAGAGAGGAAGAGGAAATTGGAGGAAGAAAGAAGGGAAATGAGACAAAGGATAGAAAATCTGGAAAAAAAATTAGAAAGGTTGATAAAGGAAGGGATAGGAAGAATAGGAGAGGGGGGCAAGGATGGAACCGAGGGGAGCAGGAGAAAGTGAATTAGGAGCGAAAATAAAGGTAATAGAATGGAAACTAGAACGGAAGGAACGGGAGGATAGAAGGAAAAATATAGTAATTAGGAGGGTAGGAATGGAAAAAGGAAATGTAAAAGGAGGAGTAGAAAAGATCTTGGAAAAATTAGGGGTAAATATAAAAATAGATAGTGTTAAAAGAGTTGGGATAACGACGGAAGGAGAGAGAGGAATGGCGGTGGTGACGTTAGGGAGCATTGAACAGAAAAGAAGAGTTATGGAGAATAAGAAAAAGTTAAAGGGAAGAGAGGAAAGGATAGATGATGATTTAACTTGGGAGGAAAGAAAGATTAGATGGAAGCTCAGAGAGATAGCTAGGAAAGAGGAAGGAGAAGGCAGGAGGGTACGAGTGGGTAATGGAGGATTGCAGATAGATGGTAAATGGTGGAAATGGAATGAGAAAGAAGTGTTGAAAAGTAAAAAAGGGGAAGTGAAGGGAGAGAGATTAGGACATAGGAGAGAAAGACAGGGGGAATAAAAGGAAAGGAAGTCGAGGTGGAGCTATTATTAGGAGCAGGGGAGAAGAAGGGGAGAACGGACAAGAGAGTGATAAGGGAGGAGAGGGAGATGAGAGGGAGGACGGAGAGAGGTGAAAGGGGAGGAAAGGAGGAAGAGATATGGAAGGTAACGTTTTGGAACATAGCAGGTCTGAAAAACAAGGATAAGGGATTTTGGGATAGGATTGGAGAATGGGACGTTATAGTACTCATTGAGACATGGGTAGATGAGAAAGGATGGAGGAAATTAAAAAGCAGGTTACCGAAAGGTTTTAAATGGAGGGTACAATATGCGAGCAAAAAGAATAAAAAGGGAAGAGCAATGGGAGGAATGATAATGGGGATAAGAAGAAAAGGGGAAATAGAAGTAGGAGAAATTGAAATAACGGAGGAAGGAATGATGACGGGTACACTGAAAAGAAGAGGGGAGGAGTGGAGAATAGTGGGAGTATATGTGAACGAGGATATAGAGAGAAAGATAGAGGGGTTAAAGAAGTGGATGGAAGAGAGTGAGGAGAAGGAAAAAGAGTAGTAATAGGAGGCGATTTCAATACCAGAACAGGAGAAATGGGAGGACGGGTAAATATGGGGGAGAATGAAGAGATCATAAAGAGTAGAAACTTTAAGGATAAGAAGATTAACAGAGAAAGAAGGAGATTGGTAGAGGTACTAGAGGAAACGGGATGGAGCATAATAAATGATAATATAAGAGGAGATGAAGAAGGAGAATACACGTACACCGGGGGGAGGGGAAACACGGTAATAGATTATGTATTAGAAAACGAAGGGGTATGGGAAAAAATAGAAAGATTAGAGATAGGAGAGGACATTGACTCGGATCATCACCCGGTGATTTGCTGGATAAAAGGGGAAGGTGATTGGAGGAAGAAAAGGAAAGTGAGACAGCAAGGCAGAAGGGGGGTATGGAACGAGGAGGGGAGGAAGAAAATTAGGATGGAAATAGGAAAATAGAGACAGGAGGGGAAGAAGGAGAGACGGGAGAAGAGATAGGGAAATGAATGAAAAGATAATGAGGGCCTTGAAGGAATGCGAGAAAGGGGAAGGAAAGGAAGAGAGAAGAAAAAGGGGGTGATGGAGTGTATAGAGAAAAAGAAGGAAGTAAGGCTTAAGTTAAGATGGAGGAGTGGTGAGGAAGAGAGAGGGAGGTATAGTGAGGAAAATAGAGAATACAAGGAGATGTGTGAAAGAAAAAAGAAAGAGGAGAGAGAGAGATTAATAAGGGAAGCAGGAGAAGCGAGAACACAAAGTAAAGTATGGGAAATAGTTAGTAGGGAAAGGAGGAAAGGGAAAGGCGTAGATGAAGGGATTCAGATGAAGAAATGAAAGGAGTATTTTATGGGGTTATTAGGAGGAGTAGAGGAAAGAGTGCGGAGGGGAAGAGAGAGAAGGAATAGAAGAGAGATGGAGAAGGAAATAGAATGGGAAGAAATTAATAAGATTATGAACAATTTAAAGTTAAACAGGGCTATGGGATTAGATGGTATACCAAACGAAGTATGGAGATATGGGGGAGAACTAAGAAAATGGGTATGGGAAATGTGTAAAAGGGTATGGAGAGGAGAGAGGTGGCCAGAGGGATGGAAGGAAGGGATAATAGCACCGATTGTGAAAAAAGGAGAAGAAGACAAAGTCACGGATTATAGAGGAGTTACACTTATGCCTACGTTGTATAAAATATACAACGATATTGGCAGGAAAATTAAGGGAGGAAGTAGAAGAAAAAGGTATAATACCAGAGAATCAGACAGGATTTAGAAAGGGAAGAAGGGTGATAGACAATATATATGTACTGAATTATTTGGCACAAAGACAGATTAGCAGGGAGAAAAAGAAATTGATAAGCGTGTGATTTGAAAGCGGCATTTGATTCAGTGGACGGGGAGGTGTTGGTGAGAGCCTTAAGGGAAAGAGGGGTTAGAGAAGGACTGATATAAAGGTTAGAAGAAATGATAGGAGAGACAAAAAGTAGAGTGAGGATAAGAGAAGAGATAAGTGAAAAATTCTGGACGGGTAGAGGAGTGAGACAGGGATGTCCGTTAAGTCCGCTGTTATTCAACATATTGATAACGGATCTAGAAAAGAAGATTGCCAGGGGAAAATGGGGTGGAGTTAAGTTAAGAGAGAAGACGATTTTCTCCTTGGCATACGCGGATGATATAGTGCTGTTAGCGAAAGAAGAAGATAAGATGAGGGCAATGCTTGCAAGAACCGAACGATACATGGACAATAAGAGACTGGAGGTGAACGTAATGAAGACAAAGATAATGGTATTTAGAAAGGAAGGGGGCAGGAGAAAAAGAATAAAGTGGATATGGAAAGGAAAAAAGATAGAGGAGGATAAAGAAATAAAATATTTAGAATACGTGTTTCAGGCAAATGGTAGTCAGGATGGTCATGTAAGAGACAGGATAAGGAAGGCGGTAAGAATTATGGGGCAAGTATGGAGTATAGGGAAGAGAAAATTTGGAAAAGATATAGAAAAAAGAACCTGGCTTTTTGAGGGATTGTCCCGATTGCGCACATTACGGATCGGACACAGCGATATTTCCCAATCGGACACAGTCCCGATCGGACACATTCCCAATCGGACACAGTCCGTTGTGAATCCTGCGCGTTCGCAAAATTCACAACGGCCGAGCGGTAAACTATTGTGAACGAGCACAAGGCACCGGAAGATAGAGGTAGGTTTTAGATACTAAGTTCTATATAGAAGGTTTGAATTTATTTATTTTAATGTTATTCTTATTTTCAGCCTCAACCTTAGCAGCATGGTATAGGAGGGAAAATGTGTGGAACACAATATAAGATATAAAATACTATAATTTTACCGATTCTATTATTTAATTTATTTTCTATGGTTGAAAATTCAATCTTAAGATAAATATATTTCGTATGTTAGTCTATTAACAAGAACATATGTATATATTGTGATTTTAATTGTTCAAAGTAAGGAAATAATAATGATAAAGTTCTATATTGAAAATTTAGAATTTATTGTGTAACTAATAAATTTACTATCTTATTTTCAGAGATCGACCCTAATATTTAAAAAGGCTGCGACGGATTGGAAGGGCAAGGCTAAATCGTGACTGCTATTGAGTCTCAAAATCAGATAGGTAAACATTCACTGCACCTTATTACTGGGTCTTTAATTTAGAGAAAAGATTAAAGCTTGTGATATATTATTATAGGTCCAAATGGTCATTCAATAAATTCAAATCAAGATGTCGGAGAAGACTCGAGAATCCTATGGAATAATACTCCCTTACGGACTGGTAATGGGATCAGATTGCGAGATGGGAAATCAATAAACAAGGTAATTTATATGATTTATTATATGCATATGCGTGTGTGTGTTTCAATTAAATAATATCATTTAGCATCAGAATCATTTATTTCACATATGTATATCATTCCGTAAATAATTGGTTATTTTACTTAGTATTAAATTTTAATCACATAATTTTCATAGATAATTTCATTAATTTACGTGCGTATAGTTAATTGTGTCGTTGAATTATAAGCGGACACATTTTGTTCCGTTAGAGTAACATTTCTGAATTCGTCATATAATAAGTATTTTATTTCAATACTCTTTATCTTAATCAGTTGTATAATCCAATTATATTCGTAATTATTTGATATTTTTCACAAAATATATATATATATATTATTCATAGGGTGTATGTATGTATATATTGGCATGTATATTATATATATATATATATATATATAGGTTTATTAACACATGAGATGTATTTTATTAATAATCAAAATAATTCATAATCATTCATATATATATGTGTATTTAACATTTTCATGGTATCGTGGGAATTCACATACGTTTCAGTCTTGACTCATGAATTAATTATCTAAGAGTGTACTACAAGTGTGCATATATTTTTGTATTTTCCTTTGTACGGATTGCATAGTCAATACAATCTTATTATCCCTTAGATCGGGTGTGAATTGTACATTATATTTCGTTTAGCACCTGTTATTCTTACATTTATACAGAATAATGTGTCTTACATTTATTCAGTCTTTCCCTTTTCGTGATATGTGAATTCTCATGATAGCTATATTCTTTATTTAAATTGTTAATTAATTAACACAATGAAATAAATGCATGTATATAAGATACGGGATATTTACAGAAATAAAATAACATTTTCAGTTTGGTGGTTGTTCTAATCGTTTAATATATTATTTCTTCATACTTGAGAATTGTAGCGTAAAGTTGTGTACTAATGTTGTAAAATGCAATTGAAATTAGTAGTTATTCGAAAGAGAAAGAAATTTGTATGTAGATCTCAACAGTATTAACGTACAATCAATATCATTCAATAAAATTAAGAAAATAGATGTAGAAATTGATCACACTATATATGGATTATCTGTGCTCTTATATTTTCAATGGTCGATAATTTCTCAATCTATCGTAATAAACATTAAAGCTGCCGATTAGAACAATTGAGAATGTTGCACTTTATTATATTCGCTAGACCATGTATGTCCAGGACACTGTACATGTATATACATATGTGCACATATAATTATTCTTATTTTGTTTCATAGTTTATATAGCCCTATAATTAATTAAAAGGAGAAAAGTATATATATATCTATTTCTATATTTATTGTAAAATTAATGTTTAATTTAGTTACAGGTTATGTCAGACAGGTATTCAAGTATATATAAAAGTGGGCAAGCAAAAATAGAAAGTCTTAGAAATATATATATATATATATATATATATATATATATATGTATAAATGTGCACGTATATATTTCGTCTGGTTGACTGTAGTTTACTCACTGCGATTAATATTCACAACCTTTTTTTTTGTTGCAGGGACGTTCCCTCAAGACAAGATTTGTCGAGTTAATCACGTTCGGAATGACTCTTCGTTTTGTGGGTGCGGCCAGATATTGCCCTCGTCTAATTATACAGAATATTAGGCCGATACAAATCCAGATACTCGCTGATTTTATCGTTCAAGGCGCAGGAGTAATTCCTTGTCGAACTACGCTCTTACTCGGACGACGTTTTAACGCAGACTGCCTCTGCCCAAGCGTGATCATCGGCCGCTTCGGCGTTGTTCGGCTAACTTCGATAGCTTTCGGGCGCGTGCACGCTTCGAGTCAGCGCGACATACAATGTGATCACGCTTGTTTACGCATTCCTTGAGCCGGCGAGTTAGAATAAGAATTTCGCTTTCGAAATTAAATTTAGAATTTAATGTATTTTAGATTTAATATTATCCTCATTGTAAATATTTTACTATTGATTTTGAAAATTTTATAAAGAAAAAGGAAAATCACTTAAGGTTGATTAGTTTTAAGAAATAATAAAATTAAATTTTAATTTAATGTTTTTTCTATTAATGCAAAAAAAAATTTCTTATATCAAAAATCTTAATTAACTTTTATCAATAATGAAATTTTATTCTCTGTCGAAATTCCGATTCTTACTCCTTTTCTTATTGGCTGTAAATTAAAGTAATTAACATTCTCATTGTACAATAAAATAATTATATAATTTATAATATTATTTTAAACATAGTTTTAAATTAATTGAATGCGTATTTTAGTATCTGAAATGTGAAAAGCGAGCGAGAAATATGAATATTCGCACTGGGATATGTTTTTGTATCGCCGATGATGTCATCACATTGGCATCTCGGCCTCTTGTACTGTGAATTTGAAAGAATGAATAAATTACAATTACTTTATATTTTAAATAAACTATGTTCCACTTGTTTAATATTCCTTATTTCCCATTATCCTTAAAATTTATTATTAATTTTTATGTAATTATTTCTGGTATTAGCGTCATTAATTAATCGATACTGCGTTTTGTCAATTAATTATATCAATTAACAAAAGTTGAGTCGATCAATTGTAATGTATATGCATTCATTGAATTAGTAAGAATTAATTAAGATAAGTTTGAATATTTGATTAAAATATGCATTCAACCAATGAACTATAACAAAACAAAATTATTCAAAAAAATAATAATTGCATTTCAATATAACACACGCACATGTGCATATATGCACGTATCGGGAGTAAATGATTGCAATTTATAACATATACACATATGTATGCAGTTAGCGACCCTACTAAATATAATAACATACACATATACATTTGTTAAAGGTTTACACAGTCAATATTGCAAGAGAATATGCAGATCAATATGCAATGACAGTATGATATAATATAGACACATAGATTTAATATAAGTTATCAATATATAAGCATAAGTAAAAATAGCAATTTGTGTACAAGTATTTTTGAGTCACCCTGTATACCCAGATAGCACAAGGATGTCCGTAAGACATCCAAAGAACATGCAGGACATACATGTAGAATATCCTGAGGACATCCTATTTTAATCCTCGGATGTCCTTAGGATGTCCTCAGGAAGAGCAAATGATATCCGAATAATAGCCTCTGGAGGATCTAGGGAGATCCTATGGAACATCCTCAGGACATCTATAGGCTATGTTAAGGATCCTGTGAAACATCCTAAGGATTTTTATAGGATATGTTAGGGATATTTTTCGTACGTTGCAAGGAGAAAATTCTGAAATAGATCTATTTTTTTTTAGCTAAACTGGCTGCACTTGTTCAGAATTTATCGTTTTTACACTACATTGGAAGGAAAGAGATAAGCTCTGAATTAGTGCAGTCATGCAGTTCAGCTAAAAATTAAAATATTTCACTATATATGTACATAGTAAAATCTTTAAATTTTATAAGGTACTATATGTATATCATTTAAAATATTTAACTAATATATTACTTTTTCGAATATTTTATTTAAAAATAAAATTTAGAAACATTTCGTATTATGTTACATCTGAACTTCTTTTATTTTAATTTTTATATATTTAGTAATTACAAATTACATTATAAATATTTTAATAATTTGTTAAGATAATTAACATTACTTGAATATTTGTAATATGCAAAACACAAAATTTTATCTTTTCAAGAAACTTGTAGCAGGCAAGTGTACTTCTAAGTTATAAACTTTAAAATAAAATTTGCATTAAAAAATATTATTTAGTATAAATAATTTATGCAAACAAAAAATTAATTAAACTTTGAACTAAAATTAAAAGAAATAAGAACTTTTCTATTAAAGTATAGCACATAACCCACATAAAATTATATGAATATTTTCAACATTTGTACTTAATATATTAAACGCTATCGCGATATAATTTATAACAAAATAAAATTATACTTAACTCTCTTCAGAGAATAAACAAACTAGTAATTGCAATTGTATCGATTTTTGTATCGCTAACTGAAAAGTAACTAAAATAAACTTGTAACTATATGTATAAAGACCTTTGTGTGTAAATTTGTTTGCAATTAAAATAAAAAATTAGTAATTCTTTGTTTTATAAAAATAAACTTATATAAATAAACGCAAATTAAAACAAGTTTATAGGAATATTTGTAGAGCTATATCTTGTTACGTAATGCAAATAATAGTTGCATTTGTTTGCATACACTTGGGTCATTCTGTGATTATTCATTCATATCATCCCGTGAATTTCCATTCATTTCTGTTCTGTAAATAAAAATTATAAGATATAAAACATTATAACATTTATTTAATAAAAACCATTTAATAACATATTCAATAAAAACTATGTATTATTCAAAAAATTTGTGAAAACTTACTTGTTTTTCTTTAAATAACGTTCATTAGCATGTCGTAACCAAGATTTTATTGGCTCGGAAATACAATGCTCGGTTGCATCCGCAAATTGAATTCGAACAACACCTAAAAAATTAAAAAGTTAAATAAATTACATTTATAAATAAATATTATTTATATGATATTTAAATATTTAATTATTTACTCACAACATATAATTTTCCGTAATTGTAAGTCGTAAAATATTCGTTTTTTTTTTCCTCCAACGTAACTGAATGTAGAAGCTAATTTATCCGACATTAATATTCGTAAAAGATTGAAAGTAACTCCTTTGACACTATTTCCCCCAAGATTTGATAGCTGTTTAATCTGTAAAAATGAAAATATGTAAGAAAGATACCAATAAGATATTTGCAGCCCAGCAGATTGACAAAGGTTCAGTCAGAACTTTTATTATTGTCAATCTGCCGACAACAGTTTCAGTACTATCTGTATGCAGATTTGAGATTGGTGACATCTTGCTTAATTTCTGCCGCCAATCTGCCATGTGTTGTTAAATTTCTGTTAATACTCTATACTAACTAAATTTATAGTACACTTGGCAAAATTTCTTTTCACATAGATATGAATATCAATTAATATTAAGCTTATATGTATAGACATATTTAATCAAAATTTTTATAATACACTTACCAGTTTTTTGCGTTTAATAGCATCATCAATTAACGATTTTTCAAATTTTTCTAGATCCTCAATGTTATCAATTGGAAAGTTATCCATTAAAGATTGCTCCGCAATTTCTTTTTCCAAAATTTCCTCATGCAAAAAACATTTATCGAGTTTATGTAACATAATATCAAATCTATTGTTTAAAAGTCTTTTCTGTTCTTCTAACAAAGATATTTTGAATCCTATGTCTGTCAGTTTTCTTATTACATATCGTTGAAAATCAGAGCTTGCTAAAAATATAAAATAATATAAAATATAAAATTAATGAAACAAAATTATTAAAATAGATTCATAAATCGGATTTAGCACTTACATGAACTATTATCACTTTTAATTTTGAAATGTTTGTCAAGAGATTCGTCATTATGTATAATTTGTTCATCTTTATCAAATATTTCTACAAAAGTAGTAGGTCTCTTAATATATATATTTAAAAAATTATAATATTATTATATTTATTTATTTTTAATTAAAAAATTACCTTCACAATTGTCAATAATTAAATTATTATGTGTTTCTTTATTTATTTCCATTAAATTAGTATTCGCTTTTTCCAATTCCTTTTCTTTGTGGACAGATATCTTATCTATGTTTCAATATAAATAAGATTAAAATATTGTGTTATATAACAAAATATGTATAATTTATTTTTTACTTACTCTTTAATTGCTGCTTCGATTTATCATAAAATGTACTCGTTTTTGTATCACGTGTATCCTTTTTTGTCTGTGGAATTTTAGGGTAGCATGGTGACTGAATCCTTTCATCATCAGTAGTATCATCACTGCTTGACATTGCTTTTTTGGCTCTATTTTTTCGAGATTTTTTTAACTCTTCCGAGTTATCGCTCTCTGAATTGATGTCCGATATAAATTCTGCCTTTTTTAATTTTACTAATCCTTTCTCATATGTAGCTAAATATATAATAGGAGATATAATATTAATGTTTAACGATCAAAAGAAATTTAAATTATTACATACTTGTATTATAATTTAATAATAGCAATTTTTTACATTACATTATAAAACATTTATTTATGTAACTTACTTGCAGTACCTAATATTTTTTTTATGTTATATACAGGCCAATTATCTTCAGGTAAAATTTTATTTTGCACAGCTTTAATAAATCTCGCGTCAGAAGTAAATTGTGGCCAAAAAGCAGCATTCTTATCTCTTATTAACCAAGAGGTAGGAATCATTTGTAAACCATCTTCGAACTCGACAATAGAATATACATATATATCTTCCATGATAAAAGTCGGATTTTACTGTATCTATATCTCATATTTACAATTTACACTAATATTTACAAACAGAAATTATTTTAAATTAAAGATGGTGTTTCTTATAGATTTTTGAATGTTGAAAACGATACCATAATGTAATTTTTACCAGCACGTCAGGTTTCCGAAAAAATTAAAAATTGAAGTGTAATATGCAAAATGGCTTTTTTACAATGTTTGAGATTTTTGTTTTGTAAAAAAGTTAACGGTATCTGAAAAATTCTAATCAGATGTCATAAATGTATTTTTATCCTCTATAAAATGCATTTTTGTATTATGTATTTTTCTTTTTAGCCATATATTGTGAAAAATTAACTGGGAATTATTTCTCATATAAAGAATGCCTCATATAAGAAATAGTTCTCAGCTTTAATTTTTCACAATATGGCTAAAAAATATCGAAATACAAAAATGCATTTTATAGAGAATAAAAATACATTTATATCTGATGATTAGAATTTTTCAGATAACGTTAACTTTTTTACAAAACAAAAATCTCAAACATTGTAAAGAAGTCATTTTCTGCATATTAAACTTTAATTATTTTGGAAACGTGACGTGCTGGTAAAAATTGGTTTGCGATATTGTTTTCAGCATTCAGAAATCTAAGAAACACTGTCTTTAGTTTAAAATAATAAAAAAATATTCTTTTGTAAGCTATTTTAATGTTATTGATGCAGCAATGAGAAAACTGCAAACTTATTATCTTTGTATGGCAATTTAACATATTTTATTTTAACATCTTCTACTGGCCACATCTTTAATTCTGATTTATTCTCGACAATAAATGTTCCTATAAGAGACGAAGGGCAAGGAATATCATATAAATCATTTTTATCGCAAAATTCATTGCCTATAATAACATTTGTGTTGAGTTCTTTACAATAAGCAATATTTTTAACTTCAATAATGTTTCCATTTTTTAATCCGCAACAATTATCTGCTAATGTATCGACACGTATTGTTGTATTGGAGCATTTCATTATTTGATATTGAGGATTAGAGCAACCTTCTATTAAAGGACCTTTTGTGTGAATAGATTTGAGATCTACTAAAAAATGAGAACATGTTATTTCAGATTCTTTTACTTTATTGATTTTATTTTGTTCATATTCCATGCATCTGCGAACAATTTGTTCTAATGGTTTATCATATTTTTTAAATAATTTTTTGAATGTTTGTAAGTAATTTTCATATTTAAAAGAACTGAGAGTATCTAATGTGCCGAACTTTTTTACATCTTGTACTATATGAATTAGTCCATGTATGTTATGTGAGACATTATATACACCATATATTAATTTGAATGAAGATACAAAATGTAGAAGAAGCTCATGAGCATAATCATTTAAGTCTTGTAATTTTGAGGAACATAATATTCTAATTGCCACATGTAACACTAAAAAATTATCATATACATCTCTTTTAAGAAAATACTTTAAAGCTATAGGGCCAGTGTATAGTAAAAAATTTCTCCATTCTGTAGCCTTCCATAATTTCACTAAAGCAAGTGATCTTGGTTTACGTGCAAATTCGCAAGGCATGTATAATTTTAGCACATTTTCTAGCTGCCATGAGATTGCTTCAACTTTTCTGTGTTGTAAGCAAACTTTAAGTTTCCCAAATAACCATATGTATAATAATTTTCGCACAACTCCCAAACAAATAAGGTGCATATAATCTAAAGGAACATTTTGCACAAGATCCAAATTTGGAATTTCTGAGAAAATTGAATATCCAATGTGATGATTTTTATCTTTTCTTAAACGAAAATCTGCGTCTGTTCGTAATTGCGCATTCATTTCAGGAAAACACATTTTGCCATTAATATAATTGCCTTCGGTAATGCATTTTGTGCAACTTGAGTAACCGTTATGTCCTTTTATTTTCAATACAAACAATTTTGCTGGCGCATCACATATAATCGAATCTATCGAACATGGAATTCTTTCATTATTAATAACAATTCCTTTTTTACATAATATTTTTGCATCATCCACAAATTTTCTGAGAAATTCGTTTAAATCAGATGGCTTCTGCTTGCCATAATAAATACCAATAACAAAAACTTTTTTGAAATTAGCTATAGATCCTAAAATTGGCCAAAATTGTTGTGGTGATGATTTAAATAATGGTAATCCATCGATATTTATAGATATTTTAATATTAGTAATAGTTCTTGAAATCGATGATATGGCATTTAATATTGCTTTTGACAAACCAAAGTGATAATAATTACCATCACCACAAACATCCGTATGAGTATTGCGAGGAGTATGTAAAAGACTTCTCGGATCAGATGGAATACTAAAACTACAATTTTGACATGTATACTGTTTTATACCATTTAATAATAAGCGCAATGATGATTGCGGAATGCATTCTGTAACTGCCCAATCAGCTAAAAATTTTTTAAAGTTAATATTTTGATCTGATTCACTATTCAAATCTACACTACTACACGAATCACTACTTTCTATAATATTGTTTGTAAAATCTTGCAAGATTCTGTTATGATCAAACAACACATTGTCAGATTGATTTAATATTGTATCATTATCAGATATAAAATTTTCGTTTGATAATAATTCATTTTCATTTTGTAATTCATTTTCGTTTGGTAAGTCATTTTCAGTTTGTAATTCATTTTTGTTTTGTAATTTATTTTCATTTTGTAACTTATTTTTATAAAACAATGTCGAATTGGATGTTGATGGTTTATCAAAAGATTCCAGTAAAAATTCTGTTTCTAACTTCATTATTTTCATTCTATGCGAAGAACTAATTGTACGTTTGTATATAGATTTTTCTCGTGACATGTTATTTTGCATGCTCTCTTATCGCTTTTATAATTTAAGAAATTTTTAATTTGTTCACACAAAAATTATTATAATACAACTATTTTTTAATATAAAAACTTAAGAAAAGCTTTCATAGTATTTATAAAAAGAAATTATCAGAAATTGCTTTTTTTTAAGACTCTAAGTGTATATATCTTTAAGATATATTTTTCCTCATTAATAGAATATATAATACAATATTGATAAATAGACAATATTTAGGATAATATCTTACCACTGTTATGTCAATTATAATTCAGGTTGAGTCTGTATTACCTCCTTTCACTACAGCTACGCTGCCACTATTGTGCCAAATCTGAATACTCCGTATCCTTTCAGCTGCTGTAGTATTTCTTTTCTTCTAAAAGAAAGCTTTCATTATTAAAAATTAGCCTTTTACAGATGTGACGATTTTTGTTTAATGAGCTGCTTTCCCAGTAAGAAACACAAGTCGACACAATTTGATTTCTGGGACAATTTTCTTTCATAACCTCATATTTTATAGTGATAATCAGTCGCTAATTTCACAATACTACGTAGATTTATAACTGCAAAAATAAATAAATTATGATATTCTAATTCGTGATTATATAAAAGTAAAACTGCATCACTATTATAAAGACAATGTTGAAGAAAATCACGCTATTGCGATGACTTGCGTTTTTTTGCTGGAAAGCACTCATTCATTATCAATGCATCATATCTGACATCACTCCTCATGCATAGAAATAAATTAGTTTACAGCTTGTTTTATTACTTACCAAAACTTTTATTTAATATACAATATATGTATTTTGATTAAATTGTTTGACACGTGCACTCTGTATTTGCCTGCAAGCTTCGAGCTCCGAGCTCTGAATGCTCGCCATATATATGATAGGGACTTCCTGATATGTCCCGCGAAAATATGCTCTTTGCGCATGCGCGTTTACTAAATACATATGCGCACGATATTTAAGCTTGTTATTCCTTATATATAATGTGACTTGTTTCTTAAAGATAAGACTCGACATGACAGAAGACACATTACATATGATATTATAATTAATAATAATTACATCTAATATTATAGACTTTCAAATTATATACAGAATATATTATTTTAATTATTGATACAGATCTAAAATATCTCGAAAAATACTAAGAATATTTTAGACAAATGTTTTGGACAAAAGTTGTTCAGAGTTTCAAGAGATATATTAAATAAAAAAACGCAATTATATATATATATATATATTCCAATATTTATGCAAAAATCTAGATCATATCCTAGGGAAATCCCTAGGATATTTATAGGACATCCTATATATCTAATATTCTGTAATATATTTTAACGATAATAGTTGCTCGTTTTGTATAAACTTTTTAACTTTTTCTTTACTTAAAATGAGATAATAAATGTATATATTTAGACGTTCGAGAGAAAAAAAGTAAATGAAAAAAAAAACAATTCTAATATAGGATATCCTAAGGAATATCTCAAGATATCCTGGATATGTCTAGGATAATTTTGGGACATTATAAGCTATCTAAAATAATATAGACAAACCATATTTTGCAAACATCCTGTGGTTATCCAGTGGATATTTATGGGATATTTATATTTTGTTATAATACTACAAATTTTTTTATTATGTTAAATATTCTACATAACTAAAAGTAACTATAATTGCATATTAAATTTTCATAACATATATTTATAATTATAACTTAAAACGTCCTAGAAATATCCTCAATCGTCCTGGACATATTCAGGATGATCCTGAGGACATTTTGTTCTGTCTGGGTAGGGATGATTGTTTATGCCAATTTATGTTTAGATAACTGGACAAAGTGATTCTATACCATAATTTGTTAACAGAAGTACTTTGATACAAGTTAGAATATAATATATTGATTTTTATATTATGTTAAAATGTCAAAAATCAGAGTTTTGCTATGTGATAGGTGCAAATGTCAAATTAATGTTAGGCGGTCTAAACAAGAAAATCTATGAACTAGAAGAAAGGCAGAATATGGCTGTAAAGAGAATTTTGGTCTAACTATCATCGGAAGTCTACACGAGCCGTAACAAGAATGGTTGAAAATCTGGTTTCAACAACTTCGAAGCATTGTATATTTCAAACTATTTTATGTGATTTTTGTAAATTCACGTCTGAATGGTAATTCTAACGGTCCGGAGTGTTGGTATAGTGGCTCTGTACTAAGAAAACAAGACTCAACTATTGCATTCAAATATTTTGAGAGATATTAAATTTATGTGTGAAAAATTTGTCATTTTACTGAGTTTTTGAGAGAACGTGGGGGGTATGCTGATTTTTGTTCCAACAGTTCTTACTATTGTTTATACACGATTTTCTTGTAAAGAAATGTTCAAATCATTATAACATATTAACTTGAGCTCGTTTGAATCAATGTAAATAAAAGTTTTGATTATTTGAAAGTGTATATATAGAGAATTTCGTAGTTCGTAGACTTTACCGTTTTTAATGAATTAGATGACGATTGATATTATAAAAGTGGTCTAGAATAGTTTTATATTGTATCTGAATGCATACAGATGCAGTGCATTGTATATACCGGGTGTCTTGAAAGTGCCTATAGCGTTCATATCCCTTTTTTAACAATTTTTATCAATGTAATTAACGTTTCTTTAAATGTTATTATTTTAATTCATATTTAATATAATTTAATTAAACTTGTATCTTGTTTTCATCGTTTTGTGTGTCTCACTATTTTTACGCTATGAGCTTGTACTCTCATTTGGGTTGCAATTTGACATACTAATGATTTCTCATGGGTATATACATATACATATATGTATGTGCATATATACTGAACTGTCTAATATACGCATGTATAAATGTATAAATGTGTATATGTATGTTTGTTGATTATTAGGCTTGTCGCTTTTCTTTAACTTAGTATATTCTATTCTATAACTTGCACAGTAACTTATTGTTTTATACTTATCTCTAGTGAGTATAATAGTTATATATAATATTTTATTTACTTGTAATTTTTCCTCAAATGTATATCTGTTATTTTTTTTTATGTTTCAGGTACAGCGATTGAGATTCGGATACTTCAACGCAAAAAGGTAAGTATTAAACAATATAAATTAATATTTTATTTCTCTTTTTCAGGACTAACATAATCGATAGCAAGAAAGGTCTGGCTACTGTCGGTACGATTACGTGTCATTAATTAACAAAGGAAGGTAAGACTTTAAATAATTCTTTATAATTAAAGATTAGTTTTAACGATCCGGTCCGAATGTTTTCAGGTGCCGTTGTTGAATAATGTGCCTTCCTCGGAGCGTCGAGCGACGGTGAGGAGAGTCGGAGATGAAAAGGCGAAAAATTTTCCCGTCCACGGACGGTGACTAGCGTCAGGCGGAGGCGCCGTACGTGACACGGGTTCTGAGAGATTTCAGCGACTTCGGTAAGTGTTACCGTAGATATAATAACTTCGACTTCTTGGTCTAACGTGTTAATCATCGTCATATATGTTTTATCATTTACACAGGTAACGAGGGAGTCTCTTCCGAATACTCCTTTACAAGCGTATTGACGGGGAAAATATCCGGTTTTGACTTTCGGATTCGAGACGCGGACTGTCATTCCGACATCTGTACGAGGAGGTAAGACAATTGATTCCTTGTCTTTAAATGAAAAAGCGCAATTACGCCATGTAATTAATTGATTACCGTAATTAATACATGCGTTATGTTCTATAAAAAATGAAGAACCTAATATTCCTTGCGTGATTATAGGAAATTCATCCGGTACGACGTGGAAGGTCACCGGGATTTGAGAGATGTGAGCGGCTACGGAGCCGATGGTATTAACAACGTTTTTGGTAATACCGGTGAGTTGAATGATTTCATTGTTATTGATATAAATATTTGAATTAATGCAACCTTTCTTTATTATATTAGGTTGTGCTCCTGTGTCGAGCATGAAGGTGATTGGTCCCCTAAAGGAAGGAGATTCGAGTTCGACAGCTGGAACTGTACCGTCGTCTCCTCGGAGGACGTGAAGGGACTTGTGTTCCCTATGCAGAGAGCTGAGCGGGCTTTGCCAAGGCCTCGGGGTGCCCCGTTGTCCGAGACCTCGTTGTGGTTTCCCGAATTTCGCGGAGGTAAGTTATTTACATTGTTCGTATTATTGTTACTATTATTAATATAATTATTATTGTTATTGCCGAATCTTTCGTGATATTGGCGTTTGCGACATTCGTGTATTAAATGTCCGATATTTTTACAGAAGCCGCAGATTTTCCGTCCAGCAGCATCGAACGTACTGGATGGAGCGTTAGAGGCGACAGGAGGATCGCGCTAAAGAATTCGAGTTTGATTCGCGATCGCGGAGTTATCCCGAGAGGTACGAGCATTTTTATATCTCGCTTCTTCTCTTTCTAAACGTCTATTAATTACGAGTACTTTTGAGCAGGCATCTAGAAAGCCGTTATAACCTTCTGCGCGGAGCTCGGTTCTATATTATCGAGGAAGGCCTTCGTAAAAAGCTTCGAGAGTGAAGGACTCTATGGACGTAAGTTCAATTTCCGACAACGATCTATTAAGGTTAATTTGATCTCCTTCTATTATCGCTGTTTTTAAATCTTTAATACGACCGATATAATCAAAAATGTGCTCGTTTGGTTTTTTATAGGCCATACTTAATTGACCGCGATAATAATTCGCGCTTCTACCAGAACCGAAGGTGCGTTTGAGAGTGTCGAGGAATTTTCCTACCGTCGGTTGGATTTCATCCTCTACAGCGAGATAAGCGTGGTGAGTTAATTTATTTCGTAGCATACGAACAAAAAGTGCTTCGTCAACTAACGGTACTGATTCTTTTGCTCTTTTACAGGCTCTCGCGAATTGCCAGACGGGAATATTGTGTCCGTCGTATTTAGGTACGAGTTCGAGAGCGTCGCGAAGATACGACTTCGGATATCCCATCATCTGCGTGAAGTTATTTGTAGCGGGAACCGATTGCGAGAATGGGCTCATGAAATTGAAGGAAGGAGAGGAGCCCGTGGCGATTTCGACAGGAGATGAAGCAGAAAAACTACTAGTAAGATTTCGCATTATATTTTCGAGCATTTCCGTACGTTTCGTTAATTCTTTCTCTTTTTCGCGCATATCCTTAATGGCTCTTTCGTAATTGACGCGATCCTCGTTTCTTTGGAACGAACTCGCGGCGTTTTCCGTGGGATCTTTTGTGCGATCCATTTTAATAAATATAATTATATATAGAAGTACGAACAATAAAAATTAATTAGAATGTGTGTGTAAAATTTCAACAGTTTTGCGGTTGAAATGATTGGAATTTTAATTATATGTTTTATTTGTGCAGTTAACTTTGATTGCGGTTATAGTATCCACTTGATGTCAATCAGTTGTTACATCTCATTCTACAATCACGGTACAAATATCCCACCGCTGTCTCCAGTTGTGACGTCTGTCACGTACGGCGCCTCCGCCTGACGCTAGTCACCGTCCGTGGACGGGAAAATTTTTCGCCTTTTCATCTCCGACTCTCCTCACCGTCGCTCGACGCTCCGAGGAAGGCACATTATTCAACAACGGCACCTGAAAACATTCGGACCGGATCGTTAAAACTAATCTTTAATTATAAAGAATTATTTGAAGTCTTACCTTCCTTTGTTAATTAATGACACGTAATCGTACCGACAGTAGCCAGACCTCTCTTGCTATCGATTATGTTAGTCCTGAAAAAGAGAAAGAAAATATTAATTTATATTGTTTAATACTTACCTTTTTGCGTTGAAGTATCCGAATCTCAATCGCTGTACCTGAAACATAAAAAAAATAACAGATATATATTTGAGGAAAAATTACAAGTAAATAAAATATTATATATAACTATTATACTCTCTAGAGATAAGTATAGAACAATAAGTTACTGTGCGAATATATAGAATAGAATACATGAAGTTAAGGAAAAGCGACAAGCCTAATAATCAACAAACATACATATACACATTTATACATTTATACATGCGTATATTAGACAGTTCAGTATATATGCACATACATATATGTATATGTATATACCCATGAGAAATCATTAGTATGTCAAATTGCAACCCAAATGAGAGTACAAGCTCATAGCGTAAAAATAGTGAGACACACAAAACGATGAAAACAAGATACAAGTTTAATTAAATTATATTAAATATGAATTAAAATAATAACATTTAAAGAAACGTTAATTACATTGATAAAAATTGTTAAAAAAGGGATATGAACGCTATAGGCACTTTCGCGACACCCGGTATATACAATGCACTGCATCTGTATGCATTCAGATACAATATAAAACTATTCTAGGCCACTTTTATAATATCAATCGTCATCTAATTCATTAAAAACGGTAAAGTCTACGAACTACGAAATTCACTATACCCATACAGCACCGAAAGATTGCAGAAACATTGCGTAGATCTAACATTGAAACATTGTAATATTGCATGGGAATTGCGAATTGTTTCTGCAATATTACTGCAAGATTGCAGCAACGGCTGGATGGCCGCTTTTTGTAATATTGCAATGAAACATTATAGCAACATTGCAATGTAATGTATTTGAAAAAATGCAACGTTACTGCAACCATATAGTAATATTACTTTTTTTTATTTTACTGGCAAAAATTTCGCTTTTGTGATCTTTTTTAAATATATTTAAGTATAAATTAATATACAAACATCGATTGGAATTAATTATATCTTTATTTGACATAAAATGTAAAATATCTTGTAAAATATTCAATTTTCGGAAATCTTACTTAATACTTTTATGCACGGAATAATCAGATCCATCAATTGGTGTAAACAAAACATAAAGTTGCTTTAAAAAAAAGTATTTTACAAAATATTTTACATTTTGTCAAAAAATTGTAAACTTCGAAATCTTATTATAA
Source organism: Lasius platythorax (assembly GCA_963971435.1). NCBI lineage: Eukaryota > Metazoa > Arthropoda > Insecta > Hymenoptera > Formicidae > Lasius > Lasius platythorax. The sequence goes on along the minus strand of OZ020540.1, from coordinate 8,974,348 downwards.
CTCAAAAAGTACTTAAGAAAAAAATATTTTATTATAATGTTTTGAAAAGCTCTCGAGATAAATTACAAGAATATGCAATAAAAAAATGGGGGTTCCCATTTAAAAATATCAAAGTGATTTTTATGTGACTTTGATGGTGCTATTCAAGGTCAAACTGATATGATAATTAAATAGCTTTTTTTAAGCCCTTCAATTTGGTATACTTATATCTTTCATTATAGTGGACCGTTTTCGAGATATTTGACCGTTTTCAGACTTTTGGGACTCTGTATATAAAATAATATATATATATATATATATATATATATATATATATATAAAAGTATATTTTTTTATATTAATTACATATATTTCTCAATATCTATTTGGATCAACAAAACCGTAACACAGTAAATAAACAAATTAGTGACTATAAATAAAATTTAATAGATTTTATTTTGTAATCTTTCTGAAATGTTGCTGTAATATTCTCCTGAAATATTACAATTATATGTTTTTGTAATGTCTCTACAATGTTACATTGCAACTTGAAAGATTGTAACATTGCTGCAATGTAACTGCAATGTTTTGTGCTGTATGGGTATATACACATTCAAATAATCAAAACTTTTATTTACATTGATTCAAACGAGCTCAAGTTAATATTTTATAATGATTTGAACATTTCTTTACAAGAAAATTGTGTATAAACAATAGTAAGAACTGTTTTAACAAAAATCAGCATACCCCCCACGTTCTCTCAAAAACTCAGTAAAATGACAAATTTTTCACACATAAAAATTAATATCTCTCAAAATATTTGAATGCAATAGTTGAGTCTTGTTTTCTTAGTACAGAGCCACTATACCAACACTCCGGACCGTTAGAATTACCATTCAGACGTGAATTTACAAAAATCACATAAAATAGTTTGAAATATACAATGCTTCGAAGTTGTCGAAACCAGATTTTCAACCATTCTTGTTACGGCTCGTGTAGACTTCCGATGATAGTTAGACCAAAATTCTCCTTACAGCCATATTCTGCCTTTCTTCTAGTTCATAGATTTTCTTGTTTAGACCGCCTAACATTAATTTGACATTTGCACCTATCACATAGCAAAACTCTGATTTTTGACATTTTAACATAATATAAAAATCAATATATTATATTCTAACTTGTATCAAAGTACTTCTGTTAACAAATTATGGTATAGAATCACTTTGTCCAGTTATCTAAACATAAATTGGCATAAACAATCATCTCTATACAGGGTGACTCAAAAATACTTGTACACAAATTGCTATTTTTACTTATGCTTATATATTGATAACTTATATTAAATCTATGTGTCTATATTATATCATACTGTCATTGCATATTGATCTGCATATTCTCTTGCAATATTGACTGTGTAAACCTTTAACAAATGTATATGTATATGTTATTATATTTAGTAGGGTCGCTAACTGCATACATATGTGTATATGTTATAAATTGCAATAATTTACTCCTAATACGTGCATATATGCACATGTGCGTGTGTTATACCGAAATGCAATTATTATTTTTTTGAATAATTTTGTTTTGTTATAGTTCATTGGTTGAATGCATATTTTAATCAAATATTCAAACTTATCTTAATTAATTCTTACTAATTCAATGAATGCATATACATTACAATTGATCGACTCAACTTTTGTTAATTGATATAATTAATTGACAAAACGCAGTATCGATTAATTAATGACGCTAATACCAGAAATAATTACATAAAAATTAATAATAAATTTTAAGGATAATGGGAAATAAGGAATATTAAACAAGTGGAACATAGTTTATTTAAAATATAAAGTAATTGTAATTTATTCATTCTTTCAAATTCACAGTACAAGAGGCCGAGATGCCAATGTGATGACATCATCGGCGATACAAAAACATATCCCAGTGCGAATATTCATATTTCTCGCTCGCTTTTCACATTTCAGATACTAAAATACGCATTCAATTAATTTAAAACTATGTTTAAAATAATATTATAAATTATATAATTATTTTATTGTACAATGAGAATGTTAATTACTTTAATTTACAGCCAATAAGAAAAGGAGTAAGAATCGGAATTTCGACAGAGAATAAAATTTCATTATTGATAAAAGTTAATTAAGATTTTTAATATAAGAATTTTTTTGCATTAATAGAAGGAACATTAAATTAAAATTTAATTTCATTATTTCTTAAAACTAATCAACCTTAAATGATTTTCTTTTTCTTTATAAAATTTTCAAAATTAATAGTAAAATATTTACAATGAGGATAATATTAAATCTAAAATATATTAAATTCTAAATTTAATTTCAAAAGCGAAATTCTTATTCTAACTCGCCAGCTCAAGGAATGCGTAAACAAGCGTGATCACATTGTATGTCGCGCTGACTCGAAGCGTGCACGCGCCCGAAAGCTATCGAAGTTAGCCGAACAACGCCGAAGCGGTCGATGATCACGCTTGGGCAGAGGCAGTCTGCGTTAAAACGTCGTCCGAGTAAGAGCGTAGTTCGACAAGGAATTACTCCTGCGCCTTGAACGATAAAATCAGCGAGTATCTGAATTTGTATCGGCCTAATATTCTGTATAATTAGACGAGGGCAATATCTGGCCGCACCCACAAAACGAAGAGTCACTCCGAACGTGACTAACTCGACAAATCTTGTCTTGAGCGAACGTCCCTGCAACAAAAAAAAAAGGTTGTGAATATTAATCGCAGTGAGTAAACTACAGTCAACCATACGAAATATATACGTGCACATTTATACATATATATATATATATATATATATATATATATATATTCTAAGACTTTCTATTTTTGCTTGCCCATTTTTATATATACTTGAATACCTGTTTAACATAACCTGTAACTAAATTAAACATTAATTTTACAATAAATATAGAAATAGATACCCAGTTAGCCAAATGTTAGCAACATGCGCGCAGATTGGCAGCAAATTTGATCAAAATTCCACACCAAAACCATAGCCATCTGTGTCCGCAATAAGCTCGTGTTTTGCTGGCAAACCTTGCTGACATAACCTGACAGCAAATTGGTGACAAAACCCGAGCAAAGCTTGCTGACATGACTTGACGTCAAATTTTCGGCAAAAACCGAGCAAGATCTGCGCGCGCAATTTGACGTCAAATTGTCAGCAAAAACCGAACAAACTTTGCCATTCCGAAGCCATCTTTTGACGTATACTGATATTGATTTTTTCAATTTATACTTTTATTAAAAATAATTGAGACTATATAGAAGAAATCTGATTTTATTTTATTAATACAATATTTTTATATGTATATAATACAAGTTTTTATAAGCAAATAATGAACGGACGATTTCCGTTTATTCGCCGGACATTTATTTGTCCGATTTATAAAAAAATCAATTCAATATCTGAAATTCCTGCGTTGAGGTTGTATAAAAAATTAAATTGAAGTAGTATATCTTTAATTTTACTAGCCACTCTTTGCAAGCTTTATATAATTCTCATGACTAAAACTTAAATACGAGATAGATAGCGATATCGCACGTCGCATAGCGGTAAACGAACGAACTAGTAACTGATTACTATTTTTATGTAATGTTTTTGCTAACAATTTGCCCTCAGACTTCCTTGCAAAGATCTTGCTCGGGTTTTGCCACCAATTTGACGTCAGATTTCGCGCGCCCAGATCTTGCTCGGTTTTTGCCGCCAATTTGACGTCAGATTTCGCACGCGCAGATCTTGCTCGGTTTTTGCCGCCAATTTGATGTCAAGTCATGTCAGTAAGCTTTGCTCGTTTTTTGCCGCCAATTTGTTGTCGGGTTTTTTCAGCAAGCTTTGCTCGGTTTTTGCCGCCAATCCGCCAGCTTAATCAGATAATAACTACTCTTGTAGCAAAATTGTAGCCTTTTTGCTGACAACAATTTGTAGCAAGCACTTGGCAAAATCTGTTCGAGCAGACTTGGCTGACTGGGTATATATACTTTTCTCCTTTTAATTAATTATAGGGCTATATAAACTATGAAACAAAATAAGAATAATTATATGTGCACATATATATATACATATACAGTGTCCTGGACATACACGGTCTAGCGAATATAATAAAGTGCAACATTCTCTATTGAGGCGATTAAAAATTAATATAGTGATTGTTCTAATCGGCAGCTTTAATGTTTATTACGATAAATTGAGAAATTATCGACCAATGGAAATATCAGAGCACAGATAATTCATATATAGTGTGATCAATTTCTACATCTATTTTCTTAATTTTATTGAATGATATTGATCGTACGTTAATACTGATGAAATCTACATACAAATTTCTTTCTCTTTCGAATAACTACTAATTTCAATTGCATTTTACAGCATTTGTACACAACTTTACGCTACAATTCTCAAGTATGAAGAAATAATATATCAAACGATTAGAACAACCTCCAAACTGAAAATGTTATTTTATTTCTGTGAATATCCCGTATCTTTTATACATGCATTTTTTTCATTGTGTTAATTAATTGACAATTTAAATAAAGAATATAGCTATCATGAGAATTCACATATCACGAAAAGGGAAAGACTGAATAAATGTAAGACACATTATTCTGTATAAATATAAAAATAACAGGTGCTAAACGAAAAATAAAGTACAATTCACACTCGATCTAAGGGATAATAAGATTGTATCAATACAATTTGTACGGATTGCTTAGTCAACTAAGCAATCCGTACAAAAAAAAATACAAAAATATATGCACACTTGTAGTACACTCTTAGATAATTAATTCATGAGTCAAGACTGAAACGTATGTGAATTCCCACGATACCATGAAAATGTTAAATACACATATATATATGAATGATTATGAATTATTTTGATTATTAATAAAATACATCTCATGTGTTAATAAACCTATATATATATATATATATATATATATATATAATATACATGCCAATATATACATACACCCTATGAATAATATATATATATTTTGTGAAAAATATCAAATAATTACGAATATAATTAGATTATACAACTGATTAAGATAAAGAGTATTGAAATAAAATACTTATTATATGACGAATTCAGAAATGTTACTCTAACGGAACAAAATGTGTCCGCTTATAATTCAACGACACAATTAACTATACGCACGTAAATTAATGAAATTATCTATGAAAATTATGTGATTAAAATTTAATACTAAGTAAAATAACCAATTATATACCGAATGATATACATATGTGAAATAAATGATTCTGATGCTAAATGATATTATTTAATTGAAACACACACACGCATATGCATATAATAAATCATATAAATTACCTTGTTTATTGATTTCCCATCTCGCAATCTGATCCCATTACCAGTCCGTAAGGGAGTATTATTCCATAGGATTCTCGAGTCTTCTCCGACATCTTGATTTGAATTAATTGAATGACCATTTGGACCTATAATAATATATCACAAGCTTTAATCTTTTCTCTAAATTAAAGACCCAGTAATAAGGTGCAGTGAATGTTTACCTATCTGATTTTGAGACTCAATAGCATTCACGATTTAGCCTTGCCCTTCCAATCCGTCGCAGCCTTTTTAAATATTAGGGTCGATTTCTGAAAATAAGATAGTAAATTTATTAGTTACACAATAAATTCTAAATTTTCAATATAGAACTTTATTATTATTATTTCCTTACTTTGAACAATTATAATCACAATATATACATATGTTCTTGTTAATAGACTAACATACGAAATATATTTATCTTAAGATTAAATTTTCAACCATAGAAAATGATTTAAATAATAGAATCGGTAAAATTATAGTATTTAATATATACCTTATATTGTGTTCCACACCTTTTCTCTCCTATACCATGCTGCTAAGGTTAAGGCTGAAAATAAGAATAACATTAAAATAAATAAATTCAAACCTTTTATATAGAACTTAGTATCTAAAACCTACCTCTCTCTTCCGCTGCCTTGTGCTCGTTCACAATAGTTTACCGCTCGGCCGTTGTGAATCCTGCGCGTTGCCTGAAACAAAAGAGAATTATATATTTAGTCAGAAATCAGAGATATATCATAGAATCGATTGTATAACTTACTACAAAATTTCTAACCTGTGTCGCTTAGACTCAGCATTAATTAAATTAACCGGTGACGGGATAAATCGCCTGCCGCCACTTTCAAAAGCAAAAGCGATAGATAGCCTGCAAAATAACAAAATTCAATAATAAAAATACTGTTTAATTACACAAGAGAAAAAAAGAAAAGAAAAAACCCGAAATTTAATGTCACTTGGACGTGACACGTCCCGGGCTTTTCGTTGTGTTGCGTTAGCGCGCGTAAGGAGAGCGGACACGCCGACAGAGCGGTTGACGTTAATAGTCGCGCGGGCCGAGCGGTAAGCGGGCGACGTTGAGGGTGCAACCGCGATGGCGTGCCGTCGATGAATCCCGGTACGAACACTTATGTTTGTGAAAATAGATATGAAGTGAGAAAGAAAAGAGAGAAGGTTAAGGTCTGCAAAATCGAGCCATTTTAAGTATTTGAATTTAATTAGTTTATATAATATTGTATTGATATGGATATATATATATATATATTCTGTTGAATGTTTTTAGGTGACAAAGAGAATTGAAGGATTGGCGCGCCCCGTGAAAAGCGAGCCGAGAGGATGGAAATGTGCGCCCCGTGAAAAGCGCTATGGAGAGTGAGGTAATGGCTGCGCCCCGTGAAAAGCGCGTTGCCGGATATCAGGTTGCGGTTGTTTATTACCAACTTATATATATATATATATATATATATATATATATATATATATATCTTGTAATAATGTATATGTTTCAGAAATTACGACTAGTTAGCTCGTTGATCCGGCGGAAGAGGATTTTTATAGAGGAAATGAGAGTAAGAATTTTCTGAATACTCACTGTGGTTGCAGATGAAGTATATCCTTTTCACAAGAAATTTGCAGAATGTATATATTTGATTGTTGTACAATTCACAACAGTAATATTAAATCTCGTTCAGAGAATTTACACTTGAGCGGAGACTTGTTATAATATACTATGCTGGTTGTATCTATTGTTCACTATCTGACACTGGAATGAGATTGAGACTGTTATAATAATCGACTGAGATTTTGATTGAGACTGAGATATCGAATGATAATGGATCGTAAACTGAATTTCGACTGTGTATAATACTGATCTCAACTGGATTTAGACTGTGTTTGAATAACTGAATAATCGCTCTCGACTGGATTGGATACTGAATACTGAATACTGAATGTAGACTGGATTTAGACTGTGTTTAGACTGTGTTTAGACTGTGTTTAGACTGTGTATGAATAACTGAATAATCGCTCTCGACTGGATACTGAATGTAGGCTGCGATTGCGTTGATAATAGTCTGATTATAGACCGAGACTGTATATCGAGCTTTTGGAATGTCGGTTAATATACTGTCGAGGGCTCGTTCCCTACCCTAAATCGTCAGGTTCACGTGAGATAATACAATATGATCATGAGTTCGTAGAATCGTATACAATAGTCGTATTCGAAGGTCAGTCTAAATTTAGCCTCGAACAATAAGGTACATTGTTCGTCCTTACAATAGGATTATGAGTTCCGAGAGTTGTTTACGTGCCGCGCGCTTCCGCATTCCAAGTTGTTTTTGAACAGTATTATATTAAAGTATTATTAATTCTATTAAATTAGACAATTATAAAGTAGAATATATTGTGCGTGATTGTCACTTAATTGTCTAATTTTTACAAAAATATTATTTTTAATATTATTCTTAATATTATTTACAAAGATATTTATATATGTATGTACTGGTTTTGTTGCAGATTAACAATTGTTGCTGAGGACTAATCAATGTGGTTTGGACGTTGAATCTACTATGCAAGACAAAAGTTGAAAAAGAAGAATTGTTAACATATATTTTACAAGTGTCTAAATATTTCTAAGTTATATAATTTTTATTTCTAAGCATATTGTATTTTCATATTTTGATAACGGTTTGTAATTAATAATAGAATTATCAATTCGGTTTTGCTATTAAAATTTCATATATATATACATAGAGAGAAATATTTCATTACCGTTTCATTTTTCCTCAACTCCTATTATTTAATGTTTAATATTAAACTTTTATTTTTCCGAATCTAATAGAGATCAAATTGATTAGTTTTGCGTGCTTCCTTCTTAATTAGTCTAAGAAATTAATATAAATCGATTAGATATACAACATGCATATGTACAGTGTCATACATATACTAATATCACTGTACACAGGGGTGCGTACCTGTGTGTGTATTAAACTAAACTCAAATTATTGTTTCATGGATATTTACATATATATCTATATAGTTATAATGGAAATTGTTACATAGTTACAGTCTAAGTTGCCAATATAGCCATGAATAGAATTTCAATTATTCGCGTTGCGACGCGACGAGTCAAGTCTTTTATATCAAGGTTTTTATGTATGACTATTAGATCCAGAGTGAATATACTTGTAAATTCGTTATATATTGTCAGAGAATGAGTAATTGAATTAGTATAAGTCGTTAAACAAATAATCGGACTCTTATATATGTGTAATATTGCACAAAATGTATGTAAAATATGTCATTTTTGAGCATTCATAAGTATATAGGCAAATTTGGTATTTATCGACGTTAGACTTGTAATGACTGGTTTGTTAATGTTATTATGTGTAAAAAAGACTAGATCCATTATTTTTGCATGCGTATAGATATATATATATAAATTTAAGCTATTAGAGAAGTTATAAATCATATATATCTTCATACTCGAAGATGAAAGTATTAACAGTTATATAAGGTAATTATGTACATTTTAATTGTTTATATACTATGTTTTTATAACGAGAATAAATAATTGTTAATATGTAATTATTTTCTTATGCTGATCAATCGAATTATAACAAAAGTAAGGAAATATATATATTATATTATTATATCATAAAGAGAAGTAATCGTAAATTAATAATTAACTTATTTATTCTCATTAGTAGATTTCGGTTCTATATTCTCGTGATAATTAAAATTACATAAAGAATGGTGGAATTGAGTCTGGTTGAGTAAGCCGAACATTGTGAAGAATGCTTAATGTAAGCTCGCGTTCTGGCTAGTGATTTTGGGGAAATCTTAAGTTACTGATCTTAGTATAGCTAAATGCATCCAGTGCTTGACAGATTTGTTTTGATACGCGTGTGGTCTTTAAATGTGCTTATTAATTGACTTTTAATTATTAATTATAACGAGTATCGCGATTGTTCGTTGCAAAAGAGTGAAAGAGAGAAATGAAGAACTTGTGTGACGATGTGTGATCCAGCTGTTGTGTGATGTTCAAAAATCAGTGACGGACGGTGGCGGAAGTCAAGTGGAGGCGCCGTACGTGACACATGTAAAGCGAAGAAAAAGCACATACACGTGTTTTTGTCGAAAATCCGTTAAAAATGAACAGAAGTAAACCAAACTCGAGCAAATGCGTGCAAATAGCGTCGGAATACATGTAAAGCGAAGAAAATGCACATACACGTGTTTTTGTCGAAAATCCGTGAAAAATGAACAGAAGTGAACCAAACTCGAGCAAATGCGTGCAAATAGCGTCGTAATACTGTCACGTACGGCGCCTCCGCCTGACGCTAGTCACCGTCCGTGGACGGGAAAATTTTTCGCCTTTTCATCTCCGACTCTCCTCACCGTCGCTCGACGCTCCGAGGAAGGCACATTATTCAACAACGGCACCTGAAAACATTCGGACCGGATCGTTAAAACTAATCTTTAATTATAAAGAATTATTTAAAGTCTTACCTTCCTTTGTTAATTAATGACACGTAATCGTACCGACAGTAGCCAGACCTCTCTTGCTATCGATTATGTTAGTCCTAAAAAAGAGAAAGAAAATATTAATTTATATTGTTTAATACTTACCTTTTTGCGTTAAAGTATCCGAATCTCAATCGCTGTACCTGAAACATAAAAAAAAATAACAGATATATATTTGAGGAAAAATTACAAGTAAATAAAATATTATATATAACTATTATACTCTCTAGAGATAAGTATAAAGCAATAAGTTACTGTGCAAGTTATAGAATAGAATATACTAAGTTAAAGAAAAGCGACAAGCCTAATAATCAACAAACATACATATACACATTTATACATTTATACATGCGTATATTAGACAGTTCAGTATATATGCACATACATATATGTATATGTATATACCCATGAGAAATCATTAGTATGTCAAATTGCAACCCAAATGAGAGTACAAGCTCATAGCGTAAAAATAGTGAGACACACAAAACGATGAAAACAAGATACAAGTTTAATTAAATTATATTTAATATGAATTAAAATAATAACATTTAAAGAAACGTTAATTACATTGATAAAAATTGTTATAAAAGGGATATGAACGCTATAGGCACTTCCGCGATACCCGGTATATACAATGCATTGCATCTGTATGCATTCAGATACAATATAAAACTATTCTAGGCCACTTTTATAATATCAATCGTCATCTAATTCATTAATAACGGTAAAGTCTACAAACTACGAAATTCACTACCCACTCGGCATGTAATATTTCTAAAACATTGCTGCAATATTCCATTTGAAATATAACACCTTTCAGCAATATTACAGAAAAATTTCACGACCGTTTCTGCAACATTTCTGCAATGTTTCAATGTCCGCAATCATTTCAAATACAACCTTGTTGAAAGATTTCAGCAATATTTCGGTACAATTACTGAAATATTTCTGAAACATATCTATGTAATATTGCAGAAACACTTCGGAAATATTTCAGGTTTTCATCCGAGGAATTGCAGATACAGTTCAGAATGATGATGTAAATCTCAGTAGGCCTATTCTGTAACATTATAACGACAATGTCGCTATCGTTACGTGTCGTTGCGCATATATTTTTACATGTCAAAATATATGCGCAGCGATACGTAACAATAGCGACATTGTCGTTATAAAGTTACAGAATAGGCCTACTGAGATTTACATCATCATAAAAATGCGTGTAAAAAAATCGAACACTTCCATTTTGTCATGGTTTCCTAAAATTTTTTTATTTTGTTTTAATTACATTCCTTACAAAAGAAAATATTAATATTTAAATTACTAATTTAAATGACAGAAAAATAAATTATTATAAAAAAAGTGATGAATGAGTAAATATATATTCATTATGTTTATCTTTTAGATAACGCTTGTAAAGAATGCTTCTTGTAAGAGTTCGAATATCTCAAAAAATATTGACTATAAATAAAAAAAAGTTTTAAATGGAAGTTGCTCAGATTAAGAGATGAAAAAAACATGCAATAAAAAATATCGGTTCCTATTTTAAAAAATTAAGTCTTCTTCAAATAATTTTCAAAAAATATATGTAATAAAAAATGAATATTAATATCCTTCCCCTCTTAAACCTTAAAATTTACCTGATACATTTTTTGTATGTATATGTCAAGTTTAAGAGATATAGTTCTTCCATTATTAAAATGCATAGTAGTAATAATTCTATCTCTAATGTAAGAAAGCTTGCTTAAAATAATTATGTAGTCTCCTCGTCTTCAGACGTAGATTCATCACTGTAATTTTTCGGAGTTGTTTCATTTTGTGATGCTTCTTTTTTTGCCTCTTTAATTCTGAAAAATATATATATTTTAATACATTATACAAATTTTAATAATACTTATACAATACAACTTTAATATAAAATTAGTATTACTTTTCTCTGGATAAACGTAAGTTTGCTTGGGCTAACCAAGGTGCAATACTTTTATGTTGTACATTATTCTCGTCAACATTATTACGATGAAGATGAGCAGCTTCTAAAAGTTGTAATTGATTGTAAATTAAATTGTACACACTTATACTAATTGATATTATTATCATAAAAACTTACTCATTATACATTTGAATAAATTAGTATTTTTAAATGCTATTTTCGGCTGCATGTTATCCTTTTTTTTTAAGTTTTTGCCTTGAATGTTGAAACATGTAGCCAACTAATTAGTCATGAATCTTTTTAGAATATCTAGAACCAATTCGTACGTCTCTGAGCCACCAACAGATTTCATGAATTTAGCCTACAGAATAAGTATTAATGTTAAAAAGATATAGAAATATGTAGTTCATTTAGTAATAATATATTTGTTATAAAAGGTACAAAAAATATTAAATGAATAAATGTAATAAAATCATCCAAATATTATAGAAAGAAAGAAGAGTATTGTATAAGAAGAGTATTATCGCTACTTCAGATCACAGATTCTGCGCAAACTGCTGCAAGCTTTGTTAGACCAGTTATTTTTCATTTATACTGTAGTTATACATACATATACGTAAGTAAAATAATAAATATGTAGAATAGTAAAATATCTGGAACATGAGAGTAGATAACCGGTAGAAGTTTTATTTTTTATTAAAAATATTAGGCAACATATCTAGCTCTGTGATCTGGAGATGCACGATACTTGTTAAAAAGTAAAGTCTTGTTTCAATTACTAAACATTAGCTCCTCCTACACTTCTCCTACACCTTTAGTTTTTAAGATCATGCAAGCAGGTTATGTATGCTAAATGTAAGATGAAAAAGTAAACTCTTATAACATAAATAATGCTTTTCACTGTACTCCTGCATCAATTTGTATATTTTATATATGTAAAATATATTTTTCATACATATATACTGTGTATACCCAATAAGCACAGGTTCGTCCTATGAACATACAACGGACGTCCATGATGGACATTGTGTACATCCACCGGACGTCCATATTAACTGCAACGGACGTACAAAGGATATCCACTGTACGTCCGTTTGCAACTGGGCTGGACATCCATAAGACGTCCATTATTGGGCATTTGTGGACGAATTATGGATCTTAAATGGATAAATTAAGAATCTAATGGGTGAATTTTGGACCTTTAATGGATAAATTATGTACCTAATGGATAAATTTTGGACTTTTTATGGACGAATTATGGATGTTAAAAGAATAAATTATGAATCTACTAGACGAATTATAGACCTTTTATGGATAAATTATGGATCTTAAATGGATAAATAGTAAATCTAATGGACAAATTTTGCACCTTTTATGGACGAAATTCAAACATTCACTGGACATATTTTGGCTCATTATATATATTTATAATTTATAATTAATTAGGTAATAATTAATAACAATTTTGTAGAAAACATTTTTATTTTATATATATTATTATTAATATAAAACATTTTTATTTTATATATTTTATATATATTATCACAGTACATAATTATCACTGCAGTATTTATTATATTGCAATACATATTTATTACTACAATTAATTGCGAGTTTCTCAGGTACGCTGCTGCTAATGGAGGTTTCTTAATTATTGAGCTTCAGAATCCAGCTGATTTTTAGCATTTGCTTCAATCTTCGTGCAGTTTCTGCACCATTTCTCCCACAGCAACTTGTGTGTATAATTAAAGATTATTTTGTTCCATATCATCAATATTATTCTCTCCACGTTTTTTATTATTATTGCTGCGTTCTTTGGCTCTTCGTAGCCATTTTTGAATTGCTTCTTCACACTCTTTGTTTGTCGAATTCAGGATGCTTTTTTTAACAGAACCTGTAATATAAAAACAAGATAAAAGTATTTAAAAAATTGTAAATAGATTGTACATTTATCTAAAATAATATACACTTTGTTAAAGATTTGTTATATTTATTTCTTTATATCTATTTATTATATTATTTATTATATATTTTTTGTTATATTTTATATTTTATTTTTATATTTTATATTTATTTCTCGATTCTTTATTTTATATATAATTATACCAATGTTTTGATCAACTTTCCGTATAATATTTATTTTATAATTAATTGCAATTAATTCAAATTTAATTATTAAATAAGTTAAATAAAAATTGTTAAATAAGTTATATAACAATAAGGAGCCTAATATTTTTAAGAATATTAAGATTGAAAAAATGCAAATTTTTTAAAAGTTTTTAAAAAATATATAATTAAATATATATATAGATAATTAAATATATATGTAAATATATGTATACAAAATTAAATATATATATAATTAAATATATATAAAAATATACGTAATTATATATAATTAAATATAAATATAATTAAATATATATTTATAAAGTATAAGAAAATTAATTTAAAAAATATATATATATACTATTAACTCTAATGAATCATTTATTATATTAAAAACCAAATAAGTGACCAATCGAAAAACTCTACAAGTGATTTGATAATCTACGAAGGAAGAATAATTTGAGAAGTAAAGTAAAAAATAATCTAAAAAGTTATTTACCAATTATTAAATCCGCTAATTTTAACTTGTTAAATGTTTTCTTGGCCCGCCTTCCCAACCAGTTATAGGTTGCTGCGAGGTCGTTTGTAATTAACATATTTAAAGCTCTTTGCGTAAAATTGTATATGGAATTTCCGCCAATTTTAGAAAGTTCATTCATCTGTAAAATTCAAAATAAAAAAAATATATTGAACTGAAATTTTATTAATTAATAAAGTACGTGTAACACTAAAATTAAAAATGTAACATATATTTGAGAATAGACATTTATAAAAAATTACCGCAACGTTAAAATTTTTTTCTTCATTGAGATATTCATCGACACGGATTAGGTCTTCCTCGTTTTTTAAAGGAAAATCAAACATTGTAAAAAATGAAGCTTCTTCCTCCACTTGATGAGTCACCTTATCATTCGTAAGAATACGATTGACAGACGTGGTTAATTCTTGCAAAGAATCCGTATATTGCCACATACTGGCTTTAAGTATATTTTGTTGTCGAATGATTTCCTTAAAATATTTTTCTGAAAAAAAGAGTTTAATATATTTATCAATCAATTGTCGAACATGTAATTATGATAATATATTCATTATTTTATAAAAAGATTAATAATAAGTTTATCAAAAATAACTGTACATTAAATATATGTTACTTACAATCGCCGAATTTGCCCATTACTTGATTTTTTTAATCACGACGCGATATGAGTAAACTTAAAACTCCACAACGCGTTGTTTTCCGACGTTCAGTGGCCAAAATAAATACCCAGAATGCGTTGTGGACATTTAAGCTTACCCACATTGCGTTGATAAAAAAATTCGGGAAATGGACAAATTCGGCGATTGCAAATAACATACATACCACAATTGTGTTTTATATGTAGGGGACAACATTTACATTCTGTCAATGGTTCTGTGAATAGTTGATTATTATCATTCAAGGATTCGTTATCTACAAAATTTATAAAAAGTACATTTAAGCTTTTACATTTTGTAAAAAGTGATTAATAGATGTGATTAATAATTTTTATATTATAAAAAACAATTTACCAATCGATTGTGATAAGTTCATTTGTTTCTCATTTCGTAATTTATCTAAACTATTAGTAGCTTCACTCTTTTTTTGGGGTTTTGTTTTTATAGAAGTACTGGTGTCTGGAAGAAAAAACGATTAAATGTGTTTTTTAAATTAATAAAATGTTCGCTACTGTTTCATTTTATCCGTAAAAATTCACCTTTTTTTAGAAAGAATGACTAACTATATTTAACTAAATTATTATTTATTATTTATAATACACAAACTTAATTTCATACTTTTATTTTAAAAAGTAAAAAAGCATAGCGCCAGATACTACCATGTCTCTTGATTTATAAGATGGCTAATTTTCAACAAAATTTCTATAATGTAACAAATAAATAAATGCATACGAACCATTTGTTAAACGTGGAGGAGTCGGCAATTTTGTCGGTAAATTATTATTGTCATCCGATGATGACAGACTGTCCTCCTCAAATGAGGAGCCGTATGTTTTTTTTGTCACTACCCTTTTTTTTATTTTCGAGTGATCTATCAGAATTTATATCGGACGAATATTCTGCCTTACAGCATTTTTCTTGTGCTATGGAATAATTGGCTAGAACAAAATAAGTATAACGTTACGACAATGCAATAAATAGATTTTTGTCAATTGATACAATCAAAACAATATTAAGTAATATATTTACCGAAAGTTCCATTTCGTACAAGCCGGATGGGATATGAGGGCCAAGAATCATTAGGTGCGTCATGATTTTCTATTGTAGATATCATTTTGTCAGATGTAAGCGACGGCCAATAACACTTGTTATTTTGTATCCAATTCGTTGGAACTACTTCCACAGTATTTTCATTTGTAAAGATGACAATTGTCCATGTCGCCATTTTTTCCTGCAAATTATTAACAATTTGTGTACGCAACTTCAAATTAATAATTTCAAGTATTATAAATATTCGAAATCAAGCCATTAACAAGCAGAAGGGGACTCGATTTTTTGTCCCTTTGTAAAATTTATTTAACTGTCAGATATATATTCTTAAAACAATTATTTTTGAATATTATAATAATATTCTTTGGAACATTATTCATCATTTTTTAAAATACTAAGAAGTGCATGAATTTAAAATTAAAAAAAATGATTTATTTCTATTTTTATTAATTGTAATTGTAAAATATAATCTTAATAAATATAATCTGAAATAATTTTAATTGTAAAATATGAAAATAAATTGTAAAGTGACATTTAAATAATTCTAAATTAAAATTTTTTAATATATAAAAGTAAAATTCTTAAAATTTATAAAATTTGATTAGATGGAATGTAGCAAGGGAAAAATAACAAATTTATCTTTAAAATTTAATCTCATACATTTATGCGATATTTCATTTATATTCCAACTTTGAAGATCGTTAACAACGTTTTCTACTAAATATATACCCAAATCAGAAGACTTACATGGTTCATTATAAAAATCTTTTTTTGATTTATATTTATTTCCAATAATCACTGTATTTTTATCATTACTAGCAAAATTTTTAATTAAAACAATGTTACCATTATTTAAACTGCAACAATTATCTGGGTTTTTTATTTTTAGAGTAAAATTAGGAAACACTATTTTTTCCCACTGACTAGTATACAAAAATTGATTTAAAGGACCGTTATCATGTTTATTTAATAATTTAAGTTTCGAATTCAGATTATTTTCTTCACTTAATTCCACAAAATTTTCTTCATATATACGATTAATTATTTGTTGCAATGCTTTATCCTTTTTTCTAATGTATCCTTTTATCTTTTGCATAAAATTTTCAAAGGGATAGGCACTGTATTCTTGTAACATTCCAAATTTTTTGACATCATCGCATATATGTAATAAATTATGAATATTAATTGAACAATTATCTTTGCCATACAAAATTATATAACTAAGGAATATTTTAGGCTCTCAATTTGAAAAACAACTTTGAATTTCAACGGGCTAGAAGAGCCAAACGCGGATGATAGTGCGTTAATTTAGATGAAAATTAATTTTTTTTCATCGAAATTAATTTGCTGTGCACAGGGCACAAATTTTTCTTGGTTCGATACCAAGGAAATAAATTAAATCTCATATTCGAGATATTAATTTACGTAAAACCCCTCTGACCCCCCTAAAGAGTTGTAAGAGGTAAGAGCAGTCGCCCGGCAAGCGAAAGACTCGGGTTCGATTCCCGATTCAGCGACTTCTCCCCGATATTTTTCTCGCCTACAACTCTTTAGGGGGGTCAGAGGGGTTTTACGTAAATTAATATCTCGAATATGAGATTTAATTTATTTCCTTGGTATCGAACCAAGAAAAATTTGTGCCCTGTGCACAGCAAATTAATTTCGATGAAAAAAAAAATTAATTTTCATCTAAATTAACGCACTATCATCCGCGTTTGGCTCTTCTAGCCCGTTGAAATTCAAAGTTGTTTTTCAAATTGAGAGCCTAAAATATTCCTTAGTTATTTCACGTCGGCTGAAAGATGACGTTATCAACAAACATATTTATTTACAAGTTATAGGCGAACGAGAAGTATCGTGGTGAAGGGGTCTGAATAGCTCAGTGGTAAGAGCAGTCGCCCGGCAAGCGAAAGACTCGGGTTCGATTCCCGATTCAGCGACTTCTCCCCGATATTTTTCTCGCCTACAACTCTTTAGGGGGGTCAGAGGGGTTTTACGTAAATTAATATCTCGAATATGAGATTTAATTTATTTCCTTGGTATCGAACCAAGAAAAATTTGTGCCCTGTGCACAGCAAATTAATTTCGATGAAAAAAAATTAATTTTCATCTAAATTAACGCACTATCATCCGCGTTTGGCTCTTCTAGCCCGTTGAAATTCAAAATTATATAAGTTTTTATGAAATAATTAAAAAGAGAATTAGCGTAATCTAAATATCTAACATGATGTGGCTGAGATGATAAGATGGTGACAGCTACATTTAAAGACATAAAATTAAGATAATTATCACGATTAAGTATAGATTTTAAAACAACAGGACCTGTGTATAATAAAAATTGTCTGAATTCTGTAGCTTTCCATCTTCTACTTTCTTCTAATGATCTTGGTTTACGATTAAATTCTAACGGAATATTTTTAATTTGATTTATTAATAAATGAGAAATTTGTGAAATTTGTGCATAAGACAATTTTATTGATGGTTTACCAGTGCACCACATGCTCACTAAAGTTTTTGTAACGCCCAAATCAATTAAGTGCATCGGCTCTACAGGAAAATCACTAATCATATCTAAATTTTTGATTAATTGAAGATCTGAAGTTTTTGAATTTATGTGGTGTTCTTCTTGAGATTTAGATCTAAAATCGGAATCGGTTCTATCGCGGAATTTATTTAAATTCGAGAAACAAACTCTACCGTTAATATAATCCCCTTCTATAACACATTTTGTACATGAATAATAACCGGTATGACCCTTCGTAAATTTAATAAACGCCTTAGCAGGAGTATCGCAAATAAAACCTTTAATTTTTAAGGGATAATTAAATCTTTCGTTCTCTTTATTTATTATAATACAATAACATCTTTCAAAAATAAATTTGCATCGTCTGGCTTTTTTCCCCTGTGATATATACCTACAATACCTACTTTATTACGATTTTCAACTAAACTACATAGTATTGGCCACAACTGCTGATTCGAACTTTTAAAAAGTGGTAAACCGTCAATATTTATGTAAACTTCTATTTGATGTAAATTTTGTAAAGATACAAATAAACATAATTTTTGAATGCAATTATTTAAACCAAAATGATAATAATGTCCTGGTTCAACAATTTTTAATGTATTCTTTCTAGGAGTTTTCATTAATACGCGAGCATCCGAAGGTAATTCATCATGTTTAGATTTTAAAATAGCTAATAATTCGTTAAATGCGACATGAGTAATTTTATTTTTCCAAGCCCAAGTAGCAAGTTGTGATTCTAATGAACATTTATTGGCTGTATTATTGGAATTTTCATGATCATTATTAATAGATTCATTATTAAATAATTCGTTATTAAATAATTCGTTATTTAAAGTGCTTTCATTAATAAAATCATTATTAGATGTATTATCATCTGAACTCTCTAAACTTTCTAATATATTATTATCAAATTCAATATTATTGAAATTATTATCTAAATCAATGCAATTTAATTGTTCATTAATATTCATATCATTATTTATCAAATCATTATTATTTAAATATTGAGTAAAAGCTTGATCAGATTCAACTGAATTTATCGAAGAATCTGTACTAGCTTTTGCTCGCCTGTAATATTTGGTAGAAATTTTAGGCATACTTATTTTCCAAGAGTCCTAGAGGCAACGTATCAGTGTACTCTTGAAGTAGAATAATCCGTACCAGTATATGGTCTTGCGTAACCTTCACCTCTTCCAGAGCTATATAAAATAAAAAATGTTTTAATTTATAGATTTAAGAGAGCATTTATTCTAAAGAAGATATAAAATAAGAATAAGTTTAGATATTCTATAGAGATTTTGAGTTAATGCGCTAAGTCAAATACATGATTAAGGCTACAGTTAAAGCTATATAATACATTACGATACAAATGTTTCGAAACATCATTCTATTATTTTTCTCTATTCCAGGAAAATAAAGATAGAATAATGTTTCAAAGCATTTGTAGCGTGTAGCTTCTTTGACCGCAGCTTAACAGGATATAGTACATACAATATGTAAAAATCTGAAAATATGTATTATGCATGGGATATTGTTAACTTTGTTAGTTTATTAAAAAATTAATTTATTAAAAATATCATCTAAAACTATAAATTAATTTTAAAGCTGTAGCAATATGTCTATATCTTTTATGAACATATGCAGCTAACTTCTAGGTATTTTCGAGCAGATTCTCAATATCGACCACATTTTCATAACAAAAATATATTGATATATTTTATTTTTAAAAGGATTAATAATTGTGATAAGTAAATAAATTAATACGACGTTATGTTCTATTCTCGCTTGATAATAAAAAAAATGTATCCTTATATAAATGAAATACTAAACTTTTTAGGTTATGAAAATAATATCTGCTAAATTTATATATTAAATACATATAAAACTATACATATACTTACATTGTTAATTCTCCGTATCCGTATTTTGCAGTTGAGACCACTGAGTAGCCCAGAAATGGGCTGTTTTATATTAATATTTAGATCACTCGAACGAGAACACGTGTCTTGAGACTTCCAAGGAGAGTCGCCGGTACACAAGTAGGCTCGTGCGCGCTGCTTATCGCTGCACGAACCCGCCAAATCAGAGGTCACGTGATCGCGCTTGACCAATCCGCGTAAGACTCGCACATAGCGTGTGGTATTACGTATGCATGTATGGCGCCATAAAAAAATTTTGCTACGCACGATTAGAATTTTATTAACATAACGACGGAAAAATATAAGAGGCTATGCCTTACATGACGGAAAAGTAACAAGTAATGCTATGCCTTACATAAAACCCTTTTTTGATAACAAAAAAATGGATAATGATAAGACCAAAATAAGTCCATGTACAAACGTCCATTGGATGTACGCAGCATATATTCATAAATTAATTATATAAAAGGGATGTCCAGTGGATATCCAATGGACGTGAGTTTTTACAGCCAACATATATCCTTGTATGGATGTACATTGGACGACCTTATTATGTTCACGGACGTATGGTAGTAAAATGGACGTAAAACGGACGTCCATAAGATGTACGGTGCTATTTGGGTATATACACTCAAAGTAACTGCTAATATCTCAAACTATAAAATTAATTATGATTGTAATAAAAAAGTACAAAGAATTCTACTTAATTGGTGTTTGCGAATTGTTAGAAGATACGCAGTAAAAATTAACTGTATAAACATACATGCACAAACATTCATAAAAGATATTCATTATACTGATATTTTTATATTCATTACTTATATTTTTTTAATTGAAATATTTATAATGCAGAAAATATCTAATAGCAATTGAGATCTAAAATTAACAATTATTTTAAAAATAGATCAATAAAAAAATTAATTTAAAACAATTTAATCTGAAATATTATAATTTTTAACAAAAATGTAAATTAAAGTTATTATAAGGAATCTACCCAGTAACCACAATTTTAGTAAGCAATCTCACTAAATCACACTACAGTTACCTTTTAAATAATTATATTGATAAGAATTACAATTATTTTCTGTGCAGCCTTTGGCTTGATACAGACTATATAGATGCACCTATGTAGTTATTGTCATTGTACCTAAAAATGTAATATTGTATCTGCTCCAAAGCAAGTTGCATTGCAGCATATTATTTCAGTAATATATTAAAACCAACAGCAATGTAAACTGTAAAAATAAAATTTTATCTACTACTTAATGCAAAACAGGGTAAATCTTCTTATTTTTCAATGTGAAAAATAAAATTTGTGTAAAAGACTTTATTGATCTCTTCGAACAACGTACAATTTCTACTTTAGCATGGCTAAATTAGAAATTGTACGTTGTTCGAAGAGATCAATAAAGTCTTTTACACAAATTACATCTTCATCGAACAATCGAACCTCATTGCAAAAGTGAAAAATATAATTAAATATATTATGCATAAACTTTTGTTAAACTTAATAACAGGATAGTTTTTATAATTTTTTAAGGAATTAGAGTAATAGCATTAATAATAAAGGAAAAAATTATAATACAATTGTGTATTTACCACTTGTCGAAGATATTTTTGATTATTTAATTTGTTGTCAAACTCATTAAACTTGTCAACCGTTTGCAATGGGATAAAATCTTCAATTTCGTCACTTATAGAATTTTCATTTGTTAGTCTATCTCTTCCTGAATTTAAGATATTTTCAACTATCTGTATTCTTTTATTCAAGTCTTCAATTGAACTTGTGAGTTTATTTACTTTGCTAATTATATCCTTGCTAAATTCTGAAATAAAAAAAAATTACATCAAATAATTATAAAATAAACTAGTAAAAAAAATTTTAGATCTGATACAATAACACACTGTACATGATATTTACCTACAAGACTTGAAAGTGTTTGTGCAATTTTAGAAGTACTAGGGTGAGTTAATTCAATTTTAGAAATACTGGGGCGAGTTAAATCTACAACTGGTTTTAATAGACTCTTTCGACGTACTGTTGAACTGCTTTGATTATCATTGTTATCGCTGTTTGCAGATAATGTTAATGAAGAACTTCTACTATTAAACTGACTAGCATCAGCTACTGTTTCCTTTTCGACATTTACCAGAGTTTTTGTAGCATCTGTAAAAGCAATTGTATGATGAATGCAATGCAAAAAGTACAAAAAAAGAAACTTATGGCATTTTAATATATTTAAATGTTGAAATTTGTAACCCTTAATATTAGTAAGAAATTGTAACGTAAAAAAATTTATAATTTATCACAAATATTTCATTTTATTCAATTAAAGCAACCAATACTAAAGCGAAAAACTTTAAAGTGCTTATTTTAAAATTATTGAACACGTTATAATAAAATTTTTATGAAATTATCTCACCTGAAGATTTATTTGTAGTTTTAATACATTTCAAAAGAGACTGAAAGTTTGCTGGTTTTAATGGCAATTTATCATGAGAGGCTTTTTTGACTCTTTTACTAGTTTTAGCACTGTTGTCATTTTCGTCATTTGAAGTGGAGGCATAATCTATAGATTGATATTTTTTCTTGTGACGTTTTGATCTTGATTTTTTCAACATAGTTTCATCTAATTCAGTTAATTCTTGATCAGATGCTACTTGAATAATTTGTAGAATGTCTTTTGCGCTTGAGTAATCATCTGTAAATAAATATATATACATAAATTTAATTACGCATCTGTAATTAACCAAACCATTCTTACACTCAAATTTTCATAAATATATATATATATATATATATATATATATATATATACACACATACCATAAACCAAGATCTCTTGGGCCACCAGGGTGTCTTGGGTCACTATATTTTAATAATCTAATAGAATATTTAAATGAAAATTTCACGCTTGTTTTTTTAGTTTATCTTGTATTCTCACTAGTAACAATTTACTTTTGTTAAATTACTGTGAGCTAAACAGAGAAGTAAAAGTAGCTCGGAGACATTTCAGTGGCCCAAGAGACCCCGATTTTTACGATATGAACAATCAAATTAGAATTGTTACTTAATACCCTTTGACATTAAAATTTTATCAAGGCTTATTTCATCCCAGTCACTTTCTGGCTCGTACATGTTACAAATTGCTGTATTAACCTCATTTATATTTCCGTAGGGAGGCCATTGAAATGATGCGTTATTTTCCGAAAACCAATTTATTGGTAATGCGAAAATCACTTGTAGATATCTTACAAATGTTGTAGTTCAACATTGTACACCGTAAATAATACACTTTGCTAATAACTAAAAAAGCTTTGTTGCGTGAATGCATTAGCCTTTGTTCTCGATTTTCCCAGAACTGCACTGAAAAAGTAATGTCGTGCCTACCGTGCCTATACTCTATGCAAGAGAGAACGAT
This sequence comes from Lasius platythorax, assembly GCA_963971435.1. NCBI lineage: Eukaryota > Metazoa > Arthropoda > Insecta > Hymenoptera > Formicidae > Lasius > Lasius platythorax. Next base: position 8,950,306 of record OZ020540.1, on the reverse strand, counting down.
ATACAGCGGGGTGTAGCTGTCTCCTTTTATGGGCAAGAAGAGGGGATATCGCACAAGCCGCACAAGCAATGACAGTGAAGGAGAAGAGGAAAAGAACCTCCCACTTTACCCTGTTAGAAAGAGACAGCTACACCCCGCTGTATATCGTTCTCTCTTGCATATCGGCTTCAACGCTGCCACTGGGACGCTCAGTCTATTATATAAGTCTATGCTCTATGCCGTCATTGCCGTCCATGCCTACCTTCACGTTGACGGCTAAGTCTCGTATTAATTAAAAATACTTATTTGCAGTGTGAAACGAGCTCCTTTTTATGGTAATTGCGCAATAATAATATAAATAATAATAAATTAAAACAAATAATAATAATATAAAAAATAATAAATAAACTGTGTATAGCTAGTACATGTTTGTTTTTATGATGATCCAAGTTTATGTTTAGAATATTAATATTTACAGCTGAATGTAGAATGGCGGATGATGGGAGACATAAAAGAATTCGTTTCTATTCAGATAAACATAACCGTCGTCTCATACAACAACAAACTGAAGCTGATATACACAGAATTTTTGATGTATTAGAAAATCTGCCATCATCATCTATCCCTGCCCAAACGATTAATCCAAGTGGAAATGAGAGATTGATTCATGCTAGTGATAAAGTATTGGAACGTAGTGACTATGGCAATGTTGATCATGACATATTGCAATTGCAGGGTGAATATATATAAGTGTATATAGTATATATAGTATATAAGTATAATTAATACAGTAATATGTAATATATATACTTGCGTTACATTGAAATGTTTAAGCATATTAGTAATATAGTAAAATTTGAATAATCGATACTTAAATTTAACATATAAAGAATTATAATAATAAAATGGCATAATATGCAGTAATGAATAAAATATAATATTTAAAAACATTCAAATTTTTATATTATTTAATATTACACTATTTTTCTATACAATTATAAATGAATGGGGAGTGTTTAAAATTTTTTGTTATAAAAAATTAAAAGTAAAGGCAAAATGATAATTTATATATAATATATAATTCCTTTTTTCATATTGTGAGCTTAAAATTTTAGCTTATACGTAAATTTAATCATTGTTAAACAAAGATGTGTATTTTACAGATGATATACATGATGAGGTATTACATAATGAGAGCGATGACTCCGACTGCAACAACAGTATTCATAGTTATGAATATCCAAATTTAGATTCAAGTGACGATGACAAAACAGATGCATCAGATATTGAGTCGACTGACAATGAAGCAGAGTTATTGAATGATGATGAGATGATGACTGATAATGACTTCATACAAGATATTGCTACATGGATGAGACAATTCAAAACATCACGAGAATCCAGGGTTGATTTATTGAGAATTTTAAATTTACATACTAATGTAAAATTTCCAAAGGATCCACGAAAACTTCTCCATACTCCTACATCTACAGATGTTAAAGAAATGTGTCAAGGACAATACTGGCATAGTGGTTTAAGAAACACAGTCATAAATATTTTGAATAAAAGGCAATATTTACAATTACATTTAGATAATAAAACAGTTAATCTCTTCATAAACGTTGACGGTGCACCTCTTGGTAAATCAACGCAAAAGTGTCTGTGGCCTATATTATGTTCAGATGACATTATTAAAGAAGTTGATGTTGTCGGTGTCTACTATGGAGAAGGAAAACCGAGTGATTCGAATAAATTTTTAGAACCATTTATAGATGAAGCGATTTCATTAATCAATGAGGGTATTGATTTTAATAATTATAATTATAAAATACAAATCAAAGGATTGATATGTGATTCACCAGCTAAGGCGTATATTTTAATGGTTAAAAGCCACAGTGGCTATAATAGCTGCACAAAATGCTATATTCATGGAGATTACATTGAAAACACAATATGTTTTCCAGGATTTTGCGATATACTTAGAACTGATGAAATGTTTGAAAATTTTAATTATAATTTAGATTATCAAAATGAAGAAACCAAGCTCATAAACATACCGTACTTAGGATTGGTATCTAACGTTCCGTTAGATTATATGCATCTTGTCTGTTTAGGAGTGATGCGTAAATTAATTCAGCTTTGGTTAAGCGGGCCAATTAATAAAAATGTACGACTTCCGTCCAACATTGTGCGTGAAATTTCTGATGCGTTAACAGATTTAGTAAAATTTATACCATCGGATTTCAACAGAAAACCAAGAGCTTTAAAATACTTAAAATATTGGAAAGCCACGGAACTTCGTTTATTTTTACTATATTTGGGACCAATAGTTTTGCGTAAACATTTAAGAAAAGATTTATATAATCATTTCCTATAACTACATGTCGCTATTACTATCTTAGCTTCACCAGTTCTTTCTCTTAATGATGTAAATGTATCTTATGCGGAACAACTATTAAATAATTTTGTTTCGAGTTTCGAAACATTGTATGGTAACAAATATATCAGTCACAATGTGCATAATTTGCAACATATTGCAGCAGATGTTAGGAAATACGGGGCCTTAGACGAATTCAGCGCATTTCGGTTCGAAAATTTTATAGGAACATTGATAAAACTTGTGAAAAAAATCGAAAAGCCACTCCAACAAATTTCCAGAAGATTGAAAGAGTATGAATTAACGTCGCAAACCAAAAGAAAAATTCCTAGAAATTTAATCAGATTGGAACAACGCCATCATAACGGTATTATGCCTCGTAATACATTCTTTTTAAAACAATATAAAAGAATGTACAAAGATGATTTTTACATTTGTATCACAAATAATAAGAGTAATTACTGCTTATTAGATGATGGTACTATTGTTGAAGCACTAAATTTTGCTGTACATAATAATATACAATATGTTATTGGTAGAGAATTAGTTAAATTAAAAAGTTTATATGAATATCCTATGAGTTCATCTGATTTTTCGATCCACGTGTGTAAAGTAAATGAAGTTATTTTATCGTGGCTATGTTTATCTATAAGAGCCAAATTACTAAAATTACCTTACAATAATAAAAAAGCAGATTCCGTTGTCGTTTTTCCTATTCTCCATACTACAATTTAATACTACGTAAGATTTACGTTTTGTAAATAAAACTTTTATAATTTTACACCTTATTAAATATTAAATAAAATAATATAATATGTACATTAAAATATGTATTTTTACTGTTTTATTGCTTATTTCATCTACACTTTAATTTTATGATTATTTACTAATTAAGTATAGCGAACTATGTTTTTATATCAATTTTACATTATTTTTCATGATATGTAATTCTATTATAACTGGAGATAATTTATATATATATATATATATATATATATATATATATGTGTGTGTGTATAATTTAGACTATAATTACTTTTTAATAAAATTTTGAAAATTCTTAATTATTTTTTTGTAATGTTTCTGAAATATTTCAGATACAAAGTTACAATTGAAATGTTAATGAAATATTTCTGTACCATTTCCGAACATTACAGAATTTCAGGAATATTACATGCCGAGTGGGTATATATACACTTTCAAATAATCAAAACTTTTATTTACATTGATTCAAACGAGCTCAAGTTAATATTTTATAATGATTTGAACATTTCTTTACAAGAAAATCGTGTATAAACAATAGTAAGAACTGTTGGAACAAAAATCAGCATACCCCCCACGTTCTCCCAAAAACTCAGTAAAATGACACATTTTTCACACATAAAAATTAATATCTCTCAAAATATTTGAATGCAATAGTTGAGTCTTGTTTTCTTAGTACAGAGCCACTATACCAACACTCCGGACCGTTAGAATTACCATTCAAACGTGAATTTACAAAAATCACATAAAATAGTTTGAAATATACAACGCTTTGAAATTGTGGAAACCAGATTTTCAACCATTCTTGTTTCGGCTCGTGTAGACTTTCGATGATAGTTAGACCAAAATTCTCTTTACAGCCATATTCTGCCTTTCTTCTAGTTCCTAGATTTTCTTGTTTAGACTGCCTAACATTAATTTGACATTTGCACCTATCACATAGCAAAACTCTGATTTTTGACATTTTAACATAATATAAAAATCAATATATTATATTCTAACTTGTATCAAAGTACTTCTGTTAACAAATTATGGTATAGAATCACTTTGTCCAGTTATCTAAACATAAATTGGCATAAACAATCATCTCTATACAGGGTGACTCAAAAATACTTGTACACAAATTGCTATTTTTACTTATGCTTATATATTGATAACTTATATTAAATCTATGTGTCTATATTATATCATACTGTCACTGCATATTGATCTGCATATTCTCTTGCAATATTGACTGTGTAAACCTTTAACAAATGTATATGTGTATGTTATTATATTTAGTAGGGTCGCTAACTGCATACATATGTGTATATGTTATAAATTGCAATAATTTACTCCCGATACGTGCATATATGCACATGTGCGTGTGTTATACCGAAATGCAATTATTATTTTTTTGAATAATTTTGTTTTGTTATAGTTCATTGGTTGAATGCATATTTTAATCAAATATTCAAACTTATCTTAATTAATTCTTACTAATTCAATGAATGCATATACATTACAATTGATCGACTCAACTTTTGTTAATTGATATAATTAATTGACAAAACACAGTATCGATTAATTAATGACGCTAATACCAGAAATAATTACATAAAAATTAATAATGAATTTTAAGGATAATGGGAAATAAGTAATATTAAACAAGTGGAACATAGTTTATTTAAAAAAAAAGTAATTGTAATTTATTCATTCTTCCAAATTCACAGTACAAGAGGCCAAGATGCCAATGTGATGACATTATCGGCGATACAAAAACATATCCCAGTGCGAATATTCATATTTCTCGCTCGCTTTTCACATTTCAGATACTAAAATACGCATTCAATTCATTTAAAACTATGTTTAAAATAATATTATAAATTATATAATTATTTTATTGTACAATAAGAATGTTAATTACTTTAATTTACAGCCAATAAGAGAAGGAGTAAGAATCGGAATTTCGACAGAGAATAAAATTTCATTATTGATAAAAGATAATTAAGATTTTTAATATAAGAATTTTTTTGCATTAATAGAAAGAACATTAAATTAAAATTTAATTTCATTATTTCTTAAAATTAATCAACCTTAAATGATTTTCTTTTTCTTTATAAAATTTTCAAAATCAATAGTAAAATATTTACAATGAGGATAATATTAAATCTAAAATATATTAAATTCTAAATTTAATTTCGAAAGCGAAATTCTTATTCTAACTCGCCGGCTCAAGGAATGCGTAAACAAGCGTGATTACATTGTATGTCGCGCTGACTCGAAGCGTGCACGCGCCCGAAAGCTATCGAAGTTAGCCGAACAACGCCGATGCGGCCGATGATCACGCTTGGGCAGTGGCTGTCTGCGTTAGAACGTCGTCCGAGTAAGAGCGTAGCTCGACAAGGAATTACTCCTGCGTTTTGAACGATAAAATCAGCGAGTATCTGGATGTGTATCGGCCTAATATTCTGTATAATTAGACGAGGGCAATATCTGGCCGCACCCACAAAACGAAGAGTCATTCCGAACGTGACTAACTCGACAAATCTTGTCTTGAAAGAACGTCCCTGCAACAAAAAAAAAGGTTGTGAATATTATTCGCAGTGAGTAAACTACAGTCAACCAGACGAAATATATACGTGCACATTTATATATATATAAATATTTCTAAGACTTTCTATTTTTGCTTGCCCACTTTTATATATACGTGAATACCTGTCTAACATAACCTGTAACTAAATTAAACATTAATTTTACAATAAATTTATAAATAGATATATATACCTTTCTCCTTTTAATTAATTATAGGGCTATATAAGCTATGAAACAGAATAAGAATAATTATATGTGCACATATATATACATATATACAGTGTCCTGGACATACATGGTCTTTTTTCTTTTTTTTTAGGGGGAGGAAAATGCTTTATGCACACTCCAGGGTCGATCGCCTAACCCTGGAGTAGTGTGGGACTCCTAATACCCACTAAAAATCTCCCCCGGGGACACTTGATGCCATATGAGTGAACCCCCCGATATCGTGTGTTGATATTACTTCGGGGAGTCACTTTGGCTGCGTCATGCGACTATCTATGAGCGATCCTTATCACAAAGTCAGGTGAGTCGGTGTCTTGACTCATTTCTCTCAATCTGTTGCGTTGTTCTTGTTCACGGAGCCTCTCCCTCTCCTCTTTGGCGCTCATCACTTCTTCGCAATAGCTTGTAGGTGCGTTCCATGCATCATCGCTCTCAAGCATTTTCCTCACTAGTGTGTCTAAAGACAAGTCATTACCGACTGTCGTAATCAGACGTTTTCTTTGTTTATCCCATGCTGGGCATCTCTCTAACGTGTGCTGTGCCGTATCGACAGTTTCGGCACAGTGTATGCAGACGGGAGAGTCGTCCTTGCCGATCTTGTATATAAATTCTTGAAAAGTTCCGTGCCCCGTCAATAATTGAGTGAGCCGGAATGTCATATATCCGTGTTGTCTCTCTATCCATGACTCAAAATTGGGCAATATTGCCTCGCGTGTCCTTTTTCCAGGTAGGTTAGGTTCCTGTATGTCATTTTTCCATCTATTGTACATAGTTTCTTCCACATATTTCTTAATCTCCTTTTTTTCTCTAGTAGTAGGTACTTGTCCGTCTTGTTTTAATAACTTTGTCCTCTCGTAAATAGTTTCATATTTCCACGCCAAGTATTCAATGGGTGGTATTCTTGCTAGTATGTGAGCCGCTTGATAGGATATCGTACGATATCCTGCAATTACTCTCAGTGCCACGAAGCGAATTACTTTTGCGTACGGAACTCTCATGTATTTTTTGTTCTCTAATACGTCAGCCCATACTGGGGCACCGTATAAGAGTATCGACAATACAACTAACGCGTACAATTTTCTCCTTTTACTACTGGCACCTTTCAAGTTGGGCATTATTCGTCCCAAGGAAATTGCTACTATTTTGGCTTGAACCGCAGTTTTCTCAAAATGTGTTCGGAAGGTCTTCCATCGATATGTAAACCAAGGTATTTTATGCTGGGCTGTTCTATAATTATTTTATCCTTGATTATAATTTTAACCGGATGATCGTTCGCTTTTTTTCGGCGCCGTTTGTGGAACACGATCATCTCTGTTTTCTCGGCCGCTACGCAGAGTCCGATCGATTCGATGCTGCGAATTATTACATCTGTTCCACGTTTGGCATAAGCCATAGCCAAACGGTTTCGTGTCCGCTCCTCCAATAATCAATGTATCGTCGGCATAACAGAACACATGAACGTCATCTGGGGTGTTGATCTCTAACACCTGATTATACGTGAGGTTCCACAATAAGGGCCCTAATACAGACCCCTGTGGAACACCCCGTGTAACTCTCGTCGATCTCCAAGTACCGTCTTCGCAGGGGTACTTTATCCACCATTCGTCAAGATAATCGTCTATTATACGTAAAAGATACGACGGAACGTTCCAGTTAATAAGTGTTTCTCTGATTCTGGGCCATGGCAGTGAGTTGAACGCATTACGTATGTCCAGACTCACTGCCACGGCCCATCCTCCGTTATTTGCGTACATATTTACAATTCTTTTCATCTCTAAGATTGCATCGCATGTGGATAATCCTTTCCGGAATCCGAATTGCGAGGGAGACAAGTGTCCGCAATTTGTAGAGATATGATCTATTAACCTGTCTGCTATTACTCTTTCTAATAATTTACCGATGGTATTGAGTAAACAAATTGGTCGGTAGGAGTTTGGAATTCCAACCGGTTTTCCTTCTTTTTGCAAAAGAATGAGTATAGCTTCTTTCCAGGATTTCGGAAACACGCCCGTTTGTAAGCATTTATTAAAACAGACAAGTATAAGGTCCTCTGTGACATCTTTCGAAAGGTTCCATATGCTGTTAGGGAAACCATCGATTCCTGGTGCCGTGTTCGCCGATTTGGCGCAAGTTCTTTTCAGTGCCGCTCGTAACTCGCTGTGCGAAATGCAGTTGTCGTTATCCCAATCTTGTACTCGGTAGGGAATTTTTTCTTCTACTCGATCCTCGGGTGGAAAAAGGATATCGATGACATTACTTAATTCTTCCAATGAAAGTGTCATTATTATTGGCGGGTACAATCTCTTAAACTTATCCAAGACTATTTTGTAGGGTTTTCCTTACGGGTCGTGTTCAATAATCTCAATGAGACTCTGCCAAGCCTGTTCTTTGGCTTTTTTAATCTCCAGTTTTAATTTTGTTTTAGCTGTCTTAACCAATTCCTTATTAGTTCTATCAACTTCAGGATCATTTCTTCTTCTACCTCTAGTGTATCTGCGTTTACATTTTATACACTCTTTTCTTAGTTGGTGAATGGTGTCGTTCCACCAATATACAGGTCGTCTAGCCAGGTTTTTAGATAGTCTTGATGCTCCTAAATCGCACACGTCTCTTAGAATTTGATCGAGACGCTTAGCGTCCTCCGAGGCTGTCGAGTTGGCAGGTATTAAGGGCCAACATTTGATTTCCAAAACTGCTAGGAACATATTACGATCCAACTTTTTAAAATTCCATTTTCTGACAAGTATGTCTTCCATTGTACATAGTATCGGTGCCGATGCCGAGGGAAGTATATCCATGTATATGTATCTATGGTCGGAAAGTGTTTCAAGATCCTTATTAACTTTCCAGTTAATCACTCTAGGATTCAAGTCGGGCGTACACCAGGATAAATCGACAATAGATTCACCCTGCCATCTCGAACACGTAGCGACATAGCCAGTGTTTATAATCCATAAATTAAATTGCGCTGCCCATCGGTTGAGGGTATCCCCTCTTATGTTTTCATATGGGGAACCCCAAACCTGAGATTTAGAGTTAAAATCTCCAAGAACCAATATATGATTCATTCTAGATCTTGTTATAGAATTACCCATCTTATCGAGCGAGTCCACAAAAACCTCTAGAGTTCTATTGGGAGATAAGTAACAACTGATAATAACTATATCTGCAACTTTAACAGCGACAAAGTCGTCGTCTTGGTGTAGCACTCTACACGGACTCGGAAGTAACTCGTGTTTCCACATAATGGCTGCAGTCTTTCGGTTACTGCTTGCCCAATTATTAGAAGACCTTGGAATATTGTATGGTTCTGATATGGCAGCCAACCCCAAGGACCGCTCCTGCATGTGATGAATGAGCAGATCTTGTGCTTTAGTCGCATGATTGAGATTTATTTGAACAATCTTAATCATTGTATCGTATCCATAGCATTACTCGTCGTCGATTTTGGTCTCTTATAAGCAATTGGTGCGTTAAAATTGCGGTGCTTATCTTTCGGCTTGCATAGACCCTGTCCTACCCGATGTCCTGCATCTAGTCCTTTAGCTTCACAAAGGGGGCATTTTGGATCCGCGGTACATTGTTTCATGACATGATTGCCACCTCCGCAATTAAAGCAACGAATACCTTCTGATACTTTATTTGGACACAATGATCTTATGTGTCCATACTCTAGACATCCAAAACATTGTAATGGACGTGCTTCTAGGAGTATAACTCGAGCTGCTGTTCAACCAACTTGAATCTTTCCTTCATTGGCTAGTTTAATAGCCGATGACAGTGGACACTGCACAAGGATGGATCCTAATCCTCTATTAGTTTGTTTGATCTCTCCGGTCTTAATATCCGCTATAGAGCATCCACCTATTGTGGATACAATTTCAGCTATTTCCTCGGCACTGGCCGAGTCGTCCATACCGATTATCCGTATGGCCGCCCTTTTCGAAGGTCGCGTAATCTTCACTTTTGTATCTAGGATTTCTCTTAAACGGTTCGCAAGAATATCCGCTTTTTCCTCATTGTCGTCACCCGAAATTTCAATGATCAGGCCACCATTAATTGCGCGTCTCGTCTTTGTTATTTGAATTTTCAATTCACTTAGGGAAATTCTCTCTCTTGCTTTCCTAAGCACTGTAGGATAATCATCTGGGTTGCTACATTGTATTGCAACCGCGGCTGTACGTGGAGCCTTCCTCTTTTGGCTCGTCTTCTGGGCTTGCTGCTGAGCCGGTCTTGACTGCTGTTTCGCTCTGTCGGAAATACCGCTCCTATTGGTCGGGATTTTTTTTCTTCGTCCGACGACAGATGCCCATGTTTCCCTAGGAGCGGTGGAATATTCCTCGTCTGTCTCAAAAGTTTTATTGAGCTCGTCCATTATACGTGGATTGCCAACTTTATATGCGCGAAGAAGTTCTCTCATTTTGACAAGTAATGTTTCCTCATTGCCAGAAACCAATCTTGTGGGCTTCTTTCCAGGCTGAGAAATAGCAGCGCGTCTTCTTGGCGGGCGCTCTCTTGGTGGAGGTCCCCAGTCAGAAGATTCTGCCACTCCATGATCATCCTGCATGCTGGATCGCTCATATATCCTTGATCCAGTCGGTTTATAAATTTTTGTTATTTTCTCTTTTTGTTGTTGTTGATCGCAACTTTGTTGTAATTGTCTATCTTTTCTTGTTACCTTGTTTTTATTTTGTTGTTTATTAACCTCTTGTATATTAGTCTCTTGTTGTTTTTCCGTATGTCCTTTATCCTTTTCCATAATTGTTATATGTCGTTTTAAATCAATCTTTTCCTGCTCGAGTTCTTGTATCTTACGAGCCATTTCTATGTTCCTCATTTTAAAAATCGAAGTATCTCATGTACTGTTGACTCGGTGTACCAAAACTTTACTTTTTTTTCGAATTTCGATGAGACTTTTCTTCATCTCGCCGTTTGATTTGCCTTGGAACAGTTTTGACGACAGTAAGTTGTTAACGAGTTCTAATATTCTGGCGCCAAGGGTTGACGATGACAGGACGTCTACTGCTGTATCCTCCTCATCTTCAACATTCGGATCGACGTTGATATCATCGTTATCCATTATCCTACGTTTCCTGGATGATGCAATGGAACTGGAAGAAATCGAGCTTCTTCGTGACACCGAAAATATATCCTCATCCATCATCTCATCATTGTCGGCGAACGCATATGCAACAGTGGGGCTCGCCGCCGACCCCTCCTTAAACTGCCTATCGCTCGATGACGACAGAAATCTGGCAGGGACAACACCATCATTCCGCCGGTCCCTGGGTGTCCGGTCACCCTGAGACGGTAAATTTATATCTTTAGGCTCCATTTTCATATAAATTGAGCTGGTTTGGCTTGGGTAACCTTCCCTAGATTCGGTTGTCGCCCAAGACTAACGAAGCCGCTCTCCCCGGGTTTTTTAAATAGGTTTTCCTTCCTCGGATTGGTGTGCTCTTAGTCTGGCCGCTCCCCGAGAGCCACTCCGGCAAGGTAGAACCTGCCAAGGACCGAAGTCCCCGCCGGTACAGCCTCTCGGATCAACACGGCACGCAAGCTCCCCCACCACGTCAAGGTGGCACACCGTCGGGGAAGGGACATACATGGTCTAGCGAATATAATAAAGTGCAACATTCTCAATTGAGGTGATTAAAAATTAATATAGTGATTGTTCTAATCGGCAGCGTTAATGTTTATTACGATAAATTGAGAAATTATCGACCAATGAAAATATCAGAGCACAGATAATCCGTATATAGTGTGATCAATTTCTACATCTATTTTCTTAAATTTATTGAATGATATTGATTGTACGTTAATACTGATGAGACCTACATACAAATTTCTCTCTCTTTCGAATAACTACTAATTTCAATTGCATTTTACAACATTTGTACACAACATTATTCTAAAATTCTCAAGTATGAAGAAATAATATATCAAACGATTAGAACAACCACCAAACTGAAAATGTTAAATTCACATATATATGAATGATTATGAATTATTTTGATTATTAATAAAATATATCTCATGTGTTAATAAGCCTATATATATATAATATACAATATATATATGCACCCTATGAATATATATATATATATTTTTTGAACAATATCAAATAATTACGAATATAATTGGTTTATACAACTGATTAAGATAAAGAGTATTGAAATAAAACACTTATTATATGACGAATTCGGAAATGTTACTCTAACGGAACAAAATGCGTCCGCTTATAATTCAACGACACAATTAACTATACACACGTAAATTAATAAAATTATCTATGAAAATTATGTGATTAAAATTTAATACTAAGTAAAATAACCAATTATATACGAAATAATATACATATGTGAAATAAATGATTCTGATGCTAAATGATATTATTTAATTAAAACACACACACGCATATGCATATAATAAATCATATAAATTACCTTGTTTATTGATTTCCCCTCTCGCAATCTGATCCCATTACCAGTCCGTAAAGGCGTAATATTCCATAAGATTCTCAAATCTTCTCCGACCTCTTGATTTGAATTTATTGAATGAACATTTGGACCTATAATAATATATCACAAGCTTTAATCATTTCTCTAAATTAAAGGCCCAGTAATAAGGTGCAGTAAATGTTTACGTATCTGATTTTGAGACTAAATAACAGTCACGATTTAGACTTGCCCTTTCAATCCGTCGCAGCCTTTTTAAATATTAAGGTCGATCTCTGAAAATAAGATAGTAAATTTGTTAGTTACACAATAAATTATAAATTTTCAATATAGAACTTTATCATTATTATTTCCTTACTTTGAACAATTAAAATCACAATATATACATATATTCTTGTTAATAGACTAACATACGAAATAAAATTATCTTAAGATTAAATTTTTAACCATAGAAAATAAATTAAATAATAGAATCGGTAAAATTATAGTATTTAATATATATCTTATATAGTGTTCCACACTTTTTCCCTCCTATACCATGCTGCTAAGGTTGAGGCTGAAAATAAGAATAACATTAAAATAAATAAATTCAAATCTTCTATATAGAACTTAGTATCTAAAACCTACCTCTCTCTTCCGGTGCCTTGTTCTCGTTCACAATAGTTTACCGCTCGGCCGTTGTGACTCCTGCGCGTTGCCTGAAACAAAAGAGAAATATATATTTAGTCAGAAATCAGAGATATATCATAGAATCGATTGTATAACTTACTACAAAATTTCTAACCTGTGTCGCTTAGACCCAGCGTTAATTAAATAAACCGGTGACGGGATAAATCGCCTGCCGCCACTCTCAAAAGCAAAAGCGATAGATAGCCTGCAAAAATAACAAAATTCAATAATAAATATACTGTTTAATTACACAAGAAAAAAAAAGAAAAAAAAGGAAAAGAAAAAACCCAAAATTTAATGTCACATGGACGTGACAATACACGTGTTTTTGTCTAAAATCCGTGAAAAACTGACATAAGTGAACCAAAATTTAAAAAATGCCTGCAAATAACGTCGGAATACATGTAAAGCGACAAAATTAACTAACCGGTGATATCGCTTGTTGATGTATAAAAAAAACCGTTGGGACTTAGAAAAATTTCAAACCGGAGGTACCGCCCGCATACAAGTAGCAAAGAAATACATGTAAAGCGAAGAAAATGCACATACACGTGTTTTTCGAAAATCTGTGAAAAATGAACAGAAGTGAACCAAACTCAAGCAAATGCGTGCAAATAGCGTCGACATACATGTAAAACGAAGAAAATGCACATAAACGTGTTTTTGTCGAAAATTCGTGAAAAATGAACAGAAGTGAACCAAACTCGAGCAAATGCGTGCAAATACGTCGGAATACATGTAAAGCGAAGAAAATGCACATAAACGTGTTTTTGTCAAAAATCCGTGAAAAATGAACAGAAGTGAACCAAACTCGAGGAAATGCGTGCAAATAGCTAAGGAATACAAGTGTGACGTCCCGGGCGTTTTCGTGTTGCGTTGAGCGCGCGTAAGGAGAGCGGACACGCCGACAGAGAAGTTGACGTTAATAGTTGCGCGGGCCGAGCGGTAAGCGGGCGACGTTGAGGATGCAACCGCGATAGCGTGCCGTCGATGAATCCCGGTACGAACACTTATGTTTGTGAAAATGGATATGAAGTGAGAAAGAAAAGGGAGAAGGTTAAGGTCTGCAAAATCGAGCCATTTTAAGTATTTGAATTTAATTAGTTATATAATATTGTGTCACGTACGGCGCCTCCACTTGACTTCCGCCACCGTCCGTCACTGATTTTTGAACATCACACAACAGCTGGATCACACGAGTTCTTCATCTCTCTCTTTCAATCTTTTGCAACGAACAATCGCGTTACTCTTTATAATTAATAATTAAAAGTCAATTAATAAGCACATTTAAAGCCCACACGCGTATCAAAACGAATCTGTCAAGCACTAGATGCATTTAGCTATACTAAGATCAGTAACTATAGGTTTCCTTAAAATCACTAGCCAGAACGCGAGCTTACGTTAAGCACTCTTCACAATGTTCGGCTTACCAAACCTGACTCAATTCCACCTTTCTTTATATAAATTTAAATATCATGAAAATATAGAACCGAAATCCACTAATGAGAATAAATAAGTTAATTATTAATTTATAATTACTACTCTTTACGATATAATAAAAAAATATATATAATTTTCTTACTTTTATTATAATTCAATTGATCAGCATAAGAAAAACAATTACATATTAACAATTATTTATTCTCGTTATTAAAACATAATATATAAACAATTAAAATGTACATAATTACCTTATATAACTATTAATACTTTCATCTTCGAATATGAAGATATATATAACTTGTAACTTCTCTAATCGCTTATATATATATATATATATATGTATATCTATACTCATGAGAAATTAATGGATCTAGTCTTTTTACACATAATAACATTAAAAAACCAGTCATTACAAGTCTAACGTCGATAAATACCAAATTTGCCTATATACTCATGAATGCTCAAAAATGACATGTTTTACACACATTGTGTGCAATACTACACTTATATAAGAGTCCGATCATTTGTTTAACGACTTATACTAGTTCAATTACTCATTCTCTGACAATATATACCGAATTTACAAGTATATCCACTCGGGATCTAATAGTCATGCATAAAAACCTTGATATAAAAGACTTGACTCGTCGCATTGCGACGCGAATCATTGAATTTCTATTCATGGCTATATTAGCAACTTAGACTGTAACTATATGGCAATATCCATTATAACTATATAGATATATATGTAAATATCCATAAAATAATAATTTGAGTTTAGTTTAATACACACACAGGTACGCACCCCTGTGTACAGTGATATTAGTATATGTATGACACTGTACATATGCATGTTGTATGATGAATTGACTTGTATTAATTTCTTAGACTTATTAAAAGGAAGGCACGTAAAACTAATTGAATTATGTCTATTAAACTCAAAAATATTAAATATTAAATAATAGGAGTTTAGGAAAAATACGGTAAATGAAATATTTATCTCCAGATGTGCATATATATATATATATATATATATATATATATATATATATATAACTTTTATTAACGTTACCAAATCAGAAATTCTATTATTTAGAACAACTCATTTATCGAATTATAAAATACGATATACTTAGATATAAAATTATATAACTTAGAAATATTTAGATCGTAACACCACTTGTAATATACATATATATATATGTTAACAATTCTTCTTTTTCAACTTCTGTCTTGCATATTGGATTCTACCTCCAGATCATATTATTAGCCCTCAGCAACAATTGTTAATCTGCAACAAAACCAGTGCATACATATATAAATATCTTTGTAAACAATATTAAGAGTAACATTAAGAATAATATTAAGTATAATATTTTTGTAAAAATTATACAATTAAGTGACAATCACACACAATTCTACTTTATAATTGTCTAATTTAATAGAATTAATAATACTTTAATTTAATTCTGTTCGAAAACTACTTGGAATGCGGAAGCACGCGGCACGTAAACAACTCTCGGAACTCATGATCCTATTGTAAGGACGAACAATGTACCTTATTGTTCGAGGCTAAATTTAGACTGACCTTCGAATACGACTATTGTATACGATTCTACGAACTCATGATCATATTGTATTATCTCACGTGAACCCTGAAACCGGAGGTTCCACCGACGCAACCCGTGGCCGTAACTACGATCGAGGGACCGGAGGTGGAGAAAGCGGCAGATCCTGACCCGGTGGAGGACAAGTCGGCGGGCGTAACCGGGGAGTTGGAGGTCAGCGCCACCGAGATTCAGCTTGCTGGCAGAACGGAGGAGCCGGTCGCATCGACGTCGAGGAGCAGCTCGAGGTGCACCAACCGACCCGACAGACCCGTGAAATACAGGTCTGTGTCGAAGGAAGTAGGAACTGGACCCGAAGGGGAAATCTTGTTACGCAACGTCCTCGAGGCTATCGGTGAGTCCGACGTGTCTGAGGGGGAAGCGAGCGCATAGGCACAAAAAGTGCAGTAAAGTGTAGATAAGCTATACTTAAAGAATCTGCACTTTGTGTGATATAACTGCACTTTTGCAGTTTTTTGATTTATTTGGTTTGATCAACGGTTGTTATACCGTAGTAATGAATTTTAAGTTCAGGTTTCACTTTAATCTGTTAAGACAACGTATATTGTTATACAGAGTTTGTCGCGTGCTAGTTTGTACGCGGAATATTATTCTTTTAGTTTCGTTTCACCGAGATTTCGGCAGAGATAGTTTATTTTTGTTATGTACGCATTATGATACCAAAAGTGGAGATAAGTGCAATAGTTATAAGACTGACGGAAGTGCACTTTTATGCGTAAAGCTGCACTTCGTAGTACAAATAGTACAAATTAGGCTTAAGAGTATTTTTATCAATAAAATATACACCTAAAACTAAGGTCGAAACGTTGTGATGTGCACTTAATAATAAACAGAATTTGCCAGTACGGTCGAGTGAAGGGTGTTAATTTTTTTAAAATATACACTGTTCTACTAATTATAACATGTCCATTAGCAACTAAGTATGTTGCGAAGTATGAATGCGTGTGCGAGTGTTACACAAAGGAACGGCGCTACGCGCATGCGCAAGATGGCGCAAGAGTATTCAAAGTAACCTGTTAATTAAACAATCAGGCGTAGACTACGCGTCGGAAGAGAGTTCCGCTGCGCGTGCGAAATTGCGTGAGTGCGTGTATGGAGTTGGAAGTGTGCGTGTTTTTCGAACAATATATTTATATATTCTCTGAAGTAAAATATATTAAACATTTTACATTCCAATTACCGTGTCGTACAAATTATTACTAAATTACTTTTCGGGGCGCGAATCCTGGTCCATGGTGGGTTTATTCGGGAAGTTCCATCAACCGAGGTATCTGAAAGCAGAGACAATTATCGAATTGATCTGTTTGTTCGTGTTCGGAAGCGAAGTCTATCCGATACATTACTTACACGGGTCCAGCGGTGATCCATACGTCGAAAAGGCGAATCCAGCAGTCCGGGTTGTTGTTCCAAGAAGGCGGCGACCTAGAAAAGAAAAAATAAATATATTAGAAGAGAGAAGTGAGCGAAAAGACCGTTGGAAACGTTACTACGCAATAGGTGACGTCATCCGACAGGCTCGTGCGTGTCCGGCGGCCATCTTGTTGTTGATCGTCCGAGACAAAGAAGGAGGAAAAGTGGGGATAACGGCCACTTGTCCGATCAAAACCTTGCCTGTGGAAAGGAAAAACAGGCTGGCGACCGTAAATTACCAGGTAAGAGAACCTTGTACAATAAACACCCGATACTCTTGTTAACCCCGTCCGGTCACGACCCGACGATTTAGGGTAGGGAACGAGCACTCGACGGTATATTAACCGACACCCCGAAAGCTCGATATACAGTCTCGGTCTATAATCAGACGATTATCAACGCAGTGTCAGATAGCGATCAGTATTCATTCAGAATTCAGCAATCAAACATCAGTCTCAGATCAATCAAAATTCAGTTCACGATTATCAATCAGTCTCTCTCTTGTCTCTTATCAAGTATCAGCATCGAAAGGTTCAGTAACGCGAATCAGATAGTTATCGTCAGCATATTATATTCTCCGCTCAAGTGTTAGTTTCGGAACGAGATTCGATATAAGTATTAAAAAGTGTGCATTGTAATTTATTAAAATTATATATCCTTGAAATCGTTGGTGTTAACAGTGAAATACCCTCAAAATTCACAATCGCAGTGAGTATTCTAGAGACTTACTTTTCTTTTTATTACTCCAATTTAAAAATTCAAGGGAACCTCCTGACGAATTCCTCTTCCTCGGAACATCGAGCTTCTGTAATAAATAATTGCAAATTATAAAATATACATATACATTTGTATATTGGTATATAAATAATAGATACACTCAGACAAATACCTACCACGAGCGCTTTTCTCGGGGCGCAACAACCCCTCACTCTTCGTAGCGCTTTTCACGGGGCGCACATATTCATCCTCTCGGCTCGCTCTTCACAGGGCGCGCCAATCCATCAATTCTCTTTGTCACCTAAAAACTTTCAACAGAATATATATATATATCAATATCAATACAATATTATATAACTAATTAAATACATAAATTCAAATACTTAAAATGGCTCGATTTTGCAGACCTTAACCTTCTCTCTTTTCTTTCTCACTTCATATCCATTTTCACAAACATAAGTGTTCGTACCGGGATTCATCGACGGCACGCCATCGCGGTTGCACCCTCAACGTCGCCCGCTTACCGCTCGGCCCGCGCGACTATTAACGTCAACCCCTCTGTCGGCGTGTCCGCTCTCTTTACGCGCGCTCAACGCAACACGAAAACACCCGAGACGTCACAACTGGTGACAGCGTTGTGGATATTTATGCCGCAATCTTAAAACGAGATGTAACAGGCGTATTATTCCATAGGATTCTCGAATCTTCTCCGACCTCTTGATATGAATTTATTGAATGAACATTTGGACCTATAATAATATATCACAAGCTTTAATCCTTTCTCTAAATTAAAGGCCCAGTAATAAGGTGCAGTGAATGTTTACGTATCTGATTTAGAGACTCAATAGCAGTTACGATTTAGCTTTGCCCTTCCAATCCGTCGCAGCCTTTTTAAATATTAGGGTCGATTTCTGAAAATAAGAGAGTAAATTTATTAGTTACACAATAAATTCTAAATTTTTAATATAGAACTTTATCATTATTATTTCCTTACTTTGAACAATTAAAATCACAATATATACATATATTCTTGTTAATAGACTAACATACGAAATATATTTATCTTAAGATTGAATTTTCAACCATAGAAAATAAATTAAATAATAAAATTGGTAAAATTATAGTATTTAATATATACCTTATATTGTGTTCCACACCTTTTCTCTCCTATACCATGCTGCTAAGGTTGTGACCGGACACGCAAGAATGAGCCAAGCTCAGTGCCATGCATAGGCAAAATTATATATTCGTCGCGGGGTTTCCCGACTATTTCAAATAATACGCGTTCGCGTTATATTCCGAGAGGGTTCTCTCACCTGATAATTTCCACGGTCGCCAGTCTGTTTCTCCTTCCAACAGACAAGGTTTCCCGCTCGCAGAGACGTTACCACTCCCGTTCCGCGCAGCAGGTATCCGGCTTCTTGCTCGTCGCGCCTTCTCACTAAGACGGAGCTAGGCTATGACCTGGACCGGGGACGCGCGAGGAAGAATGACACGGACCACAATATATAAATTGCACAAATTGATTTATTTCACGGATTGCTTCCCGCAGGATCGCCAATCACAATAAGTTCCCGTAGGATACTTATCACTAAGCACGTTCCCGCCGCGATACTGGCAACTATGTGCTCCGCCCGGTACGACTAGTGTATAAGAAAATTGTATAAGTATATAACGAGAGACTTTAGCTCCCGGGCCGACGTTACAACGACTATTCCATTCTATGGTTACGGACCGACTGACCAAGAGCAATGGCTCGTGCTCCGGTACCTGGACTCGGTTCTCTCCCCACTCTGGCTCTAGTATCTTTCCACTTTCCGTAACGCACGCCTCTCTTTCACCGGAAAGTGGAAGGGGAAGTTTTACAATTTTCGCCCGTCGATGTTGACCCCGACCCGCGCAACGTCGACCCACACCGGTCAACTTGTGCACTGACTTTCTAGACCCGACAAGTTAAAATACAAGTTAAAGTACATGATACCCGATGCTCTCGTTTCTCGTGTTAGTATCGTGACTAGAATAAAACAAATAAATAGATAGATAAATAAACAACGATAATAAATATGGTCTAGACAATACGTAGAGGAAAATCAATGCACTCGCGGGGTGAACGTGAGTCACGGAATAAAAGAATATAAAATAGAACACGCTAAAACATGACCAGATGATCGTGAGTAAAAGATTAGAGTAACGACCTCCGCGGTATCGCGCAGAGTCCACCAGAAAGTGTAATACACGCGACGCTCGTAGATCCCGAACGACAACGCCGAGATCCGTCTACGATGAGTTATCTAAAAAACCAACTCTATCGCGAAATGCGTCATCTGGCCACGAGACAATTACATGTATCGCAGTCTATTAGATACTACGATGTTCGAGGATCGATTGAAATAACTATTTAACGTTATAATATTGACTCGCCCTCTGTTTTGCACGCGAACAAACAATAATGAAAGAAATATTCTTCAAATAATAAAGACAAATAAATATCTATATATATATATCGAGTGTCAACTAAAAATAATCATCCTCGACAAAGAATAACGCACTCGTATAAATATAATAATAATAATCAAATATAAAGAATTAATATATATATCTACTTCTAGGTTAAAATGACTGTATGAACTTATCCGCGCTACTAGATTAATAATAATAATAAGAATAATACACGCGTGATAAATAAAACATAAACTCCTCTCACCGATTATCATGCGTAAGAGTGTGTGTGCCACGAGGCACTTCGAACGGCTCGAGTACTTATAACTAATTAACTCGCGCACAGCGGTCAGTACGACGAAGCATAATCTAATATTGTCCATCAATCGCCTCAGCTGTCATACACGGTCCAGAACAACTCGCGGCTGCTCGTCACCGCTGGACTGTCGCCTCTGCTCCCTCCGGGTTGCTCCAGCCTCCGGGTTAGTTCCGCTGGTGCACGGGGAAGAGGAAAGCTGTGCGGCCTCCGGTCGCAAGGTTGAGGCTGAAAATAAGAATAACATTAAAATAAATAAATTCAAACCTTCTATATAGAACTTAGTATCTAAAACATACCTCTATCTTCCGGTGCCTTGTGCTCGTTCACATTAGTTTACCGCTCGGCCGTTGTGAATCCTGCGCGTTGCCTGAAACAAAAGAGAAATATATATTTAGTCAGAAATCAGAGATACATCATAGAATCGATTGTATAACTTACTACAAAATTTCTAACCTGTGTCGCTTAGACCCAGCGTTAATTAAATAAACCGGTGACGGGATAAATCGCCTGCCGCCACTCTCAAAAGCAAAAGCGATAGATAGCCTGCAAAAATAACAAAATTCGATAATAAATATACTGTCTAATTACACAAGAAAAAAAAGGAAAAAAAAGGAAAAGAAAAAAAACCCAAAATTAAATGTCACTTGGAGGTGACACGATGTGTGATCCAACTGTTGTGTGATGTTCAAAAATCAGTGACGGACGGTGGCGGAAGTCAAGTGGAGGCGCCGTACCTTACACATGTAAAGCGAAAAAAATGCACATACACGTGTTTTTGTCGAAAATCCGTGAAAAATGAACAGAAGTGAACCAAACTCGAGCAAATGCGTGCAAATAACGTCGAAAAAAAGGATGGCGAAGAAATGCACATACACGTGTTTTTGTCGAAAATCCGTGAAAAATGAGCAGAAGTGAATCAAACTCGAGCAAATGCGTGCAAATAGCGTCGGAATACATGTGTAACGTACGGCGCCTCCACTTGACTTCCGCCAACGTCCGTCACTGATTTTTGAACATCACACAACAGTTGGATCACACATCTTCACACAAGTTCTTTATCTCTCTCTTTCACTCTTTTGCAACGAACAATCGCGATACTCGTTATGATTAATAATTAAAAGTCAACTAATAAGCACATTTAAAGCCCACACGCGTATCAAAACAAATCTGTCAAGCACTGGATGCATTTAGCTATAAGTTCAGTAACTATAGATTTCCCCAAAATCACTAGCCAGATCGCGAGCTTACATTAAGCATTCTTCACAATGTTCGGCTTATTCAACCAGACTCAATTCCACCTTTCTTTATGTAATTTTAATTATCACGAGAATATAGAACCGAATTCTACTAATGAGAATAAATAAGTTAATTATTAATTTACGATTATTTCTCTTTATGATATAATAATATAATATATATATTTCCTTACTTTTGTTATAATTCAATTGATCAGCATAAGAAAAACAATTACATATTAACAATTATTTCTTCTCGTTATAAAAACATAATATCTAAACAATTAAAATGTACATACTTACCTTTTATAATTATTAATACTTTCATCTTCGAATATGAAGATATATATGATTTATAACTTCTCTAATCGCTTATATTTATATATATATACATCTATACTCATGAAAAATTAATGGATCTAGTCTTTTTACATATAATAACATTAACAAACCAGTCATTACAAGTCTAACGTCGATAAATACCAAATTTGCCTATATACTTATGAATGCTCAAAAATGACATTTTACACACGTTTTGTGCAATATTACACATATACAAGAGTCCGATTATTTGTTTAACGACTTATACTAGTTCAATTACTCATTCTCTGACAATATATATCGAATTTACAAGTATATCTACTCGAGATTTAATAATCATGTATAAAAACCTTGATATAAAAGACTGGACTCGTCGCGTCGCAACGCGAATCATTGAATTTCTATTCATGGCTATATTAGCAACTTACACTGTAACTATATGGTAATATCCATTATAACTATATAGATATATATGTAAATATCCATAAAACAATAATTTGAGTTTAGTTTAATACACACACAGGTACGCACCCCTGTGTACAGTGATATTAGTATGTGTATGACACTGTACATATGCATGTTGTATGTTGATTCGATTTGTATTAATTTCTTAGATTGATTAAGAAGAAAGCACGTAAAACTAATTGAATGATCTCTATTAAACTTAGAAATTAAAGGTATATTAAATAATAAGAGTTGTGGAAAAATACAGTAAATGAAATATTTCTCTCCATATGTATACAGGGTGTCCGGTAATAATTGCCCCACCCGTCGTGTGCAGGTAGAGCGGGTTAAACCGAGTAGGAAAGTCCTCTACCGTTTTGCAATCTTTGCAATAATTAATGAGAAATAAATTAAACAAGATCAGCCATTCCGCGCGAGTGAAAGCGCGCGGCGAGAAGAGACAGCCAACGCGGGGGTTCAGCGTTATGCATTGCTCGTATTTATCCATTGTCCTTTGTAGAGTGCTCCTCCCCGCTTTGTCGCGTGCGTAGCAACCGCGTAAACATTAGGCTTTTATTTTCGCCGCGCGACAAGAATCACGTAAACAGTAGGAGGTCTCTTCTCGCCGCGCGCTTTTACTCGCACGGATTGGCCGCTCTTTTTTATTTAATTTCTTATTAATTATTGCGAAAATCGCAAAACGGTACAGGACTTTCCTACTCAGTTTAACAACCTCTATCTGCACGTGACGAGTGGGGCGATTATTACCGGACACCCTGTATATATATATATAACTTTAATAACGTAACTGAATTGATAATCATATCATTATATACAACTCTCTTATTGAAATATAAAATACATTATGCTTAGATGTAAAAATTATATAACAGAAAAATATTTAGATATTATCACACACTTGTAATATATATATATATATATTTTAACAATTCTTCTTTTTCAACTTCTGTCTTGCATATTGGATTCTACCTCCAGATCATATTATTAGCCCTCAGCAACAATTGTTAATCTGCAACAAAACCACTACATACATATATAAATATCTTTGTAAATAATATTAAGAGTAACATTAAGAATAATATTAAGAATAATATTTTTGTAAAAATTAGACAATTAAGTGACAATCACGCACAATATATTCTACTTTATAATTGTCTAATTTAATAGAATTAATAATACTTTAATTTAATTCTGTTCGAAAACAACTTGGAATGCGGAAGCGCGCGGCACGTAAACAACTCTCGAAACTCATGATCCTATTGTAAGGACGAACAATATACCTTATTGTTCGAGACTAAATTTAGACCGACCTTCGAATACGACTATTGTTTGCGATTCTACGAACACATGATCATATTGTATTATCTCACGTGAACCCGACAATTTAAGGTAGGGAACGAGCCCTCGACAATATATTAATCGACGCTCCGAAAGCTCGACATTCAGTCTCGGTCTATAATCAGACGGTCTATAATTAGACGATTATCAACGCAATCGCAGTCTACATTCAGTATCCAGTCGAGAGCGATTATTCAGTTATTCATACACAGTCTAAATCCAGTCGAGATCAGTAATATCTCAGTATCAATCAAAATCTCAGTCGATTATTATAACAGTCTCAATCTCATTCCAGTGTCAGATAGTGAACAATAGATATAACCAACATAGTATATTATAACAAGTCGCCGCTCAAGTGTAAATTCTCTGAACGAGATTTAATATTAATGTTGTGAATTGTAAAACAATCAAATATATACATTCTGCAAACTTCTTGTGAAAAGGATACACTTCATCAGCAACCACAGTGAGTATTCAGAAAATTCTTACTCTCATTTCCTCTGTAAAAATCCTCTTCCGCACGGTCAACGAGCTAACTAGTCGTAATTTCTGAAACATATACATTATTACAAGATATATATATATATATATATATATGTATATATATAAGGTGGTAATAAACAACCGCAACCTGATATCCGGCAACGCGCTTTTCACGGGGCGCAGCAACTCCCTCACTCTCCGTAGCGCTTTTCACGGGGCGCACATATCCATCCTCTCGGCTCGCTTTTCACGGGGCGCAGCAACTCCCTCACTCTCCGTAGCGCTTTTCACGGGGCGCACATATCTATCCTCTCGGCTCGCTTTTCACGGGGCGCGCCAATCCTTCAATTCTCTTTGTCACCTAAAAACTTTCAACAGAATATATATATATATATATCAATATCAATACAATATTATATAAACTAATTAAATACATAAATTCAAATACTATAAATGGCTCGATTTTGCAGACCTTAACCTTCTCTCTTTTCTTTCTCACTTCATATTCATTTCACAAACATAAGTGTTCGTACCGGGATTCATCGACGGCACGCTATCGCGGTTGCACCCTCAACGTCGCCCGCTTACCGCTCGGCCCGCGCGACTATTAACGTCAACCCCTCTGTCGGCGTGTCCGCTCTCCTTACGCGCGCTCAACGCAACACAACGAAACGCCCCGGACGTCACAACTGGTGACAGCGGTGGGATATACCGCAATTGTAAAACGAGCTGACACAACTGATTGACAGCTAGTGAATACCATAACCGCAATCAAAGTTAACTGCAACAAATAAAAATATATAATTAAAACTCCAGTCATTTCAACCGCGAAACAATTGAATTTTACACACACATTCTAATTAATTTTTATTGTTCGTACTTCTATATATATTATTTTTAATAAATATATAATTATATTTATTAAAATGGATCGCCCGGAAAACGCCTCGAGTTCGTTCCAAAGAAACGAGGATCGCGTCAATTACGAAAGAGCCATTAAGGATATGCGCGAAAAAGAGAAAGAATTAACGAAACGTACGGAAATGCTCGAAAATATGATGCGAAATCTTACTAGTAGTTTTTCCGCTTCATCTCCTGTCGAAATCGTCACGGGCTCTTCTCCTTCCTTCAATTTCACGAGTCCACCCTCGCAATCGGTTCCCGCTACAAATAACTTTACGCAGATGATGGGATATCCGAAGTCGTATCTCCGCGACGCTCTCGAACTCGTACCTAAATATGACAGACACAATATTCCCGTCTGGCAATTCGCGAGAGCCTGTAAAAGAGCAAAGGAATCAGTACCGTTGGTTGACGAAGCACTTCTTGTTTGTATGCTACGAAATAAATTAACTCACCACGCGTATCTCGCTGTAGAGGATGAAATCCATCCGACGGTAGAAAAATTCCTCGACTCTGTCAAACGCACCTTCGGTTCCGGTAGAAGCGCGAATTATTATCGCGGTTAATTAAGTATGGCCTATAAAAAACCAAACGAGCACATTTTCGATTATATCGGTCGTATTAAAGATTTAAAAACGGCAATAATGGAAGGAGATCAAACTAACCTCAATAGATAGTTGTCGGAAATTGAACTTGCTTTCATAGAATCCTTCACTCTCGAAGCTTTTTACGAAGGCCTTCCTCGAGAATATAGAACCGAGCTCCGCGCAGAAGGTTATAACGGCTTCCTAAATGCCTGCTCAAAAGTACTCGTAATTAATAGACGTTTAGGAAGAGAAGAAGCGAGATATAAAAATGCTCGTACCTCACGGGATAACTCCGTGATCGCAAATCAAACTCGAATTCTTCAGCGCGATCCTCCTGTCGCCTCTAACGCTCCATCCAGTACGTTTGATGCTGCTGGACGGAAAATCTGCGGTTTCTGTAAAAATATCGGACATTTAATACACGAATGTCGCAAACGCCAATATCACGAAAGATTCGGCAACAGCAATAATAATTATATTAATAATAGTAACAATAATACGAACAATGTAAATAACTTACCGCCGCGAAATTCGGGAAACCACAACGAGGTCTCGGTCAACAGGGCACCCCGAGGCCTTGGCAACGCCCACTCGACTCTCTGCATAGGGAGCACAAAGTCCCTCCACGTCCTCCGAGGAGACGACGGCACAGTTCCAGGTGTCGAACTCGAATCTCCTTCCTTTAGGGGACCAATCGCCTTCATGCTCGACACAGGAGCACAACCTAATATAATAAAGAAAGGTTGCATTAATTCAAATATTCATATCAATAAAACGAAATCATTCAATTCACCGGTATTACCGAAAACGTTGTTAATACCATCGGCTCCGTAGCCGCTCACATCTCTCAAGTCCCGGTGAACTTCCACGTCGTACCGGATGAATTTCCTATAATCACACAAAGAATATTAGGTTCTTCATTTTTTACAGAACATAACGCATGTATTAATTACGGTAATCAATTAATTACATGGCGTAATTGCGCTTTTTCATTTAAAGACAAGGAATCAATTGTCTTACCTCCTCGTACAGATGTCGGAATGACAGTCCGCGTCTCGAATCCGGAAATCAAAACCGGATATCTTCCCCGTCAATACGCTTGTAAAGGAGTATTCGGAGGAGACTCCCTTGTTACCTGTGTAAATTATAAAACATATATGAGGATGATTAATACGTTAGACAAAGATCGAAGTTATTATACCTACGGTAACACTTATCGAAGTTGCTGAAATCTCTCAGAAACCGCCTCACGCTAATAATGCGATAATAAAATCGCCTTGCTCAACAGAAAATATTTCTGAATCCACTGCAACCGCGCAACCCGCGTTCACACGATCTGAAAAAGATCACAATTTAATTAGTCATAAAGACAACTATATAACAAAACACACTAATAATTCATCGCATTCACGCGCTATCAAACAAACAAAACATTTCGCACAAAACAAATCACAAAAGAATACTCATCTTATTCCTCTCGGCGCGCAACCGCGAGCCGCTGATCTCGATCAGCATCCCCACGGGCAGGAGCACTGTCTTCCTCTTGGCACATCAAGGTGTGTCGTCGACTCTGATCGACATCCTCACAATACCTCTCATTTCCTCGAATCCTTTCTTGCAACAAAAAATTACGCTGAATCAACTATTAATTCCACACACGCAAACGGGACTTCTATTACTACTATTACCTCAAAATATATCTCCATGAAAAGAAGATCCTTCTCTACGCCAGTGAACGACGATGCCGCTCTCGCACAGGTGCTACCCTCTTTTCATAGTAATCCAGGCGATTACTCTTCTTCTATTTCTATTTCTCCTTCCCCTCCTCTTCTCGCAATCGAGAACCCCTCTTCCTCATGCGTGTCTATAAAACATATAGAAAAACAAATTAAAATTATAAGCGAAAATTTACAAAACTCCTCGGGAACACTTCCCAATCATCAAACTACTACTAGCATAAATTATGTTGACGAAGTTTTACAACCAAAGGCAAACGAATATAGTGTTAACTTACAATTAAGAAAGAAAAGGATACTCACCAAACATGATCTAGATCCAAGCGAAAATTGTAATTCGGATAAAGTACACCGGATTTTGCAATTTTTACGCCTCGACCACTTAAATTCTCTGGAAAAAGAAAATATTATTAATTTAGTTCAAAAAAATAGCGATAGATTTTACTTACCCGATGAAGATTTAGGAGAAACTAGCGTTGTTAAACATAAGATTGTCACCACCGATGAAGCGCCGATACACATCAAGCAATATCGATTTCCATCGATCCATCGTAAAAAGATAATTAAACAAGTCAATGAACTCCTGCAAAAGGAAATTGTTAAGCCATCAACCTCACCGTATAATTCACCCGTATGGATTGTACCAAAAAAATCAGACTCTATGGGAAACAAGAAATGGCGCATGGTAATCGACTACAGAAGATTAAATGAAAAAACACTAGGAGATGCTTAACCTCTGCCAAACATCTGCGACATACTCGATCAGCTTGGTGGAGCGAAATACTTCTCCGTCCTTGACCTCGCAAGCGGATTTCATCAGATCCCCATGGATCCTGAAGATGCACATAAGACTGCGTTCTCCACACCACATGGCCATTATCAGTTCTCACGAATGCTTTTCGGTCTCAGAAATGCACCTACCACGTTCCAGCGATTGATGGATCAAATATTGACCGGTCTGCAAGGAACAGAATTATTAGTATACATGGATGACATTGTAATTTATGCAAGCTCGATACGCGAACACAACATCAAAATGGAAAAACTAATGAATAGACTCACAATCAGAGCTGCTAATCTAACGCTACAACCAGATAAGTGTGAATTCTTACGACACGAAGTTGCTTACCTCGGACACGTAATCACGGACAATGGAGTTCGACCTGATCCACAGAAAATCTCATCTGTCAAGAACTTCCCCGTTCCACGAAGTCTTAAGAATGTTCGCCAATTCCTCGGACTAGCAGGGTACTACCGCCGCTTTATACCTGATTTCTCAAGGATCGCCAAGCCTTTATCAGACCTCCTGAAAAAAGAAAAAAATTCGTATGGAATACCGAAACACAACATGCATTCAACACTCTTCGTGATCTATTATGCAAGGAACCGATACTACAATTCCCCGACTTTGAAAAAGATTTCATACTCACCACAGACGCCTCCGATTATGCCATAGCCGGTGTCTTAAGCCAAGGACAAATAAGACAAGATTTGCCCATCGCGTACGCCTCCAGAGTACTCAATGCCGCTGAAAAAAATTATGCAACGATTGAAAAAGAACTCCTCGCTATAATATATTGTGTCGCTCATTTCAGACCTTACCTTTATGGACGTAAATTCTCTGTCGTAACTGATCATCAGCCTCTCACTTGGATTCATCGAGTGAAGGATCCCACGTCTCGACTTATGAGATGGCGTCTGAAACTAGAAGAATACGAATACACAGTAGTATACAAAGCAGGCAGTACTAACAACAATGCAGATGCTTTATCCAGGAATCCAGTAACTAATAATAATCAAGACGTTACTTATTATTCCGTATGTCCTGTACAAAAGCGTCCTCGCCTCCATTTTGAAACCGCAATCTCTTACGAAAGCTCCGATGAAGAAACCAACGATGAGCCACGTCGAAAAACTCCAACAAGAAGGATTTACACGGAAAACGTTGAAGAGTCAGCCGAAGAATCCGATTCAATGGAAGAAATCTTCTTTCTTCCACAGGAACACTCATCTGCAAGATCACCTAAAAAACAATATAACAAGAAGGTTAAATTCTATGACGAAGAAGACCATAATGAACCTGAGCCTGTAGTCAGTAATCTAGACAAACTGCACGAACAATTATTTAGTCCGGAAGCTTACCAGTGTTACGGCCGACGCCTCAACATAATTTTCGCCGCCGTCCGTCACGATTTTTCTTTTTTTTTTTATTATTATTATCCTCTTCGCCACCAGCAAACCACCTACTTTCTGATAGACCGCTCATCGCTCACTGCATCTGTCAGAAAACGAATTATTAAAAGGAAAAACCTCACCGATGCATCGCCTGACAAATTTAAAGGTCCATGCGTCACCTGTCAACATGCAGACGACAGCACCGCCGCCAAGCTTTCTCTCGCAGCTCTCTCCGAGGAGGCCATCGCGCTCTCGATCGACGCGGGAAAATTCAATTATCACAAAAGAGTAAGAATCTTCCAACTCTCTTTTATTAACTCAAGATCCATCACTGGTTATTTAAATAAAATTAGCTTCATTATTATTTAATATAAAATTAATATTAAAACGCATTATCAATTATACTCATGCGTTATACTATTACTATTTAATTTCGACATTTGAGATATATTCACATTTTATTAATTATCACCATGTTGTTATTAATAATGTTCTATATCAATAAATTATTAATGTTACAAGATTCAATAAAATATTACCTTACCTATGGAATAAAAGTCATAATTATCAAAAGAATTAATAATATAAAATTATTTACGTTAATTAACTTTAATTATTTATAATAAATTGCATAATCACGTTGCAACATTGAAAACATTAAGTAAACATTCATAGAACAATATTCAATATTAGAATTAAGAATTTATTTTAATGCATATACCTACATAATTGTTAATTAATCAAGTAATTAAATAAGAACCATATTTTTATAACAATATGATTCTTCGCGTTAAACACCACGTATGAACATATAAATTCACTTATAATAAAGAAGCGTAGTCAATATTACCTTATACTCAGGATTGCGTCTCCGCTGTAAATATTATACAAGGTATAAAAGTCGACTAAGCTAAAGGTACTTAATTTAAACAATCTGTCATGAGATATAGCATCTACTAGTGATATTACACTCAACTGAATCTTTGTATAGGTGTACTATTATTTAAACTATCTAAAAATACCATTAATGATGTAAAGATGCATGCATATGCGAGAATCACAGACTTAACGCTAAAAAAGGCTAGTCTATTAGGCAAGAGTATTAATAATCACAATATATTTTTTCAATTCTATTATTACATAGCTTCTACTATTCATATCTACAATTCTAATAAATAATTATTGAACAATATAAGTATGGGTAGCATATCAAGTAACTTTCCTTGTAAAATCACATATTAGCATCTGACTCTTAGACTCATGTAATATACCTAACTTATTTTTAATAAGGTCAATAAGGATAAATAGTGCGATAAGTCGTAATTATATACATAACAATGAAATCTTTATTCAAATAAGCACATAAAATGATTGTACATACTCTCATACATATAAGCCATCAGAAAGATTTATTAATACTATCTCTCTCTTATTAAATATCTCTCTCTTAATCTTTTAGACATAAAAACGTGAACAAATAGTTTAAACAAAAATACTCGCATATACAAACATCTCGATTAAAAATACTATTATCTATTAATTATGCGATTTACCATATTACCATATAAAATTATCAACGCATAAACATCTGTAATTATAAAATTAACTTATTCATTACATTACAGTAATAAATCTTAATTGACATAATAAATACAAAGGAGAATACAATGAGATATTATTCTCAATACAGATGTTTACGCTTGACAAATATAAGGAGACAAATATGTTTTCGATCTCGCGAGCGTGATCACACTGTAGTTACACGTGCTTCATCTCCCGAAAAGGACCAATGGCCGCCGACTAATCTCAAAGATGGGGATGAACCAGCGGTATATATATACCGGACCGCTAGGACCATGAGAGACGACAACTAATTTTCGAATTGCAATCTTGACACTGTTCATCATATATCACTACACACACGAATCGAAAATTTCCGAACAGTCATAATTTTCTCATCATTGATTATTAATACGACGCTTACGACTAATATAAATTTATAACATAAAATTGTACAATACAGTGAACTCTTATACTTGAAATATACATAGTTATATACATTACGGAAGTGAACGATTATTTTATCTCGCCTACCCGCATCGACGGACGGAGTGCAAGGCGGATCTCTACCTTATACAAGGAATATCCACATCAACAGTGAGTACCCGAATATTAACAAACAACAGAATTCTTTTTCATAAACTATTAAATAACTATTGATTCCCACTATCGATCTACTAACATTTACAATCAATCTAATTAATTATTATACAACGTAAGATAAAACGGTGATAAAAATAATATTTAAATCTTAACTAAATTATTATTAATTAATTATTTATTGCCTTTTTTCTTTTGCGCGACATTTCCTGATATTACTATATTCAGCGATCACAGTGAAAATCAACGAATTTAATTATACGCGAATAAACCGCAGTGTTTGAAATCCTCTTAAAGGGTGATACTTTTTCTTATCTTGAGCGACAGTTTTGACTCTTCACCGACGACGTATTTCTAAAATCAAACCACAAGCTTAACCATTCTCCATAAACAATATAATCATTATAACAATTAATCTATTTATTGAAATTATACTTATTTGACTTCACGACCGCTACTGACAGGTACCCCCACCACCTGACCACGGCGCGCTTTAAGAGAAGCGAATCGTATCCTCCTCCTGTATCGCGCTTCCTAATAGAGCGTGGCACTCATTCTGTCTATTCCGTATCGCGCTTTCTATATAGAGCGTGGCGCACATTGCTTGTCTACTCCTGTAAAATAACGAAACACAGACGACGATTAATTAACTCTATTTAAATTGACTATTAAACATTTACATTAACGCAAATTAACTTAATAAACAAAAGTGTGATCGACTTGCCTAGTTGTGGTTGTGGATGTGCCCACGAACATTCCGGGAACCGTTCACGGTTCGGAGGATTTCGGACCCTTCTGGAGTGGTGCCTATCTTTTACTGTCAAAAGGGCTTCGGTTACTTCCACCGGCATACCAAAACGGTTTTGTGTGAGATTTGCCTCGGGAATCTTCCTCGTGGCACTAAAAAAACCGTTTTAAAATTGGGAAACACTGTGCCATGCTCAATGGCTACTTTGCGGGGTTGATTTGTGACTTCTGCGAAGTAAAGTTTTCTACAGTTAGATACGGACATCGTTGTCCAGAATGTCTAAATAAATATCGCGCCTTTCTTGATGAGAGCCCTGGCGTAGTCCATCGAGTGGAAGTACGCTAATCGAAATTCTAATAGAAAAAGAGGTCACAGTCTCTGCGTAAAGCCTAACACTCGCATACAAATATTTAATCATAACTCATATTATAGGAATTTAGAAAGTGATATACTGTTTTCTAAACCTGTCGTCTCCTTTATTCAGTCCATCCCGCACGCATCGTGGTATCAAAATAAGTAATTGAATTTATTCTATAAAGCTATTCAAATTTATTTAAACTATACGGTGAGTTTAAAATCTATTTCTTTAAATACTCTTTTTTTTCTAATAGCGCGAATATATTTAACAGTTCGTCGTAAAACTCTATATGACTAATCAGCGTATTAATTTAAAATATATTAAAAATCTATATACAATATCTCAATCTGTTCGGTTAGGCGCGGTCTTTAGTGAACGCCCTTGAAACGCGTAGTTTGCCGCTCGGCCCCGCGAGTCAAGAGTCTCTCGCTCTCTCTCTCTCTCTCCTTGCGCAAGCGTAGAAGCTGCGTGCGATCGCGCCGGGAATTATAACACAATTCTCTTACCTGGATGTAACATTATCTAACCTGGACGTAACATAAATTTGGTGGCAGCTGTGGGATACGCAAACGTTTTGAACTTGTCTACTGATTCATAGTATTAATCCGTTTCTTTCAGATAATATTATTTTACTATTTAATCATTCTGAGTTTTACCGTTTTGGACTTAGTTATATACTTCCATTTAACATATGCATTACTCTACTATTATTTTATACGCATTATTATATTTTATTTTATACTTATTTTTTCAGTATTGCTTACCATATACAGGGTGATACAAAACAACCGTTTGTCCTTAAAATGTCGTATTCCTGACTTTATTTTAAGACGATTTTTCCTTTACCAAAATTTTATCCGAGGCTTAGTTTTTAAATTATAAGGAGAAATAGTTAGCGAATTACGGGACGAGTACGGGCGGTAGGCAGGAGCGGCGCGACTCACCGTCCGATGCAGGTGATTACGTGGGTCGCTCGCTGCTTGCTACACGCGATGGGTGTGTGTGTGTGTGTGTGTGTGAACGTATACGCGTATACACACACACACACACTCTCTCCCTCTCTCTCTCTCTCTCTCTCTCTCTCTCTCTCTCCCTCTTTCACACACACTCACTTATTCTTACCTTGTAGAGATTCGATATCTTAATACTTACTTCTTAATAATTACTAATGAAAAATTACTGCACGACCGTAGATAGCGATGAGACATTTACATGTGACACACCGAGTAATAAGCAAAGTTTTTTCTTTCATAAATTGTATCACGTATCGACACTTTTACGAATTTACTTTTACGAATTTACGTACTTGATCGATAAAGTGCGTAAGCCGCTCCTGCCTACCGCCCATACTCGTCCCGTAATTCGCTAACTATTTCTTTTTATAATTTAAAAACTAAGCTTCGAATAAAATTTTGGTAAAGGAAAAATCGTCTTAGAATAAAGTCAGGAATACGACATTTTAAAGACAAACGGTTGTTTTGAATCACCCTGTATATATACAATTTAGATATTCCATAAGACATTACTATATTATATATTGCTATATTCACTGACTTTAATTCACTGATTTTACTTACTATTTTTGCAATTACCATTTATTACTTATTATTCTACTTATACCATATTCATACATTTACTAATCTTATATTATTAGCTTACATATTCCAATTTTTTTACCTTATATACATACTATATTTTATTTTTCATTGATCATATACATATTCGATTGAATTATTTTTATAATACTACATCACTGATTCTTACTTAGTTATACTATCCTACATATTATTTTATGATCAACTATATTTACTGTATTCACTGTGTCCCATAATAAACAATTATTTTCGGTTTTAATACTAGCGCTAGCTAATATTTCGTAAATAGTTAACGTGTTCATGTGCCCGCGAAGACCCAAAGACCCTGTGTCCGACGCATTCTTATACGACGAAGAACCGGTCGAAGAACCGGCTGAGGAAATTGAAATCATAACCCCTCCGTATTATTGTCATTGCGGTATAAGCTTTGTGCACGAAACGGGAAACACAGCTTTCTGTGCAAGCTGCTTTTACACCGAACTTCTAGAGAAACCGTCAGGTTGGATCAGACTACGGGCGCATCAATTAACTATCGGTCCACCAATTACAATTAAATGTGATCTCTGTGACAATAACGTCTGCGAGTATCGAGACGGAGATCATCGTACACCGTGTACCATTAAATTTGTTCAATATTTGAGACACACGGAATTCCTGATTTAGACAACCGTGTTCTAACGATAGAAGTCGAGGAAACTGTAGAAACACTATTGTAAACGACATCATAAAGAAATCGGGATATAAGACTATTTAATGTGTCCGTATACGCACAGCAATTCTATTTCCAATTTATACCGAGATTCCGAACTACCAGACGAACCGGAGACAGTACCTTCTTATTTTTGCTATTACGCTTCCGGTTATAGTCATACTACAATACCTGCCATCATTTGCACTGCGTGCTTTGCTAATTTAATTTACGAGAAATCAGACGAGTGATCCTTGATTAGATTCCTTCAACTTTCCATTAGAAAACCTATCCACGTTATTTGCAACCGTTGTCATAAGAATCTACATAAACCTCGCGAAGGTTACCGTTGCCGCACTTGCATGAATAAATTCACTGAATATTTAATTGAACACGGCAACCCCAGACTTCGAGAAGGCGACAACGCGATATTAGTAGAGTCTGAAAAGATCGTGAAAACAGAACTTTATTGAGATGGCTCATTCAACTAGATCGCACGGCTCTATTCCGAAAGAAGCAGAGACAGAGTTAAGGCAAAAGACTTCAGAAGATCGCGATAAACAAACGCGAGAACCATCAAAAACATCGAGCCGCGAACGCGTTAGCGACAGTATCAACGCGAATTCTCTATTCCAAGTCCTTTCGCAAATTCAAAATGAGCTTCACCAATTGCGCAAATTACCGGATCATGTGAACGCCCTAGAACAAAGGATGAACGAAGCGTCGCGAGCCGCGTCAGTATATGAAGAAGATCGCGATATACCAATACCCGACGAGCAATCTTTACCCGTACCAACCCTTAAATTAAAAGACGTCGTCGCGAATATTCCATCCTATAACGGGTACAATATATCGATTTTTCAATTCGCACGAGCATGCGAACGGGCACGAAACTTACTATCCTCTGTACAAGAACCGCAACTGGTTCAATTTATAATCACTAAGTTAGAAGCCGACGCTATCGCTATATCAGGTTATCGAAGGCAGTATATATACGCGTGTTGTAGACATTTTAGATAAGTTAAAAGCAATCTTCGCCCCTAATAAATCCATAGCCCAGTATCGAGGCGAACTAGCAAACACATATAAACTACCGGGCGAAACTATCCTTCATTACGCAGAAAAAATAAAAGATTTAAAATCCGCAATCTTAGACGGCAACCGGCGCCAAGGGAAGGACATGAAACGATCTTTCGCAGATGAGATTGACGAAGAAGTTTTGGAAGCATTTATTAACGGGCTCCCATCGAATATTATTACGCGAATGGAACATCGGAGTATTACAAATCTAAATGAGGCTATCGAATGAGCGGTAAAGATATCAAATAATTTAGAAGCCGAAAAAGCGCACGAACGGTCAAACGCACAGAAATCAAATTTCGTTATACGTTCAGACGCCTACAGTTCCAAACCCCCTGACAAAGAAAAGGAGCAACCGAAATCCATTCTCCGGAATCCAAATTTCCAAGCCCCGAAACCTTGGATAAGGCCACTAATCCCAGGAGTCCCAGGTCCTAACTCCCCCGATGTTTGCAGATACTGCAAGTACCCAGGTCATAGTTTGAACGAGTGTAGGAAACTCGCGTTTAGAAATACTATTACTCAACAGAATGCGGGAAACGAGAGAAATCTCCCGGTAGCGAGCGCGGCACGGGAGACTACTCAAACAAGCGCGCACCCGATTACCATTACGGAGGTTACGGACGGTTGAGAGATGATAAGAAACAAAATTCAATTCAAGACGCGACAATAGTCGTAGCAAATCTACAGAGTCCTCCTCCCATTTCGCGAATTATTTTAACGAATGAATTCTTAGATAAAACCAGCGACTTTATGGTAGATACGGGCTTTGCAGTAAATCTCTTAAAGATATCAAAACTATATAAGCTTATTATCAATGTTAAAGAAAAACTAACGCTACGCGGAATCACGAGAATCCCCTTGAGAACGCTCGGATCCGTAACCTTCAATATATTAAATAGAGATACTAAATTCCATATTATTGCGGACGATGTTCCCATCCCGTGTGAGGGAATAATCGGGTCAGAATTTTTAAAGCTTAACAATGCAACACTCAATTATAAAGATAAAACTTTAATAGTAGGAGAAATGACAATACCGTTCTACGAAGACATAGAAGTAACAATTCCGCCTAGGACGGCTATACCAATTTCGTTTAACGTAACCAATCCAGAAAGCACAGACGGTTATGTACCAGTTTATGAATCCAACGGATTATATACGGGAGGTGCGCTAGTAGCCAATTCGAAAGGTAA
Source organism: Lasius platythorax (assembly GCA_963971435.1). Lineage (NCBI taxonomy): Eukaryota > Metazoa > Arthropoda > Insecta > Hymenoptera > Formicidae > Lasius > Lasius platythorax. The sequence goes on along the minus strand of OZ020540.1, from coordinate 8,912,238 downwards.
AGGATATATGAAAATATATAATGTCTCCGAGGATGACCAAGTAGTTATATTAAAACCGATACGCCTTTTAGAATATGATCTGGCAAACACGCAAAACCTTTCCTTTTACTCTGACTTCACTGAATTTTCCACTGAATCCACTGAATTTCTCACTGAATCCACTGAATTGCAAACCACTGAATCCACTAATTTAAAGTCTATTGACTCCGCTGAATCCACTGAATCTCCCAAATCCACTGAATTTCTCACTGAATCCATTGATTTACGTACCACTGAATTTACAAAATCCGCTGAATTCACTGAGTCCCAAAACCAAACTCAATGCTATCACACTGCATTATATAGAGACGTACCAAAACTAAATCGATACGTTGTTTTAAAGGAACTAATTAACACCGAACATCTAAACGAAGAAGAGGTAGAACACGTTAGGGATATATTAACCAAAAACATAGACTGCTTTTACTTACCGGGCGATAAACTAAGATCAGCTTGTAACATATCGCATACGATACCAACCACAGACGACATCCCGACACACGTAAAGCAATACCGATATTCCCCGATACATAGATAAGAGATACAAAAGCAAGTTAGCAAATTATTAAACGAAGAAATAATAAAGCCATCTAGTTCCCCTTACAACTCGCCCCTATGGATCGTTCCCAAAAAATTAACTGCTAACGGAGAAAAGAAATGGCGCATGGTCATTGACTATAGAAAACTAAACGAAAAAACGATAGGAGACGCTTACCCATTACCAAACATTAACGAAATACTGGACCAATTAGGAAGTGCGAAGTATTTCTCAATATTCGACTTAGCACAAGGCTTTCACCAAATACCTATGGACGAGAAAGATACGCCAAAAATCGCGTTCACGACTCCCTATGGACACTATGAATACTTGAGAATGCCATTCGGACTTAAAAACACGCCAGCGACATTCCAGCGCGTTATGGATAACGTATTAACGGGATTACAGGGAATAGAATTGTTCGTGTATCTTGACGACATTGTAGTGTACGCGCGATCCTTAGAAGAACATAAAATAAAGATTTCAAGATTAATGGATAGACTACGAAATGCAAATCTATTACTGCAACCAGAAAAATGCCAATTTTTAAGACATGAAGTCGCGTATTTAGGGCACATAATAGGTTCTGACGGAGTAAGACCTGTTACGTCCAGGTAAGAGAATTGTGTTATAATTCCCGGCGCGATCATACGCAGCTTCTACGCTTGCGCAAGGAGAGAGAGAGAGAGAGAGCGAGAGACTCTTGACTCGCGGAGCCGAGCGGTAAACTACGCGTTTCAAGGGCGTTCGCTAAAGAACGCGCCTAACCGAACAGATAGAGATATTGTATATAGATTTTTAATATATTTTAAATTAATACACTGATTAGTCGTATAGAGTTTCACGACGAACTGTTAAATATATTCGCGCTATTAGAAAAAAAAGAGTATTTGAAGAAATAGATTTTAAACTCACCGTATAGTTTAAATAAATTTGACTAGCTTTATAGAATAAATTTAATTACTTATTTTGATACCATAATGCGTGCGGGATGGACTGAATAAAGGAGACGACAGGTTTAGAAAACAGTATCTTATTTTCTAAATTCCTATAATATGAGTTATGATTAAATATTTGTATGCGAGTGTTAGGCTTTACGCAGAGACTGTGACCTCTTTTTCTATTAGAATTTCGATTAGTGTTTCTTCTACTCGATGGACTACGCCAGGGTTCTCATCAAGAAAGGCGCGATATTTATTTAGACATTCTGGACAACGATGTCCGTATCTAACTGTAGAAAACTTTACCTCGCAGAAGTCACAAATCAACCCCGCAAAGTAGCCATTGAGCATGGCACAGTGTTTCCCAATTTTAAAACGGTTTTTTTAGTGCCACGAGGAAGATTCCCGAGGCAAATCTCACACAAAACCGTTTTGGTATGCCGGTGGAAGTAACCGAAGCCCTTTTGACAGTAAAAGATAGGCACCACTCCAGAAGCTCTATATAGAAAGCGCGATACGGAATAGACAGAATGAGTGCCACGCTCTATTAGGAAGCGCGATACAGGATAAGGGTACGATTCGCTTCTCTTAAAGCGCGCCGTGGTCAGGTGGTGGGGGTACCTGTCAGTAGCGGTCGTGAAGTTAGATAAGTATAATTTCAATAAATAGATTAATTGTTATAATGATTATATTGTTTATGGAGAATGGTTAAGCTTGTGGTTTGATTTTAGAAATACGTCGTCGGTGAAGAGTCAAAACTGTCGCTCAAGATAAGAAAAAGTATCACCCTTTAAGAGGATTTCAAACACTGCGGTTTATTCGCGTATAATTAAATTCGTTGATTTTCACTGTGATCGCTGAATATAGTAATATCAGGAAATGTCGCGCAAAAGAAAAAAGGCAATAAATAATTAATTAATAATAATTTAGTTAAGATTTAAATATTATTTTTATCACCGTTTTATCTTACGTTGTATAATAATTAATTAGATTGATTGTAAATGTTAGTAGATCGATAGTGGGAATCAATAGTTATTTAATAGTTTATGAAAAAGAATTCTGTTGTTTGTTAATATTCGGGTACTCACTGTTGATGTGGATATTCCTTGTATAAGGTAGAGATCCGCCTTGCACTCCGTCCGTCGATGCGGGTAGGCGAGATAAAATAATCGTTCACTTCCGTAATGTATATAACTATGTATATTTCAAGTATAAGAGTTCACTGTATTGTACAATTTTATGTTATAAATTTATATTAGTCGTAAGCGTCGTATTAATAATCAATGATGAGAAAATTATGACTGTTCGGAAATTTTCGATTCGTGTGTGTAGTGATATATGATGAACAGTGTCAAGATTGCAATTCGAAAATTAGTTGTCGTCTCTCATGGTCCTAGCGGTCCGGTATATATATACCGCTGGTTCATCCCCATCTTTGAGATTAGTCGGCGGCCATTGGTCCTTTTCGGGAGATGAAGCACGTGTAACTACAGTGTGATCACGCTCGCGAGATCGAAAACATATTTGTCTCCTTATATTTGTCAAGCGTAAACATCTGTATTGAGAATAATATCTCATTGTATTCTCCTTTGTATTTATTATGTCAATTAAGATTTATTACTGTAATGTAATGAATAAGTTAATTTTATAATTACAGATGTTTATGCGTTGATAATTTTATATGGTAATATGGTAAATCGCATAATTAATAGATAATAGTATTTTTAATCGAGATGTTTGTATATGCGAGTATTTTTGTTTAAACTATTTGTTCACGTTTTTATGTCTAAAAGATTAAGAGAGAGATATTTAATAAGAGAGAGATAGTATTAATAAATCTTTCTGATGGCTTATATGTATGAGAGTATGTACAATCATTTTATGTGCTTATTTGAATAAAGATTTCATTGTTATGTATATAATTACGACTTATCGCACTATTTATCCTTATTGACCTTATTAAAAATAAGTTAGGTATATTACATGAGTCTAAGAGTCAGATGCTAATATGTGATTTTACAAGGAAAGTTACTTGATATGCTACCCATACTTATATTGTTCAATAATTATTTATTAGAATTGTAGATATGAATAGTAGAAGCTATGTAATAATAGAATTGAAAAAATATATTGTGATTATTAATACTCTTGCCTAATAGACTAGCCTTTTTTAGCGTTAAGTCTGTGATTCTCGCATATGCATGCATCTTTACATCATTAATGGTATTTTTAGATAGTTTAAATAATAGTACACCTATACAAAGATTCAGTTGAGTGTAATATCACTAGTAGATGCTATATCTCATGACAGATTGTTTAAATTAAGTACCTTTAGCTTAGTCGACTTTTATACCTTGTATAATATTTACAGCGGAGACGCAATCCTGAGTATAAGGTAATATTGACTACGCTTCTTTATTATAAGTGAATTTATATGTTCATACGTGGTGTTTAACGCGAAGAATCATATTGTTATAAAAATATGGTTCTTATTTAATTACTTGATTAATTAACAATTATGTAGGTATATGCATTAAAATAAATTCTTAATTCTAATATTGAATATTGTTCTATGAATGTTTACTTAATGTTTTCAATGTTGCAACGTGATTATGCAATTTATTATAAATAATTAAAGTTAATTAACGTAAATAATTTTATATTATTAATTCTTTTGATAATTATGACTTTTATTCCATAGGTAAGGTAATATTTTATTGAATCTTGTAACATTAATAATTTATTGATATAGAACATTATTAATAACAACATGGTGATAATTAATAAAATGTGAATATATCTCAAATGTCGAAATTAAATAGTAATAGTATAACGCATGAGTATAATTGATAATGCGTTTTAATATTAATTTTATATTAAATAATAATGAAGCTAATTTTATTTAAATAACCAGTGATGGATCTTGAGTTAATAAAAGAGAGTTGGAAGATTCTTACTCTTTTGTGATAATTGAATTTTCCCGCGTCGATCGAGAGCGCGATGGCCTCCTCGGAGAGAGCTGCGAGAGAAAGCTTGGCGGCGGTGCTGTCGTCTGCATGTTGACAGGTGACGCATGGACCTTTAAATTTGTCAGGCGATGCATCGGTGAGGTTTTTCCTTTTAATAATTCGTTTTCTGACAGATGCAGTGAGCGATGAGCGGTCTATCAGAAAGTAGGTGGTTTGCTGGTGGCGAAGAGGATAATAATAATAAAAAAAGAAAAGAAAAATCGTGACGGACGGCGGCGAAAATTATGTTGAGGCGTCGTCCGTAACACAAGGGAGCTGATGCAAGCTGACGCAAGCATCCCCACCGGACAACACTCTCCCACTACATCCAAGCCCCAGAGAGCAGCAGAACAACGAAGCAGTCTTCATCTATCTTCCAACCTTTTAACATCTTCGAACTTTAACCAACATAACTTCACGCGTACAAAAAGAACTTTAACTCGAAACGAATAGCGTGAGACAGTCGAGCGATTTTGTACTGCTTGTTACTTTAACATATACTATCTTACAGTTGTGCGGCCTTGCTGTAACAATACAAGCATTTACGCATCGAGATTTATACCAGACTTATTATTTCTAATATTACTACTAAGTTCTGAGTCGTATTCAAGTAAGTACTTGAATAAACACAATTTACTCTGATTTTACCAAGTTTCTCCGATTTCTCACAAAGTGTTAAATTCAGTGCGGTGCATCCAGACATATACCTACCATTTTTCCACTTCAAGAAATAATAAAGAATTATAAATCTTCCGATTCCATATCACCCATTGGCGTCAATTACTTTTATTTAATAGCTGCTGCAACTCTACTACTACTACTACTACTACTATTTGTGGAGGGCAAAGCATCCGCATTCTAGTGATTTGCTATCATTCTACTTCGGTGAGTTCGAATTTGCCAATTTCTCTTGAAATCACAAGGCAAGTTCACTAAGTGCTCTCATCCCCGGCTATACTCGGTGTATGCAGGGTGGCCAAAATAGAGAGCAATCCTATTTCTCAAGTGACAGGAACATAAGAGAATAGAGTGTTGGACAGGTTCAGTTAATAAATTCATTTACAGAATTAACCAATAAAGATTATAATTTATATTTTACCATCTTTGAACATAACCAATAAATATCCAGTAATACTATTATATCTTTATTTATTTGTTATCTAACCTGGACGTAACATAAATTTGGTGGCAGCGGTGGGATACGCAAACGTTTTGAAACTTGTCTACCGATTCATTGTATTAATCCGTTTCTTTCAGATAATATTATTTTATTATTTAATCATTTTGAGTTTTACTTTTTGAACTTAGTTATATACTTCCATTTAACATATGTACTACTCTACTATTATTTTATACGCATTATATTTTATCTTGTACTTAGTTTTCCAGTATTGCTTAACATATATATACAATTTAGATATTCCATAAGACATTACTATATTATATACTGCTATATTCACTGATTTTAATTCACTGATTTTACATTACTATTTTTGCAATTACCATTTATTACTTACGATTCTATTTATACCGTATTTTATTTGTTCATATGTACCAATACTATATATTCAGATTTACTTGTTTTATTTTAGATGTACTATTTTATATTATTCTATATTACTCATTTTATTTTTGTTTTCAATACATATACCCATTTTAGATATTCTACAGTACTATATTACAATTATTATTATATTCACTGATTTCCTTATTGATTTTTATTCACTGAATTCCACTGATTTTTAGATTTATTAGTTATACTATATCCACTGATTTCATAATTACTACTCAACATATACTAATATTTTATAATTACAATTCATACCATATTTTACTCCACTTTTACCATATCATATTATAATTGCATTAGCTACTTATTTACTTGGTTTAATAATTTATAATTATACTATATTATATAATACTATATTCATACCCACACTGTTCTCGATTATACCATTTGATATATTACTATTTCTATAACCCACTGTATTCACTGTGTCCCAAAACAACAAATAATTATTTTCAGCATTAGTGCTGTGCTACAAAATTAAAAATTTTTTGTAATCGTGTTAATGTGCCCGCGGAAACCTGGAAATCTCGTGTCCGACGCGTTTATAAATACCGAAAAACCTGTCGAAACAGTTGTAGTTCCCACTTATTTTTGTCATCGCGGAACGGGATTTGTGCACGAAACAGGCAACGCGGCCGTGTGTAGGAGCTGTTTTTTCACCGCGCTTTCACAAAAACTAACTGTGACGTCCCGGGCGTTTCGTTGTGTGCGTTGAGCGCGCGTAAGGAGAGCGGACACGCCGACAGAGGGGTTGACGTTAATAGTCGCGCGGGCCGAGCGGTAAGCGAGCGACGTTGAGGGTGCAACCGCGATGGCGTGCCGTCGATGAATCGCGGTACGAACACTTATGTTTGTGAAAATGGATATGAAGTGAGAAAGAAAAGGGAGAAGGTTAAGGTCTGCAAAATCGAGCCATTTTAAGTATTTGAATTTATGTATTTAATTAGTTTATATAATATTGTATTGATATTGATATATATATATTTTCTGTTGAAAGTTTTTAGGTGACAAAGAGAATTGAAGATTTGGCGCGCCCCGTGAAAAGCGAGCCGAGAGGATGGATATGTGCGTCCCGTGAAAAGCGCTACGGAAAGGATGGATATGTGCGCCCCGTGAAAAGCGCTACGGAGGGTGAGGGAGTTGCTGCGCCCTGTGAAAAGCGCGTTGCAGGATATCAGGTTGCGGTTGTTTATTACCAACTTATATATTTATATATATCTTGTAATAATGCATACTTTGAAATAAATGTACTTTATATGTTTCAGAAATTACAACTGATTATCTCGTTGACCGTGCGGAAAAGGATTTTTACAGAGGACATGAGAGTAAAAATTTCTGAATACTCACTGTGGTTGCAGATGAAGGTATATCCTTTTCAAAAGAAATTTGCAGAATGTATATATTTGATTGTTTTACAATTTACAACAGTAATATTAAATCTTGTTCAGAGAATTTACACTTAAGCGGCGACTTGTTATAATATACTATGCTGGTTATATCTATTGTTCACTATCTGACACTGGAATGAGATTGAGACTGAGACTGAGATATGACTGAGATCTGAGATTCTGATAATAATGGATAATATTGGTCTGACTGATATAATACTTGACTCTCAACTGGTATATTGATCTCAACTGGTATATGACTGTATTGAACTGAATTTTGATTGATACTGAGATTTCTCGCTTTCGACTGACTGACTGACTGACTGACTGACTGACTGAGATATCGAATGATAATGGATTGAGATTTTGATTGGTACTGAGATATTACTGATCTCGACTGGATTTAAACTGTGTTTCGACTGGATACTGAATGTAGACTGCGATATCGAATGATAATGGATCGTCTGATTATAGACCGAGACTGTATAATCGCTCTGATTATAGACCGAGACTGTATGTCGAGCTTTCGGGGTGTCGGTTAATATACCGTCGAGTGCTCGTTCCCTACCTTAAGTTGTCGGGTTCACGTGAGATAATACAATATGATCATGTGTTCGTAGAATCGCAAATAGTCGTACTCGAAGGTCGGTCTAAATTTAGCCTCGAACAATAAGGTCTATTGTTCGTCCTTACAATAGGATCATGAGTTCCGAGAGTTGTTTACGTGCCGCGTGCTTCCGCATTCCAAGTTGTTTTCGAACAGATTATCAGAATAATATTAAATTAAAGTATTATTAATTCTATTAAATTAGACAATTATAAAGTAGACTTAATCGTCTAATTTTTACAAAAATATTATTCTTAATATTATTCTTAATATTATTCTTAATGTTATTCTTAATATTATTTACAAAGATATTTATATACGTATGTACTGGTTTTGTTGCAGATTAACAATTGTTGCTGAGGACTAATCAATGTGGTTTGGACGTTGAATCTACTATGCAAGACAGGAGTTGAAAAAGAAGATTTGAGATAACATATATATATATATTACAAGTGGAGTGACGAGCTAAATATTTCTAAGTTATATAATTTTTATATCTATGTGTATTGTATTTTCATGTTTCAATAACGGTTTGTAATTAATAATAGAATTATCAATTCGGTTTTGCTATTAAATTTTCATATATACATAGAGAAAAATATTTCATTACCGTTTCATTTTTCCTCAACTCCTATTATTTAATGTTTAATATTAAACTTTTATTTTTCCGAGTCTAATAGAGATCAAATTGATTAGTTTTGCGTGCTTTCTTCTTAATTAGTCTAAGAAATTAATATAAATCGATTAGATATACAACATGTATATGTGTCACGTACGGCGCCTCCGCCTGACGCTAGTCACCGTCCGTGGACGGGAAAATTTTTCGCCTTTTCATCTCCGACTCTCCTCACCGTCGCTCGACGCTCCGAGGAAGGCACATTATTCAACAACGGCACCTGAAAACATTCGGACCGGATCGTTAAAACTAATCTTTAATTATAAAGAATTATTTAAAGTCTTACCTTCCTTTGTTAATTAATGACACGTAATCGTAGCCAGACAGTAGCCAGACCTCTCTTGCTATCGATTATGTTAGTCCTGAAAAAGAGAAAGAAAATATTAATTTATATTGTTTAATACTTACCTTTTTGCGTTGAAGTATCCGAATCTCAATCGCTGTACCTGAAACATAAAAAATAACATAGATATATATTTGAGAAAAAATTACAAGTAAATAAAATATTATATATAACTATTATACTCTCTAGAGATAAGTATAAAACAATAAGTTACTGTGCAAGTTATAGAATAGAATATACTAAGTAAAGAAAAGCGACAAGCCTAATAATCAACAAACATACATATACACATTTATACATTTATACATGCGTATATTATACAGTTCAGTATATATGCACATATATATATGTGTATGTATATACCCATGAGAAATCATTAGTATGTCAAATTGCAACCCAAATGAGAGTACAAGCTCATAGTGTAAAAATAGTGAGACACAAAGACTATGAAACAAGACACAAGTTTAATTAAATTATATTTAATATGAATTAAAATAATAACATTTAAAGAAACGTTAATTACATTGATAAAAATTGTTAAAAAAGGGATATGAACGCTATAGGCACTTTCGCGACACCCGGTATATACAATGCACTGCATCTGTATGCATTCAGATACAATATAAAACTATTCTAGGCCACTTTTATAATATCAATCGTCATCTAATTCATTAAAAACGGTAAAGTCTACGAACTACGAAATTCACTATATATACACTTTCAAATAATCAAAACTTTTATTTACATTGATTCAAACGAGCTCAAGTTAATATTTTATAATGATTTGAACATTTCCTTACAAGAAAATCGTGTATAAACAATAGTAAGAACTGTTGGAACAAAAATCAGCATACCTCCCACGTTCTCTCAAAAACTCAGTAAAATGACACATTTTTCACACATCTATATATATAAGTACTGTCTGTCTGTCTGTCTGTCTGTCTGTCTGACCGCGAACTCCTTCCACATTTGTGGACCGATTTTCTCGAAATTGGTACCAAAATTTTGCAAATTTTTCGGAGATGGCGACGTCGAGATCCTTTTTAGCTTTACACCCCCACCCACCCACGCAATCACGCATTTATTGATTTATTTCCACATTTATGGATCGATTCTCTCCAAATTGGTATCAAAATTTTGCAAATTTTTCGGAGATCGCTACGTCGTGGTTTTTTTTAGTTTTCCACCCCCACCCACTTACGCAATCACGCATTTATTGATTTATTTCCACATTTATGTATCGATTCTCTCGAAATTGGTATCAAAATTTTGCAAATTTTTCGGAGATCGCTACGTCGTGGTCTTTTTTAGTTTTACATTCCCACCCACGCACCCACCCACGCAATCACACATTTATTGACCACGCAATCACACATTTATGGACCGATTTTCTTGAAATTGGTACCAAAATTTTGCAAATTTTTCGGAGATAGCGACGTTTTTTAGTTTTACACCCCCACCCACGCACCCACCCACGCAATCACGCATTTATTGCCCTACTTCCACATTTATGGATCGATTTTCTCGAAATTGGTATCAAAATTTTGCAAATTTTTCGAGGATGGAGACGATGGTGGTTTTTTTAAGTATTACACCCCCACCAACCCACCAACCCACGCACCCACCCACGCAATCACGCATTTATGGACCGATTTACTCGAAATTGGTACTAAAATTTTGAAAATTTTTCAGGGATGGCTACTATGTGTTTGTTTTTTTAAGTTTTACAATCCCACCCACGCACCCACTCACGCATTTATGGACCGATTTTCTCGAAATTGATAACAAAATTTTGCAAATTTTTCGGAGATGGCTAATATGTAATTTCTTTTAAGTTTTCAATTCTCACCCACCCACCAACGCACTCACCCACGTACTCACACATTTATGGACCGATTTTCTCAAAATTGGTAACAAAATTTTGCAAATATTTCGGGGATGGCGATGTCGTGATTTTTTTTAGTTTTACACCCCCACTCACGTACCCACCCACGCAATCACAAATTTATTGACCAATTTTCTCGAAATTGGTATCAAAACACAGTTTATGTAATTTTTTTAATTTTTACAACCCTACCCACCCACCCCACGCAATTACACATTTATGAACTGATTTTTTAGAAATTGGTAATAAAACAACTATTATGTGGTTTTTTTAAGTTTTACACCCTTACCAACTCACCCACGCACCCACCCATGCACTCACACATTTATGGACTGATTTTCTCGAAATTGGTATTAAAATTGTGCAAATTTTTCGGGGATGGCTACTATGTGGTTTTTTTTGTTTTACACTTCCACCCACCCACCCACCAACGCACCCACACACGCACACACACGCATGCATACGCATGCACACAAACATACACAATTTTTCAAAAATCAACTTTTGGTTTTAGCGTTATTGGGTGAAAGCATTTATTTATTAATCGTCAAATTTAAAAAATCACCGTTTATGAGTAATAACATTTTTTGTTTCTTGACGTGAGTCATTTTAGAAATGATATTAAGTTGCTGGTTTCATATATTAAATGTCATCAGGAAGGAAATGAGTGAAATGGAAGAGAATGGTAATAAACAGAGTGAAATATACAAATTAAGAGAAATGGAAGAATATAGAAATGGTAATTAAAAATAATAATAAATTATTTAAAAGTAAACAAAATAATTAATTAGTTAATTTTTTTATTGCTATTAATATTTAAAAATTTCAGTGGTGGAAGATATATTAAATGTCATCATGAGTGAAATGGTCGAGCGTGATAATAGACAGAGTGAAATAGAAAAAATAAGAGAAATGGAAGAATATAGAAATAGTAATTAAAAACAATTAATTACTTAAAAGTAAAAAAAATTATTAATTATTAAATTTTTGTATAAGTTTCTTGAAACGTTTAACATTTTTTTGTTACTATTTATATTTAAAAAATTTCAGTGCTGGAAGATGGGTTGGATGATCTATTAGTAAATGCAGTAACAGAATATAAAAAGATGCAAGAAGAGTGGAAGGAAAAAGAGTGTAAGGAGGAATGTCAAAAGGAAGAAAACAAGAAAGAAAATAAAAAACGTAAAGATGATGATGACGATAGAAAGAACAAGAAGATCAAGAAAAAGAAATTATAAATTTGGTAAATTTGTTAATTAACATATATATTTATAAATATTTATTAAAATATAAATATTAAAAATATAAGCATTGTAAATTAAACAAATTTTTTTATAAAAATATTAACATTAATTTAAAAAATATAAACAATTAGTATTTGATGAGAGAAAGAAAGAGAGAGTAAGAAAAAAAGAGAAAATGAGGTTAGTAGAGAGAGAAAGAGGAGAGAGAGAAAGATGTCATTATAAAAAAGGTATTAATAAAAAATAACCTCGATTTCTGTCTCTTTCTCATATCCCTCTCTCTTTCTCATACACACACATACACACATCTCTCTCTCTCTCTGTCTCTCTCTCTCTCTCTTCCTCTCTTTCCCCTTTATCTTTCACACACAAGTATACACACAAATCTCTTTCCGTATCACTCTTAACCTGATTCTCTCTCTCTCTCTCTCTCTCTCTCTCTCTCCCTCCTTTTCCCTTTCTGTCTCTCTCTCACCCCTTTTCTCTCTTTTTCTATCTTTCACACACAAATCTCTTTCCGTAACTCTTTTAACCTGATTCTCTCTCTCTCTCTCTCTCTCTCTCTCTCCCCCTCCCTCCTCCTTTTCCCTTTCTGTCTCTCTCTCACCCCTTTTCTCTCTCTTTCTATCTTTCACACACAAATCTCTTTCCGTAACTTTTTTAACCTGATTCTCTCTCTCTCTCTCTCTCTCTCTCTCTTTCTTTTTCTCTCTCTCTCTCTCTCTCATAATAAAAATAACAATAAAAGATATGTCTTTTAAAGATGTTTTAATAAATGTTTATTCATATTCTAACAATTTACATAGCGATTATATATAGATAAATTCCAAGTATTTCTGTAAAATAAAAGTGTAAATAATTAAATAAGGTTAATAAAATTATATTGTATTTTTAAAATTATTTTATTGTATATTTATGATACTTACTACATATTAATAATAATTGTGTTTCCCCCACGTCCTCCACGTCCTCCTCCACTTCTTCCTCCACGTCCTCTGCGACCACCGCGTTCGCAATATCGCCCGCGTCCATTTTTTATCCAACGGGCAGTTTTGTGTTTAACTGTAACAAAAATAAAATTATTATATTTATATTATTCTATTATTATTATTTTATATTTAATAAGTTTAACTATTTATTTTTACACTTACATTGCTGCGGCTGATGCGGCTGCTCCTGCTGCGGCTGCTGCTGTAGCGGCTGCGGCTGCTCCTGCTGCGGCTGATGCTGGAGCGGTTGCTCATGCTGCGGCTGTTCTTGCTGCGGCTGCTGATGCTGCGGCTGCTCTTGCTGAGGCTGCTGCGGTTGCTCTTGCTGAGGCTGCTGCTTATTTATAGCTAAAGCCGCAATTAGTTGCTTCTTTATTTCGCGTAACTTGGCCTCGAGTTCATTTTCTGTATCAAGATCGTTATCAACCTAAAAAAATTTAATTATATTTTCTCTCTTTCTTCTGACCCTCTCTCTTTTTACCGTGTCTCTCTCTCTCTCTCTCTCTCTCTCTCTCTCTCTCTCCCTCGCCCTCTCTCTCTCTCTCCCCCTCTATCTTTCATACACAAATACACACACACAAATCTCTCTCTCTTTCTCTCTTAATCTCATTCTCTATCTTTCACTTTGTCTCTCGCTTTTTTCTTTCTTGAAAATTAAAATTTAATTACATCATATTACTTACATTATTTGAGTTGCACGCATTGTCGTTATCCTTTTTCGTCTCTTTAGACATTTTAACAAGAAGATTATTCGTCATTCAGAGATGTGCACGATGAGCTCCAAAAAACAGTTGAAGATGTGTTACGCGTATAATATGAATATTGCCGATAAAAATGTTACCATGTTAACGGAATAAATATGTTTAAATATTTGTAATAATTGTGTTAAATATTTGTAATTAATATTTTTACATTAATAATTACAATTTTATTAGATATTTCTTATATAAAAAAATTATTTCTCAGATATCCGAGATTCAATTGAATCATACAAAAAGGCTGCTGTGCGCCTGTAAAAAAAGGCTGCTGTGCGCCTGTAAGAAAAGGCTGCTGTGCGCTTTTAAAAAACGGCTGCTGTGCGCCGATACAGAGCTGCTGTGCGCCTGTAAAAAAGGCTGCTGTGCGCCTGTAAAAACGGTTGCTATCTGTCGATACAGATAGATCTATTAAGAAAATCGATCAATTAATGAATAATTAGTTTGCGAAGAAAAGATTTATTAAGAAAATCGATCAATTAATGAATAATTAGTTTGCGGTCAGACAGACAGATAAATAGAATATTTATATTAAACTTAGGATTGATCAATCAGTTATTTATTTATTATATATATATATACATACATGTAATCAAAAAATTATTATAAAACAAAAATTCTGATGTACTTCGAGCAATATTATTGTTTTATAACAAAAAATAATTTCTTTCTTAAATATACGGTACGACGAAAATAATTATGCCTCAAAAGAGAAAATACGGAAATTTGAATAAAGTGAGTCGCGAAGATAGGCGTTCACGACAAAGACGAAAAATTGAAAGTTTGGAGGAAAGGTCTCAACGACTCGAAGCTGATGCTCAGAGACATGCTCAGCAGAGGGCTGATGAAAATGATGAGGCAAGGATTAAACGACTTGAAGCTGATGCTCAGAGACATGCTCAGCAGAGGGCCGATGAAAATGACGACGCAATGATTAAACGACTCGAAGCTGATGCTCAGAGACATGCTCAGCAGAGGGCCGATGAAAATGACGACGCAAAAATTAAACGACTTGAAGCTGATGCTCAGAGACATGCTCAGCAGAGGGCCGATGAAAATGATGACGCAAAAATTAAACGACTTGAAGCTGATGCTCAGAGACATGCTCAGCAGAGGGTCGATGAAAATGACGACGCAAGGATTAAACGACTCGAAGCTGATGCCCAGAGACATGCTCAAGGAAGGCATCATGCCAGACAATTAAATAATCACATTGCGTTAATTGTCAAGGATCATGAAATAAATGTGTCAATTCATACACTTGGCCAAATGAATGTAGAATGCCAATTTTGCAAATCGTTAAACTTTGCATATGAAAAATCTAAAGATGGAAAATTTACATATTGTTGCCAAAAGGGCAAGCTTCAATTAAAGCCAATAAATTGTCCTGATTTTCTTAAAAAATTATATATGGGAAATGAGTTTGCATCAAAAAATTTCCTTGATAATATTCGTTCATATAATAGCGCTTTAGCTATGGCTTCCATGGGTGCCCCGGGCAATAAAAATCCATTGGATGTTGTGAACAATGCTCCTTATTGCTTGAAGATTCATGGGCAATATCATCATTTGACCTCGACAGCAATGCGCCCAGCGGATGGACAAGCTCCGCGCTTTGCGCAGCTTTACTTTTTAGATACAGAAGAAGCTATTAATCATAGAATGAATAATAAAGCCAATCAAGGCTGTGATCCAGCCCTAATGAAAGATTTGTCATGCTTTATGATCCAATGCAATGAATTTGCTAAGACTTTTAAAATGATGCGTCAAGTTGAACAAGATCTTAATCCGAGAGGCAATGAAGCCATAAATTTAATGTTGTCTTTTCGAAATGATCCTCAACACGATCAAAGAAGATACAATGCTCCACGAGCTAATGAAATAGCCGTGGTTTTTCAGAATGTTGATGGTGAGCCTCTATTTGAGAGAGACATTCGGATTTATAACAAAAATTCGAACGATGTTCAACAAATATCAATTCTGGACAAAAGATGTGACCCTATGTGTTATCCTTTGTTATATCCATATGGTAACGATGGATGGCATTCAGAACTGAAATCATATAATCCTAAATATCCAGGATTCAAAGTAACTTAAATGGATTATTATGCTCACCTGCTGGCACCAAGAGCTGAATTTAGTCAATTTAAAAAGGCAGGCAAGTTGAGATGTCAATTTATACTTGATGCTTATATGAAAACTGAAGCCAATAGGCTTAATTATATTAAATTAAATCAACCTCAATTAAGAGCAGAACTTTATTCGGGATTAATGGATCACCTAGATAATCGAGCACAAAATGAAGGAATTAAAGCTGGTATACCTGTAATATTACCATCTTTATTTATGGGCAGTCCAAGAAACATGCAAGAAAGGTACCAAGATGCCATGTCTTTGGTCAGAAAATTTGGTAAACCAGACATTTTTCTTACGATGACTTGTAATCCTCAATGCCCCGAAATTAAAGATAATCTTGATGGATGTTCAATAGAATTTCGATCTGATTTGGTCGCTAAAACATTTAACTTAGATGTCAAAGAGGTTTTAAAGGATCTAATCCAAAATAATATTTTTGGAAATATTATAGCTTATGCAGGTGTGATTGAGTTTCAAAAAAGAGGACTTCCACATTTGCATTTACTTGCAATGTTGAGTGATGAAGATAAGCCTCGACTTCAAGAAATCATTGACATGATGGTATGGGCTGAAATCCCTGACGAAGAAAGATATTCAGAACTTAATGTAAAAGTTTTGAAGCACATGATTCATGGTCCTTGTGGAGATCCCTCTCAGAGATATCCTTGCACTGGGGACGATGGAAAATGTTCAAAAGGTTTTCCAAAAGAGTTTCGTGAAGAAACTAATGCTAATGTGAATGGATATCCCATGTATCAACGAAGGAATTTTGCGAAAAAATACATCGTCAGAGGCAAAAAAGTTGATAATCGATGGGTAATACCATATTCACCATATTTAATTATGAAATATGATCGACATATCAATTTGGAAATATGTTTATCAGTGAAGAGCGTAAAATATTTATATAAATATATTCACAAAGGATTTGACTGTGCTGCAATTGAAGTGCAAGCACGAGATGGCACAAGGCTAATTAAAATAGATGAAGTTAACTCATTTCTTGATGCAAGATATGTTAGTGCTCCAGAAGCAATGTGGAGACTGAACGGATATGATCTGTTCATGAAGTCTCACACAGTAAAAAGACTGGTAGTTCATTTGCCTAATCGCCAAATGGTTTATTTCCGAGCGGGAAATGAAGAGCAAGCTGCTCAAAGAGAGCTCACTCGAGATATTACGCTGACTGCATGGTTCAAATTAAATCAATCTGATGAAAATGCGGTGAATTTTCTTTACACAGATATTCCTTATCATTATATTTATGATAAGAAAGAAACTAAGTGGAAGCCACGCAAAAAAGGTGGTGACAAAATAATTTCAAGACTCTATACAGTAAGCATAAAAGATATTGAGAGATTTTATCTCCGTCTTCTTCTACTCCATGTGGCTGGAGCTAAACGTTTTGAAGATTTGAGAACTGTAAATGGTGTTCTTTATGAGACGTTTAAGAATGCAGCAATTGCAAGAAATTTGGTAGAAGCTGATGATCTTTGGGAAAAAACTCTGGAGGACGCAACAGAATCAAATATGCCTGCACAACTTCGAGAACTATTTGCCTATATTTGCATCTTTGGAACTCCAATAGATGTACCAACTATTTGGAATAAATACAAGAATTTCATGATTGAGGACTTTGTACATAACAATGTTGTTAATCCTGAAAATATGGCTTTAAACCATATACAAGAAATTCTGATAAATAATAAAAGTAGCTGTGAGAACTTCCAATTGCCAAATCCAACTCCAGTAAATATTTACGTAACAGAGTATAATGTGGATGAAGAAAGAATCCGTGGTGATTATTTATTATCGACACTAAATGCTGAGCAAAAGCACGTGTACGATATAGTCATGCGAGCAATTCAAAATGAAAATGAACCTCAGCGGTTATTTTTTATTGACGGGTTTGCAGGAAGTGGTAAAACCTACCTGTTTAACATATTTTTGAGTGTTATTCGAGGAAGAAACGAAATAGTTCTTCCATGTGCCTCAACTGGAATTGCAGCCACACTTTTAAAAGGAGGAAGAACCTATCACTCTCTGTTCAAGCTTTCAATCCCAATTGATGATGGAGCTAAATCTAATATCAGAGGAAATTCTAAAGCTGCACGAGAACTGATCACTGCCAAACTAATCATATGGGATGAGGTGAGCATGACTGTTGGACATGCTTTAACAGCAGTTGATAAACTCTTCAGGGATTTGATGAAGAATCCTCGACCATTTGGAGGAAAAGTAATTTTATTTGCAGGAGATTTCAGACAAAATCTTCCCGTAGTGCCACATGCACAGAAAGCAGCCATAATTGAGTCGACTGTGAAATATAACCATATATGGAGGAATGTAACTCAGATAAAACTAAAGCAAAATATGAGAACTGGAGATGAAAAGGAATTTGCAAATTGGCTAATACAACTTGGAGATGATAAATTGTACAATACAGATGGACTAGATCTCGATACAATTAAAATACCTCAAGATTTTATATCAAAAGAATCAATTATTAGTGAGATTTTTGGTGATAGAATCACCAAGGAACAGATAAGAGAAAATCAAGATCGCGCGATCCTTTGTCCTAAGAATGAGGATACATTTAAAATTAATGACGAAATCTTTCGTCTAATGGAAGGAGAAGAAAAGGAATATCTCTCAATCGACTCTATTGTGAGTGATGATCCATAGGAGCAATTGAATTTTCCGACTGAGTTTTTAAACTCTGTGACACCTTCTGGGATGCCAGTTCATCAACTTAAAATAAAAGTTAATGCAACAATTATTCTATTAAGGAATCTAAATACTAAGAAAGGACTCTGCAATGGCACAAGATTTATTGTAACTGATTTGAAACCTAATCTTATTTATGCGGAGGTTCTAACTGGTCCTTCTCGAGGTCAGATTGTTTTCATTCCAAGAATCGATTTTCTACCAAATGATACGGAAATTCCATTCAAGCTTAAACGGAGACAGTTTCCTATTCGAGTGTCATTTGCTATGACAATCAATAAATCTCAAGGACAAACTTTACGAAAAGTTGGGATTTATCTGCCACATCCTGTATTTGCTCATGGTCAACTCTATGTAGCATTTTCTAAAGCAGCCAAAAGGGAAAATGTTAAAATTAAGATCGATGAAGTAAGCAATCAAGGGCATCTCATTAAAGATAATCCTAAATCTTTTACGAAAAATGTTGTATACAGAGAGGTTTTATAAATTGAAGAATTAGAAAATTGCATAAAAGCTAATAATATAGCGGGTCAGCGGTGGGTATTTCAGCCACAAAAAAAATTTTGTAAATAAATAATAGAAAATATAATAAATATTATATGCCAAGTAAAATATTTATGAGAAAGCTCTATTATATAAACTTCAGTTCGACATAATCTAAAATATTCTCTTAATTGCATATATATATATTTTTTAATTTTTCGTATCATATATCTATATATTTCATCTATCTAGTATATTTGTATATATATATATATATATATAATATATATATATATATATAAATATATATATACAAGAAAGCTTTGAGGCCCGCGCGAAGCGCGGGCCGAAAAGCTAGTATATATATATGTATATATATATTGAAATTAATATTTATACATTTTTGCTAAATACTAATGAAATTAGATATAAATATAAAAATATTAATATCGGTAAATTAAAAATCTAGTAAATAATTAATAAAATTTTTATGTCAAATAAGAAAAAGTAAATTTTATCATTTTTTTAATTAACTTTCTTTAACGGCAATATCTGAATGTGTGAATAACGACAGTGCTCAAAATGTAATATTCATCATCACACATTTTGCAATGCTATTACTAAATCCGCAAACTTCCGCAAAAGTGTTTTTATAAGAAAGCTAGAGCAACATCTATTTTAAAAATTTCTACAAGTTTTAAGACAGCAATATATAGTAGAAATTTTATAACTCTATGGAAAGTTGTCGAATGAAATATTTATATGACGTTAGATATAATACAATGTTTTCATATAATTGTTAATGTAATTAATTAAGTAACCTACGTACATTTTAAAGAACATTTTGACAAGTCTTTTAACTATAAATAATAGTATGAAATAATGTAAGTTCCTTATTAAACAAATATTTGAAAGTTTAACATATTTGAAAGCTGAAATAATGAGTTTAAAATAATTCACGTTTAACGCTGAGTAAAGGACACAATAAAATAATTTAAGACTTAAAAATTATATTAAATAATGCATTATACAATAGTAATAACAGTAAAATATTTTAAAACAGAAAATATATAATTTCATTTCTGCGACTTTTGCACGCGGATTTTTATTTCTGCCCCACTGTACACCCCCTTAAAGAAAAATGCCGTAAATAACGTTTTATTAAAGGATTTGTTCGTCGCGGTCTAGCCTTGCTCTTGGGTCTCTAAAAGAGTATACGATTGGTATATGTGCGGTTTCGAGATTGCGCGACCCGGAATCCGTTCAAGGAAAGTGTTCGGAGTGGGTGGTCCAGTGCAAGTGAATCGAGGTGACGACCGAAAAAATTCGAGACAGTTTTGAGACGGCGAAATATATTTACAATAGACTCACAGAAAAATATGTACAGTTATTCACAAAAGGAAAGGAACGAAACAGTGCAATTCGCGGAACACGGCCGTGCAACGAACGTGCGATAAAATCGCGATTAACTCGATGCGCAAAAGAAAATTAATCGGTTTTTCTATTTGCGTGAGCGATACGTTTTGTGCGACGAAGCGTGCGACAAAAGGCCCCGAGCCGTCTCGGACACGTCCTTTTATTACCCCCGACTTTCCAGAAGCTTCTGAACGGCAAATAAATTGTTTGTATATAGCAAAAGGTGACTGCGAATTTTCCGGAAAATCGGAGAGTCGCAACTATTTTTGTTGTTGCCGGAGGACGGTTGCCCCTTCGAAAATCCGGCAATCGATTGACTTTATCGAGTCTGGATCGATACGCGACGGGTGACGCGCTGCGCGGTGCACGGATTTCGGCGTGCGCGCGTCGGTGCTTTGCGCGTGCAGCGCGCAGGTAATTTCGATAATGGGTCAGTTCCGCAACATCCCGCCCGCCTCGTCGAGGTATGTTCGACGATGGAACATTGTGCTTGGTAGGATGGCGCGCAACGCGCATTGATCAGGATCGATGGTCGTTCGTTAATCTTGATTGCGGTGATCCTAGCTGTATGAGCACGTGCTTGATCAGCTGGAGTGACGGGCCCGCGCGGTCGGCAGTGAGTGATGTGAAGTGCTCCGAGGGAGAAGGCGAAGCGCGCGATCGGATAACGCAGACAGAGTGACGGCTCGCAGGACGCTCAAGTGAGTAATGCTATTAAATAATTTTACAATAAATATATACAATGTGGTAGAGATAGGAATTAATATGTACAAGTATACACGCGCGGGAGGTTAAGTCGCGTCGCGACTGCCTCTCCGCTTAGCGCTCACGCGGACGGCTTCGGCTGCTCGGCGTTCGCCGACGGCAGTGGGACAATCTTCACCACGGGCTTGATGATTTCGCCGCCGGAAGTTCGCACGTCCACGACGCGGATATGACTGTCCTCTCCGGGATGGAGCCGTATGATCTGGGCGAGCGGCCAGCAGCAAGGGGGCGTCGTCTCGGTTTTGACGAGACACAGCTGGCCATCCTTCAAGTTCCCGGGCGTGGTCCACCACTTCGGCCGGGGAGCGAGTTCCTGCAGGTATTCGCGAGACCATCGCTGCCACAGGTGATCTCGCATCTGTTGAAGAAGCTGCCATCGTCTCAGTCGATTCGCCCGGACATCGAGGAGCGACGGTTCGGGGAGGGCGTTGAGCGATCCCCCGATCAGGAAGTGACCAAGGGTCAGGGCGCTGAGGTCCTCCGGGTCATCGGAGAGGGCTTGCAGTGGGCGCGAGTTAAGACACAACTCAACCTCTGCGAGGAATGTCGCCATTTCTTCATACGTGAGCCGCGCCTCGCCGATGACTCGCCGCAGGTGGTGCTTCAGCGCCCTGACAGCTGCCTCCCAAAGCCCGCCGAAGTGCTGGGCCGCAGGCGGGTTGAACTTCCACTGTATTCCGTCGTCTGCCAGGTGGCCGATGATGTGGTGGAGGTCGCGGTTGGACGCCTGGAAGAGTTCCTTGAGCAGCCTGTCGGCGCCCACAAAATTAGTGCCGCAGTTGCTGTGGACGGTCTGACACAGTGCGACAAAGCGGCGGAAAGCGGCGAGGAACGCATTCGTAGAGTAGTCACTGACTACCTCAAGGTGGATGGCGCGGGAACTAAAACAGACAAAGACTGCCAAAAAAGCTTTGAAGGCCTTGTGCCCACGTCCCTTGAAGGTCCGGAGCCAGACGGGGCCGGCGAAGTCCACGCCGGTATGCAGAAATGGTCTGCTGGAGGTGACTCGCGCTCGCGGTAGGCTCCCCATCATCGGTTGAGGTGTAGCCGCCCGCCATCGGATGCACGGGAGGCAACGATGGATGTAGCAACGAACCAGCTGTCGACCGCGAGGGAGCCAATACCGTTGACGGATGGCCGCCAGGGTTGCCTGAGCCCCTCCATGGAGCGTCCGTAGGTGACAGGCATCAATTACCAGGTAGGTGAAATGAGACTCTGAGGGTAGGATTATCGGATGACGCTGGTCGTCGTTCAAGAGCGCGTGCTTAAGTTTCCCTCCGACTCGCAGGATCCCCTCGCCGTCTGCCACAGGAGTGAGCCCACGAAGAAGGCTCCGTCCGAAAATTGACCGGCCGGCTTGGACGTCCCTCAGCTCCTGGTGGAACGCCAGCGCTTGCACCACTCGAATCCACTGGTGAAGTGCCGCATCCAGCTTGTCCGGGCCCAGGGGTGACTGCTGCAGCGTGAAAGTCTCCTCGCAGTTGACGGAGCGTCGCTCTCGCCAGCGCCATATACACGCCGAGACTCGGAGGAGTCGGCGAAGGGACGAGAAGCGGGTAAGTTCTGCCGGCTCCCGTACGTCTAAGGCAGCGAGGCATCGGGTGGGTCGCTGCTCCGGGAGATCCTCGCGATCGAGCAGGCCGGGGTCCGTCGGCCAGGCGGTCTGATCTGCTAAGAAAAAACTGGGCCCTTGCCATCAGAGGGGGTGTTCCAGCAGCTCCCTCGGGGTTATTCCTCGGGAGGCGCAGTCCGCCGGGTTCTCTTTCCCTGGCACGTGACGCCATTGCGCATTGATGCTGACTCGCTAGATCTCGGCGACGCGGTTGGCCACAAAGGTAGTCCACTTCGCAGGATGACCTCTCACCCAGGCAAGAGCGACCGTGGAGTCCGTCCACTAGTAGACGCGGGATGCCGCCAAGCTCAATGTGGTCTGGACGTGCGCGGTTAGCTTGGCAAGTAAGGCCGCCGCGCAGAGCTCCAAGCAAGGAAGAGATACGCACTTCAGGAGGGCGACCTTCGTCTTTGCCATCACTAAGAAGATATGGGGCCGGCCGTCGGCTATCGTCCGTAGGTAGACCACGGCAGCGAATGCCCGCTCCGACGCATCGGAGAAGCCGTGGGTTTCGACGTCGTTCGCAGAGGCGTCGGACTGGAACCATCGAGGCACCCGGATCCATTCCAGCAGTGGGAGATCCTCCTCGAGGGTCGTCCATGCAGCTGCCTCCTCGTCGGCTAAGGGGGCGTTCCAGTCGAGCTGCTGTAACCAGGCTGTTTGGATGATTAGTTTTGCTCGTACAATGATAGGCGCCAACCAACCCAGGGGGTCAAACAGGCGGGCAGTTTGCGATAGCAACGAGCGCTTTGTGGGAGGCGCACCTTCGGACCGTCGCACCGTTAGCGAAAAGTCATCCGTCACTGGGCTCTAGCGCAGCCCCAGCACGGAGTGGTCGACGGAAGGTAGGAACGCGTCTGCGGAAGGCTGCAACCGGCTCTGGCGGGACGTCCTCTAGAAGGGCCTCATGATTGGCGGTCCACTTCTTCAGCGGGAAGCCGCCCGCCATGCAAAGAGATGACACCTGCGTCCGGAGATGACGGCTCGATTCCAAAGTGGAAGCGCAGGTAAGTACATCGTCCATATATACGTCGGCTCGGAGGGCCTCGGCTCCCAGCGGGAATCGGGCGCCCTCGTCGGTGGCCAACTGACGCATAATTCGCATAGCGAAATACGGTGCGCACGCTAGCCCGTACGTCACCGTGGTTAAATTATAATCCTGTACCTGCCCTTCTGTTCTCCAGATGACGCGCTGCAGGCCCTTGTCCTCCGGATGCACCAGGATCTGCCGATACATCTTCTCGACGTCGGCGACAAAGACATACCGGTGACGGCGCCAGCGCATTACGATGTCCGCGAGAGCCGGGAGGAGGTTGGGCCCGGTGCGCAGGGCGTCGTTCAGGGAAGTACCTGCGGCGGTGCGGGAGGACCCGTTGAATACGACGCGAATCTTCGCGTCGGGACCAGACCCTCGCAAAACCCCATGGTGCGGTAGGAAGCAGATGCAGCTGTCGGGTCCAACGGGGTCGCTCGGTACTGCTGCCATGTGACCAAGCGAAAGGTACTCGGCCATGAACCGACAGTACTTGTCCTTGAAGTCCGTGTCCCGCTCGAACCGGCGCTCCATGACTCCGAGCATACGGAGGGCGGCGCGGCGGGTGGAGGCGAGTTCCGGCAGCTTCGGCCGGACAGGCAGGCGGACTTGGTACCGTTCGTCGGTGAGGCGTCGATGCGTTCGGCTGAAGTGCTCCTCGCACTCCTGGTCGTCGGCGGAGAACGGCAAGGTTGCGCAAGGGGGCTCCTCCCACTCCCAAAAACGACGGACGGCGGTCGCGAGGTCTTCGCCGGGAGAGCACTGGAGCGAGGATATTGTGGTCGCGGCATGGCAACCTCCCACGGCTCCGAGAAGAATCCAACCTAAGCGTGTTCGTTGCGCAATCGGCTCCAGAGGGCCTCCCCGGCGAAGGTCTGGCAGCACGATTTCGGCATAAACATCCGCATCGATCAGCAGCTCCACTGGGTCGCGGCTACTGAACTCGGGATCCGCGAGTTTGAAGTCGAGCACGTGGGGCCACGAGCGAGCTCCGCTCTCTACGACTCCGTTGTACAACGTCAGGAGCGGCAAGACAAGCGACGACACGGTCAGTGAGAAGTCTTCAGAACGCGCGGAGAGTTTAATCGCGACTCGCTCCCGCGGGGAACCAGTTTGCACGCCGCCTACGCCGAAGATCGCGACGGAGGTGGGTGTTCGCGGCAGTCGGAATCGTTGGGCCAGCGATTCGGCAATTAAGGAGGCCTCCGAACCTGGGTCGATTAATGCGCGGACCACGTGACGAGCACCGATGCGATCCGTCACTAATACGTGGGCCGTCGCAAGCATCACCGAGGTAAACTCCGCGGACGCTTGGCCACGTGGACCGTCGGCGATGAACTGGATCCTGCGACCGGAATGGCGACGGCCGTCGAGGTTGAGAACGCCTCGTGCAGAGACGTGTGATGCCGACCTGAGCACTTGCTGCAGTTCTTGCTGGAGGGGCATTCACTGACGACGTGGCGGCCGAGGCAATTTCAGCACCGCTGGTGAGTATTGATTGTCTCGCGCCGTTCTTGAGCTGATTTTCTTTTGTATGCTTCGCAGAAGGCGAGGAAGTGCTTCTTCTTGCACAACGGACAGCTGCGACTCGAATCCGGTCCTCGGCTCCGGACGTGATTCGCCCGCGCGGCGCGGCTAGATTTTTCTGATTTTCCCGACGCTTCCCCGGTAACCGCTCGGAGCACCTCCTGGGTCATGAGCTGCTCCTGTAAGAACTTGCGGAGTTTTTCGTAAGATGGAGGTTCGGAGGTTTTTCCCAGCGAATTTTCCCTCGCAGCGCGTTTTGGCGTCGAGGAGCTCGACGACCAAATGGACGAAGAGGTCGGTGCAGTTGGAGATCGGACGCTCGATGCCCTCCAGCGCGCCGACGGTAGACATCACGCCGTGGAATATTCGGCGCAGATTGGCGACGGAGTCCGCCTTCACTTGCGGAAGCGCGGTGAAAGCTGCCAGGTACAATCGAACTAAAAGACGCTTATTTTTGAAGTGGTCTCGCAACGTTGCCCAGGCTCGCTCGAAATTATCTTTAGTCGAGGGTAAGTTGCGGATTAGTTGTTCCGCATTCCCCTTTACGCTTGTCTTGAAATAATGGATCTTCTCCACTTTAGACAAGAAGCTCTTGTCCACCACGATCGACAAGAACAAGTTGCGGAACGTGGGCCAGTCCTCGAATTTCCCGGAAAACTGCGGGAGCTGGATGCGAGGCAGGACGTTTCGCGACGACGCGGATTCCGTTCGCATCGATTTTTGCTCGACGTCGGCCGTCGGCTCAGCGAGTTCAGCGATGTTCGAGATCTACAAGCTTGGCTCGCTGCTCGAGATACGCCAGCTCGACGGTACTGACGAAATCGGAGGTAAGGTAATCGGTCTCCGCGATTCCTTTAGCGAATTCTAAGTGTAACTTTTCATGCTGCGCCTCAAACTTATGCCACTTACTGTCTAGGTTCGTCAGTGCAGATTGGACGAGGGCGACGGACAGCTTGGCGGCTCCAACCTTTCGAAGATTCTCGAACGACCGGGCGATGCGCCTGTGGAGTTCTCGCTGCGTAGCGATTAAAGCCTCTAATGTCTTTTTTTCAGGTACACTGGCACTCGGTTCGCTGGCTCACTTAACGTTCCACTCCACTAACTCACGAGAAGCGCGACAACCGCGGATGCCGGTTTCGAGGAAAAGATCCGGCTCGAAGGACCAAAAATGTGCGGTTTCGAGATTGCGCGATCCGGAATCCGTTCGAGGAAAGTGTTCGGAGTAGGTTGTCCAGTGCAAGTGAATCGAGGTGACGACCGAAAAGATTCGAGACAGTTTTGAGACGGCGAAATATATTTACAATAGACTCACAAAAAAATATGTACAGTTATTCACAAGAAGAAAGGAACGAAACAGTGCAATTCGCGGAACACGGCCGTGCAACGAACGGGCGATAGAATCGCGATTAACTCGGTGCGCGAAAGACTCGGCGAAAATTAATCGGTTTTTCTATTTGAGTGAGCGATACGTTTTGTGCGACAAAGCGTGCGACAAAAAGCCCCGAGCCGTCTCGGACACGTCCTTTTATTACCCCCGACTTTCCAGAAGCTTCTGAAAGGCAAATAAATTGTTTGTGTATAGCAAAAAGTGACTGCGAATCTTCCGGAAAGTCGGACGGTCGCAACTATTTTTGTTGTTGCCGGAGGGCGGTTGCCCGTTCGAAAATCCGGCAATCGATTGACTTTATCGAGTCTGGATCGATACGCGACGGGTGACGCGCTGCGCGGTGCACGGATTTTGGCGTGCGCGCGTCGGTGCTTTGCGCGTGCAGCGCGCAGGTAATTTCGATAATGGGTCAGTTCCGCAACAGTATAGCTTGCATTTGTGCTTCGGCTCTGTCTGAGTTTGAAGTATTAGGAGAAGTGGTTGCTGTTTCATTTGCATTACTCTGTTTTCGTTGCGCAGGTTGTTCGTTCGCTTGTTGTCTATTTGCGAAGAATAGTAAAAGATGCGTGAAAAAGCTCCATATTGCTCCCAATAAATGTATGCTACAGCCATATGCAGCGTGTAAAGCGTAACCATGTATTAATGTATCGAATATAATTTTTATTAATCGTAAAATAATGAAAATTTCGAAAACTCCGGCTGTCGGGGCTCCAAAAGTTGTGAAACCGTTCCATAGTTTGGTTATCGTATCTTCCTAAATTTTGTTCAACGCTTCTTCGTCTAGCATATACTGTAGCGACAGAGAATCTTTTGGTATGATCTGTCCTGTGAATCCGCGCGCTATTGTGTAAAGCACGGCGCTCCGTTCCGCGGGGAACATTATATGATCTCTAAGATCGTCCAAGTCCTGTTGCGTGTAAATTCCGCTTGTTGCGAGGGATTTGGGAGCAAAATATCTCCAGCTTAACCTTGTAAGTGGCTTGATTTCATGTGGTTGCGTTACTATGACCGATGCTGGGTTAAATTGTAACCATGTTTCTTCGACGTTGTATTGTATTGGTAGTAAGGGGTTACTATCTCTGAGTGTGCTGTGTTTTGTTAAGGTTCGACAGGAGTGACGGCCAGATTCCGAATTGATAATGGTGACCTCGCGCGGTGGCAATGCGAAACTCCGGTTTCAGGGTGTGACGTCCCGCCATTTTTTGAAACTTTATTTTTGCAAATAATCATATTTCGCTTTTATTTTCATAATATATCAATGCCCGTTGCTTTTATTTTTATAATTATTTAAATTTATAATAAAATTAATCTCTAGTGCATTTTATTGCTTACCGTTCTTATTGCATATGATTATTTAACTTAGGAATTTAAGATATAACGATCAGTTGCACAAAAAACTATAATTACCTAAAGTAACTAACATCCAGGGATCGGCAAAAAATTAAAAATAAATTAATATTACTTGATT
This sequence comes from Lasius platythorax, assembly GCA_963971435.1. Classification (NCBI taxonomy): domain Eukaryota; kingdom Metazoa; phylum Arthropoda; class Insecta; order Hymenoptera; family Formicidae; genus Lasius; species Lasius platythorax. The sequence goes on along the minus strand of OZ020540.1, from coordinate 8,883,701 downwards.
ATTTAATTAATTATTTATCAAAAAAAAATTTTTCTAATTAATTAATTAATCAGTAATCGAAATAAAAAATTTTTTTGATTACTCGATTAACCAGTAATCAAGGAGAAAAGTATTTGATTACTTTATTAATCAGTAATCGAAATAAAAAATTTTTTGATTACTCGATTAACCAGTAATCAAGGAGAAAAGTATTTGATTACTTTATTAATCAGTAATCGAAATAAAAAATTTTTTGATTACTCGATTAACCAGTAATCAAGGAGAAAAGTATTTGATTATTTTATTAATCACTAATCAGAGTATACAATTTTTTTGTTATTTAATTAACCAGTAATTATAATGAAAAATTTTTTGATTGCTTAAGTAATTAGTAATTATACTAAAAAATTTTTCAATTATGTAACTAAAGAATAATCAGATTGAATATTCTTCTAAATTACTCAATCAATCAGTACTTAAAGTGAACTAATTTTCAAATTGTATGCAAGTGTGACGTCCCGCCATTTTTTCGAACCCCTATTTTCAATAACAACTAAGCAACATTTTTACTTAGAAACTACTTAACAATTATGTAATCTATTCACGCTATTCTTAAATATTAATTATTCTTATTATTGCTTATCTATTATCAATTAGTTGTTATTCTTATCGCATACGCCTACTCTAACTTAAAAATTAAATATACTTTTAGTTATTAATTGGAAATCCAAGATTTCCCCATGACAAGACCAATAAGCGAGCTTTATTTTAAGAACTAGCGACGCGACCAATCGGGCGCAATCACTAGGCACGACTCTCGCGCGCATAACACTCTAGAACTAACTAGCGGTCAAATTATAGAACAAACCCGCGCGCGGACTCTAATCTTTTGCGAGTTTAGGACTTAAGTAATATTAAGTACTTCGACATAGAATTAAGGAGATATGCGTTATGCCTTTAGGAAATCATGAAAAATAATAACTTGTTGAAGCAATTCTTTTTATAAAATAAATAACTAATTGTTTCGACTCCATCCATGAGAGAAAAATTCAACTTTAAAATAAATAACTAAACAAGTAACGTAGTTGCATTATCAAAAACAAGTTATTATGAAAATGATTCCATGAATGAAAACATAATAATAAACTAATCTAAACCAATGTTCTAATATCTATAATAATCTATAGTTATTAGGAAACTTAGAACTATCAACCGAACTAACATAAAATTACAATTATTCCTTTAACAAATATACAAGTATATATATATTTTAAATTATGAAGTCATAACGATTTATTGGAAATAACCATCTCATAAACAATTAAAATAACTAAGAATGAATTTTGAAATCTATTTTTATGTTAAAGCTCTTCAATTAAGTAGTTAACTAATAGTTTCAATAAACTACAGTTACGACCTCATAAATAATCAGTTACTTATATAAAACGTTCTATTCTAGCTTGATAACTCGTTTAAATATTACGCACTAGTATGTTTATTTAAGACACCGAAACGCTTCGCTTGTGGAATCAAAATTCACCCGTAACAAATTGCAAATAACCTCATATACGTTACCGACTCTGTAACAATGACAAATATTGACATTTAACTCCTTTTAGATTTTTCCTCAACGACGAACTAACGACGTATTATTCGATTCCACGAACGCAAGTGTCGGCTATAAGTTAATTTAATTCTATTGTAACGTCTTGCCGCCACGCGCCGACCACCGTCTTATTTACATTAGCCCGGAAATTAGACAATAGTACCCGCGTAGAAACCTCCGTCGTACTGCCGATATCCGGTGGATGAAGTCATTCAGAGGGCATGCCGACAGGTGCTCTAATTAAAAGGACACCGTAGATGTAAGAAATGTAAAATTTATCTCCCCGAAAACACCCTGAATCGTTTCACACGACACCAATGTCCGATCTCAATACCTTTGTCTCGACAGTATATAAACCGAAAAATCCGAGCTCCTCGCGTCAGAAACAGATTACTTAGTGTCAGAAACAGATTATTTAGAGTCAGATATCTATCATTTTAGAGACAGATCATTTTCACTTAGAGTCAGACCATTTTCGTTCTGTCTTATTATCGCAATTCACTTGCTATCTCGCGTAGTACTTATAAAATTTCTGTATACTATATCGACACTCTCTCATTTTGTCGGTCGTGCGTTAGACCAAGATCAAGTGTACAATTTAGAAATAAAAGACATTTGTGCATATATCTGTGTATTTCAATCCGGCCTGAATCGTCCGTGACCGAGGTCCTCCAGGAGACGCAAAGGTTCGAAAATTGCACAGAAGACTTGGCTAAAACCTGAGATTCGTCGCAACGATACGGTAAGTAATCATAATCTTCCTCAAATATCAGAATATGCCGTATCTTTACGAAGATTAGGAAATCTATAAACGACTGACAACCTTCTCTGTTTCTCACCATCTCGCATTCCACATGTTTCCAGTGGCACCTTATATATCCTTTACATAATAAAAGGAAACCCCTGTCAAGCATTGGCATGCAGCTGACAGTCCACAGTCAGTCGATCTTTTAGAAATGATATAAAATTACCATACGACCCTCCTCGCATTCATAATAATAATATCGATACTAAACGATATAATTAGACTTGAGAATAGAATACATACTCCTGTTGTTATTCGGACGTCGTCCATCCCCTTATTTACCCAGACGCTGCGAGCACCCCCGCTGTGCCCGTGTGTCTTTCTTACCCTAATCCAAGACTCCTCTCGTTTTCGAGCACCCATAGATTGTGCACCGAACGACATTTTCCAAATCATCACCCTATATAATTCCTTCCGTCATCGAGCATTTTCGTGCCCTTGATCGACATTTCTCCTTATACCTTTACCCTCCCATAAAAAATCGACAACAGGAAGTAAAATAAATTTTAATATTATATTGAATACAATCATTCAACACTCTTTTAACTCGGACGTGGTCCAACCCTTTATCTACCTTGTCGTCGAGCATTTCAGTGCCCTGAGCGACACTCTATACCAAGATCCCGAGATTCCTTTCGTTTTCGAGCACCCATAGATTGTGCACCGAACGACAATTTCCAAATCATTACCCTATATATTTCCCTTCGTTTTCGAGCACCCAAAGATTGTGCACCGAACGGCAATTTCCTTGCACCTTAAACTTTCCCCTTGAATTAAGCTTAGGATAAAAATGGAATATATGAGTTTATTTAATATCGATATTATACTCCTTATAAAAAATTAATTGTTCCCCTCTCTCTTTTAAGCAAACAACATTTTTTCTTTTACGAAAATTAATAACTTATTCTCTCAAATAAGTTTCCTAATCTTTGACTCATTTCAACGGCATAAATCTGATATAAAATTAGATCTAAGTATATTGAATATCAAATAAGGTATATGAAATAATAACATAAAATATATATATATATATATATATATGTATGTATCATTCATTAATTCAATATACTATTTCTATATCATCGCATGATATTTCTTCTAATAAATTTGGTTGTCGCGATTAATTGTATAAAGTTCATATTAATTTTCCCGCGATTCTTGTAGATGTACAATCGACAATACAAAAAAACTCTTCGAGAGAAACGGAATCACAGAGCTGGAAGAAAGACGCGTGCCGACCGTGCAGCTTCCCATTTGCGTTGGCTTCACCGACGAGCTCTTAGATCAAAACTCAGAATCAAATCTATCGAAGATGTTTCTTTGTCCCCAGAAGCAATAGCACGCTTAAAATCATCAGCGACTAACATACTTCACTTCGACGCTTGCGCTAAAAAACCAGAAACCAAACATAGTATTAATTCTGAACCATCGCAACCATTATTAGTCGATCATATAACTCCCGGAACTTCCCAAGAAGTTATCAAAACCGAAACAATCATTAACCCGCCGACATTATGCAACTTTGCAGGCGTATTTATTAACTCCTCAGAATCATTCCCATCGTCAGATCAAAATACAATTTTCCCAAGGGAAAATGTAATTAATCACGAAGATTCTTTGCCTAGAGATTTAATATCTCAATTAAGAATTCAACTACCGGAAAACTATTTCGCTATTGATGATTATGCTAATTATTTGAATTATTAAGAAATCGCTGACTTCAAGTTATTATATGTACAATTGTATAACAATTATCAATGAATAAAATCTCTAAATTAATCATTTACGAATATATTGCGCTAATTCAAATGAAGCCTAGAATTACTGACGAAGAAGTTGACGCCATAAATTTTGTTCTAAATTTATTAATCAGATTACTTTCTGAGATTATTGACGATCAATTAGACATAGACGAGTTAATTTCTTTCTTAGAAAATATTGAACAACCTTAAAATATATGTATCCAAAATATACTTAAGTTATACTAAACCTCTTATACTCGATTATATTTAATCACATATAAAATATTGTCTTAAATTTAGTAAGTTACTAATATCACTATTCCGTACCATCTAGTTCACTTTCCCTAGATCCATAAGTCAAGTCCTAGCTCTCGGCGTCCCTAGGGTATAGCCGGTGCATGCAGGTTGCCCTATAAAAAATAGAGAGCTCTCTTTCTTTTTCTAACCTAGGAACAGAAGAAGAAAAGGTCACCCAGACGTGACATTAATAAAAATTTTTGGTGGCAGCGGTGGGATTGCCAAAAGGACTGACAAAGATCTTCTATTGTGAAACGAAGGTCTCGGAAATTTAATCCTTTTTTCTTTTAAATAAAAGTAACTTCACTAACAAATATAATTTGAGATCAACTGAGTTGTCGCTGACGAAGAGCGTAGCTACAACGATAACTGTCGCTGACGAGGAGTGTGGCAACAGTCTTATCTAGGTTGAATTTCAATTATATTTTAAATCGTTGAACAAGTAGCAATTGTAATTTGAGATTGACTCAGTTGTCGCTGACGAGGAGTGTAGCAACAACGATAACTGTCGCTGACGAGGAGTGTAGCAACAGTTGTTCCGAATCAATTTTCAAACGTATTTGCGAACGTTTAAGCGAATGATATTTCCTTTTAACTTGAAGTTTGGTTAAATTGTCGCTGACGAAGAGCGTAGCAACAATTAATCAGAATCAAATTTCAAGTATACATCTACATTAAATTTCGTAAATGCCAAAAAGAGGCGGACGTCGAGTCCAAATTAAAAGGACTAAATTTCAAATAAAAGAAGCACTTCTTTCCTCTCAAGATCCTCTTCCTTTCCTTATAAAATTACATAATTTAGAAAATAATTCGAACGAACCTAAACCTAATACTAAAGAAGATACTGACTATAAAACAACATCGATCGAGGTCGAACATAAATACTATAATTATAAATCAATCGATCGTAAGGATCCTCGTTACAAACATTATAAGATTCTCGAATTGTTTGGACCAGAAAAATTAGTCGAACAACCACACAAGTCAAATTCTTCAGAAACGAATTAAACTAATTAAATACCGATAAATACTTATATATATATATATATATATATATATATATATATATATATATCTTTACCAATCATATTTATTTACTTTTTCTTAAAGTACTCTAATTAATTCAACATGCCGAATACGCGATCACAAAGCTCTAAGGTTCCCTCCGAAACGGGCGAGAACTTAGCGCGCGCCGAATTTGAAGATCTTAATCAAATAATGACGGATAGAGAAGACACATTCAGAGAATATACAAGGACATTACAAGGAAAACGAGACGAATTAAGAACCCTACGACGAAGTATCGAACAAGGTGGAGATGCATCCGCTAACGATGATCAACTCGATTCTCTACTAAACATTTTACGCGAACAAGTTTCCGCCCTGAGCACTTTACCCGAACAAATAGAGAGATTAAACAGACGCATTAATGATATGCAATTTTCTAATCCAAACACTAACCAACAAACTACCCATCGTAATTCCGTTCAAGAGCCTCCCCGCAGAATTAGTCCTTTAGAATCTCCAATTCGCCTCAAGGACGTAGTCGATTCCATCCCGAAATATGACGGGCATAAAATGTCCGTCTTCCATTTCACCAAAACGTGTGAACGAGCCTTAGAATTAATTCCACAATATCAGGAGTATCATTTAGTACAACTAATAATCAATAAATTACAGGGACACGCTTACGCCGCAATAGAAGGGACGGAATATACTACCGTTTTCGAATTAACTCGACGATTAAAAAGAATTTTCGGTTCTAATAAATCCGTAGACCAATACCGCGGTGAACTAGCTAACATTTATATGAAACCCAACGAAAACATCTTCGATTATATCGAACGAGTAAAAGAATTACGCGCCGCGATAATTGACGGCGAAACTAATACTAGCGGGTATATCGACGAAATTACAAAAGATAATATCGAGCAGACGGTCATTATGAGTTTCGTTAATGGTCTTCCTTCTGATCTCTTAATTCGCGTTAAATTAGAACGAGCATACACGTTCGAAGACGCTTTTATAGCTGCCATACAACTTTCAAAAACTTTAGAAGCAGAAAACGCGCGCAAACGATCTACGCCGTCATACAAATCTAATACCCCTCCTCGCTCTGATTTTCCAAATAATCCTGGACCCTCTCGACCTTTCTCTAATTACACTAGCTATCCTCAACAATCTACTCAACCACAACCCTCCCGAAATACTGCTCCTTTTATAAAACCGCTTATCCCGGGAAGACCTGGACCTAATTACCCTACCGAAAAAATTTGCCGATACTGTAAAGCTCCCGGACATCTTATAAATGAATGCCGAAAACTCGCGTATAGACAATCGGTCGTAAATAATCCATCTACTTCGCAACCATTTAATAATAATAATAATAATAACGTTAATATTCCGGGAAACTCACACGGCGTTCCGGTAACCAACGGCGTCCGCCGGAACGACATTCAAACGGGGCGCCTACCCCTTCCCCAGAATGCGATAACAATAGCACTACCTCAAAGGCCGACCCCCGACCCTTCGAACGCGTCGGCAGAATAGAAGAAAAAACCCGAATCAGCCCATTACCTTCTATCACCCTTTCTTCACCAGATTTGAAAAAGACATGTTTCTTTATGGTTGACTCTGGTTCCGGTGTCAATTTAATAAAACAAAGCCTTATTAATGAAAACGTAGCTATAAATGTCGAAGACGCTTGGCCTCTTCAAGGCATATCCCCTGAACCAGTCGATACCCTGGGCACTGTTGTCTTGCAATTACTCTATGTGCCTACTCTCTTTCATGTAGTTTCCGATACCGTCAATTTCTTTCACGACGGAATCATAGGAAATAATTTTCTAAAGAAAAGAAAAGCCTGTATAAATTATAAAACCAGATGCTTACATTATGATAATGTTTGCATTCCCTTTTCAGAAGAAACTTATATTCATATCGGGAAACGATCTATCTCGCCCTTTTTCGTTAATATTATTAACTCAGAAAAACAGTACGGTTATATACCATTTTACATGTTGAGCAAAGATGTTTATTTCGGAGAAGCAATCGTCGCGAACATCGGCGGTAGAGCTTACTTGCCTATTATCAATACTACTGAGCATGAATATCGTGTAGTAATTCCTTCTATTGAATTACAAGATTTTGATTTTGCGGATACGATTAAAGGATCTACGATCCTTGGCGATGGCGTCGAAACCCGAGGGAATGAGACGACCGATAATTCTTACGTCGTAGACTATGACGAAGTTCTAGAATCTAATTCTTCCGAGGAAGATAATTTTGAAAATATCACTGCAACCTTAGGGCATCCGGTGATCGATAATAATTCGCTGAATTCTGAGAATAACTCAGCCTATATCGCCCCGACTCAAGGGACTCTAGCGATCTATAATTCTTCTAATTCTTCTATTGATAATCCAACATATGTTAATGAAATACGAAATACCGCGACCCCTGTAAATTTCTATGAAGAAGAAATTCCTTGCGATCGCTCATCTGCTATTACGCAGCTCTTACGACTAGAACATTTGAACTCTGAGGAGCTAGATAATGTTAAGTCATTAATTCTTAATCATTCAGATAGATTTCATCTCCCTGACGACAATCTCGGAGCTACTAATGCTACACAGCATTTTATACCTACTATTAATGAAATGCCTGTTCATACGAAACAGTATAGATATCCTCCCGTCCACAAGGACGAAATTAACAAACAAGTTAACGAATTATTATCTAATAATTTAATCGAATATTCTACTTCTCCTTATAATTCCCCCGTGTGGATTGTACCGAAAAAACCGGACTCTCAAGGTAATAAAAAATGGCGAATGGTCATCGATTACCGCAGTCTCAATGAAAAAACCATAGGAGATGCATATCCTCTCCCGAATATCACCGACATCCTCGATCAATTAGGATCTGCGAAATATTTTTCAGTTCTTGATTTAGCTTCCGGTTTCCATCAAATTCCTATGGCATCTAAAGACGCTCCGAAAACCGCATTTTCAACCCCGTACGGTCATTATCAGTTTAAAAGAATGCCATTCGGTTTAAAGAACGCCCCAGCAACTTTTCAAAGATTAATGGATAACGTTCTTTCCGGATTACAAGGTAACGAATTATTCGTGTACATGGATGATATAGTCATCTATGCTAGATCATTAAAAGAACATGAAATCAAATTCAATAAATTAATGCAGAGATTGAGAACTGCAAATTTAAAATTACAATCGGATAAATGTGAATTTTTACGCCACGAGGTAGCGTATCTCGGTCACATAATCGGAGCCGACGGAGTTAAACCAGATCCGAATAAAATTAAATCCATAACCGAATTTCCAAGGCCTAAAAACGTTAAGAATATTAAACAATTCTTAGGATTAGCCGGATATTACAGACGATTTATTCCACAATTTTCCAAAACCGCTAAACCGCTAACCGACTTGTTAAAGAAAAATAATACATTCGATTGGCAACAACGCCAAACCGAAGCATTTAACGTTTTGAGATTTTCCTTGTGTTCCGAACCGGTACTTCAATACCCCGATTTTTCTAAACCTTTTATTTTAACAACCGATGCATCCGGATATGCTATCGGAGGAGTACTCAGCCAAGGACAAATTGGGAAAGATTTACCTATAGCTTACACATCCCGTGTTTTAAATTCCGCCGAACAAAATTATTCTACTATCGAAAAGGAATGTTTAGCAATAGTTTATTGCACCAATCATTTCCGACCATATTTGTACGGTAGAATATTCACAATAATAACCGATCATAAACCTTTAGTTTGGCTCCATTCAATTAAAGATCCCTCTTCAAGATTGTGGAAATGGAAAACCAAATTAGCTGAATACGAATACGTAATACAATACAAAAAGGGAAGTTTGAATAATAATGCAGATGCTTTATCCAGGAATCCTCCTACAGACTACGTCTTACCTCTCACCTTTGCCGCCAACCGTGTCGGCGAATCATCAAACAACGCGACATCTCATTACGAATGCGAACCCAGTACATCCGCTCCTAATAATGATATAATAGATCCACCGACTGAATTTGTCCCGCCTAGTCCGCCTCCAGGAAGAACTAATGTAACTATAGAAGAATATTCTAGTGACGACGAATTTAACGATGACGATAGAACAAGTATAGATCTTGAAGAAATTAATAATCAATATGAAGAAATATTAGATCTCAACGAAGAACGCCGAAATACAGACCAGATTTTGATAACGGAAAGCCGCGATAGTTTATTAAAACAGTCTGATAATCATGTAATTTTTATTCACGTAAATGGAACTCCTTTCGATAATGGCGCTAAAGAATACCAAGAAGCTAATTTACTACCAAATTATGAAAATCTTACATTCGAAAGAGTAAACATAAAGACAATCAAGTCTAGAACTTTGATATCCATTCCCATAAGATTAAATAATCATTCGCGCTTAGAACCACAAACATTAAAAAATTGTATACGCTCTCTCTTAGACGCTTTAACAGAACTGGAATTAACCACTTTTAGCATCAGCAAAACCGATTACTTTGATGACTTACCATGGCAACATATAATAGGGCAAATCCACGAATATCTAAGAGAATTACCCATTTGTATTACCATCTGTAAAAATTTAGTTCAAACTCCTCCCGTCGAGAGACGTGAAGCTCTCATAATTGAAAATCATTCTTCAGCTCACGGAGGGCATAAAGGCGTCGCTAAAACATATAATCGACTAAGACCTCACTATTATTGGAACACCATGAAAAAAGATATACAAACCTTCATTCAAAAATGTCGCCAATGTCAGTTGAAAAAATTAACGCGAATAAAAACAAAACAACCCATGGTAATCACGGATACCCCCGGCGCTGCATTCGATAAAGTCTCTCTCGATATTGTAGGCCCCCTGCCGATCACCAATTCTGGAAATCAATATATATTAACCATGCAAGATCTATTAACTAAATATTCCGTAGCTGTTCCTTTAAGAGACGCTACTTCCTTATCCATAGCTAACGCACTCACTAACAATTTTATTTGCGTGTACGGTGCTCCTAAAGCCATCCTTACCGACCAAGGTACCAATTTTCTCTCCGCTTTAATTCGAATTTTAACTAAAAAATTCAATATTCAACATTTTAAAACTACCGCGTATCGCCCACAATCCAACGGTTCAATCGAAAGATCGCATCACGTACTAATCGAATATTTAAAAACTCAGGTTCTAAGAGAAAGAGATTGGGATAATCATATTAGCATGGCAATGTTTTCATATAATACCAGTGTTCACGAAGGTACGAAATTCCCGCCTTACGAACTAGTTTTCGGCCGAATAGCACGATTACCTTCCGCTCACATTCCAATAGACGAAAATTTAGAAACTACTTATGTAGATTATTTAACCGATTTATTTAACAAAATTAGAAACTTACAAGAAGAAGCGCACGAAAATCTTATAAGCTCCAAGGAAAGAAGCAAACATTATTACGATCGAAGAACCAACCCGCAAAATTTTCAAGTAGGAACATATGTGTTTTTATTAAAAGAACCCGCAAAAGGAAAGTTTTCGGATCAGTATACAGGTCCTCACGAAGTTATAGAAATTTTACCCCCGTGTAACGTCAAAATTTTAGTTAAAAACAAACCTCGAATTGTACACGTTAACAAACTAAAACTCGCCCACGTCGAGCCAGGATGAAAATAATATATATAATCTTTGGTTACAGATGTGTTGGCGTCGCCAACGAACTGTTATTCCAGGACATAAAGCATCATCACCATCTTTAATAGCATACCATCACTTACGCTTTGCTTCTTGTGCCAAGGTCCTGGGTTACTTTAAAGTGGACAATCACTCCATCATTTGCCAAAAATGCTATAGTAGATTATTATCTACCTATCACAAATCATATTACTTTCCTTTATATCAACATTTTGCTTCAGATAAATTACTACCAACTATTCTGTGCAAAATTTGTTCTAACTCTTTATTAACTTTGAGAACCTTACGCGAATGTAAAGATTGCAGTCGAGAACATCTGCAATTTTTAAAGAAAATCGAAAAGGGAGAAGAAAATGTTAACATTCACGGAAATCCCCCAATATTATACATTAACGGCGAACGAATAGATTTCTCTAACCATTAGTAAACAAAATGTGTATATCACAAAATTACAAATATAAAACACACCCATTGTTACGAATTTTTCCAAATTTATATGACATCAGGTGCCTGCTTACGCTAACTTACGAATCGGAGATCGAAGATTACAAAATTTGCATGAAATGTTACAGACAGAAAAGACCGGAAAATCTTATTCTAACAGCAGACCATTTACTTGCAGACGGCAATATGAAACCACGTAAATGTCAGGAATGTGACGCTGAATTAGTACGCATACGTTCTATTTTAAATTGCGACAAGTGTTTCACATCGTATGTACGATTCATGACCACTTTCAAGAAATATCATTCTAACGATATCGCGTTTCTCTTATTTGACGTTAATACACAAGATATTATCTATCTTTTTATTTACGAAGAAGATCCCGTAACGGAAGTTCAACCGGAACTTCTGTTTGAAGGAACAGAATCTTGATACTTGTAAAATATTACTACTCTAACTAATATTATCTTTTTTATTTTACTCCATTAGCTATACCTTAATACTTATCGATCATATTCCTCTACTCAACATATTAACGAAATACTATAATAAGCTATAATTCTAATAATTATTGTTAAAAGCTTTAACATACCTTAGCCCTTACGATATCATTCGCACACTAGCGTATCTGTCTATTAATATCCCATGATTTTAACTAATTATGTTATGCCATTTCATTAAGTATTTTAGAATTATATACTAATATTATTATTAGAAATTATAACGATAAAACGAGATGAGTTAACTAGTCACTCTCTCCTAAAAGAAAAAAAAACGAGAAAAAAAATATATATAGAAAAATTTATACATATACATAATAATAATTACAAGGATAGGAATTATTTTTAACTATAACTATATTATACTTAGGGTACAAATTTAGGCCATAACAAAATGAAAGGGAGAAAAACGAGACTATACCTAATATCATAATATTCTTACCTTCTCGCCCCTCTTCCCTTCCCTTTCTTTTCCCTGTTTCACTATCCCTAGCTCGTTGACAATTCTTCACGCTTACCTGTCACATTTCATGCCTATTCTCCAAACCACACGGTCAACGATGCAACTTTCCTTCGCCCGATACACCTTCTCACCAAGTATATGAGTAGACAATACGTCGATTTATACACATGTATATGTTAATGTCAGCCTAATGACAGACCGTGTTGAACAACAAAGAAATTGCTAAGCAAAACTCTAGTATTATACGCAACAATGATATAACAATAATAAATATAAGGTATCAGAATTGTCAATATTAATAATTATCCACAAATTATTAGATCTAGTAAATGTCGCAAGAAGATCAATTGTACATATCAGCGCGTATCTTACTGCTTTACGTTATTTAAAAAATATTAAGATCCATTATTTAAATTCAGCATGTTATCAATTGTATAGAGAAAACACACAAAAAAAAAAAAAAAAAAAAAAGAAAAAAAAAAACCTTTCGTAAATAAGTAAATTTTAATATAAATTAATCATTCAACGCTTTCGCTCGGACTCGCTCCGTCAGGATCAAGGCTCGTGAAAGAATTGGTGAGACAACAGACATGATGTTGAGTAAACCAAAACGTTTATTTTAAAATATGGTAGAGTGTATGTATGAGTATGAAGAGTGTTTACAATATGTGAACATGTGAATAGCGTTACAGGTATGTGTTTGGCCACGCGTGTAACACGTAAGTAACTTGCGAGCTGCGAATGTATGTGCAAACAATGCATATATTTTAACATTAATGTAACATTATACTAAAGAATAAGAAAATAGGGAACTAAAAGCTGTTTTGAGTAATACAAATTTATTGTTCCAAAACACAATACACAAAGATATAAAAAGGAAAGTTCGGGAATGAAGAATATAGATTGGCGCATCCGACTACCTGAAACGAAAAACCAGCATATTAGCGTTTAACGAAATTTTAATGTATTCCTTCCTTTTCCTTTTACTTACCAACTTTCTTCCTCCTCCTGTATCTCAAGATACGGCTCCAGACCAAATAATCGCCTCAAGTCAAAAATATCGTCGTAGTCATACGAATGAGTCTCAGCCCATTCCCTCGCCCATTTGGTATCACCCCATAATTCATCCAGGCATTTCCGTGCAAATCTCCTCTCCATTCTGACGAATTTCCTGTCTAGGATATTCACAAATCCCTGTATGCGCGCCTCGTACAACCACTAAACCAACAAAACCAATACATATATATACATTAATAATAATTTGAAAAAAAAAACACACATTTCTAAGATACACGTATACACACATATGTGAAAGAAGAAATATATAAAACATAGCAATCTTTACCCTTGATGGGAACAGCATAGTGATTGAACCGAGATTAAACGGAACTATTATTCTCCTCGGTGCACGTATAACAGTTGTTCGGATCATCCTAATTCCTTTTCTCTCCTTCTTTTGCACAAGAATGATTAGCTCCACTGGTGGTTTTATTAAGACTGTGAGAAGGGAAAATAGCAAGCTCAACAGGAGCTAAGGGAAGTGCCATGCTATTGCCCCTACTCTAGGAAGAAGGTGCGAAAACACCACGCCCTCCTAGATCGCACTCCTCGAACTCCTCCTACATAATGTCTCCTAGATCCACCGCCATAACGTTCATAAACCTTGCATCATAATACAATCACATAACTCATCAACAGCTATATTAATGTTATATAATATATTAATTATATCTATAGGTTTTATAAACTATCTCTTATAAGACGTAGGCTAACTTTTGTATTAACAAATGCAACATTATAATGCGATTTATTTCATATAAAATACGATCTGTGCAATCTATAAGTAGAGCCCATGTATATAGCTTATCACCTTTCACTACTATTGTTTAGTTATTATATAAGGCATTATTACAATAGTCATTAATTATATATGTATATATATATATATATATATATCTCTATGCCTGATTATCATAGAATAGTTGCAGAAAATATATCAATATGAATATATTCTCGAAAAAAAAAGAAGAAAAAAAAAACAGAAAAAAACTGCATGAACCAAATATTAAGATATATGTATATATAATAGAATATATTTACTTTTATTGTATAATTACAGAAATGCTAATATACTTCGCGATACTCATATTAGTAAGCCCAATCAGTGCCCTTATCGGATTCGATTGTGGTGGACGACACCTGAACATTACCTCTGTATCGTTGCTCGATGTTGGTGAATGCAATCTTAATTTCGGGAAACCTAACTCCAGCGAAGTTTACGTCCAACTTCTACAACTCTCAGACTATGATCATGCAGAAGTCATCCAGTGCAAAGTGGAAATATCGCGGTCGATTTATTACTGCGGAATGCATTCACACATCTCCGTAGTTCATAACGGAAAGGCGGATTACATCCATGAAACCGGATACACACGATGTTTGCGGATGTTTCAAGACGGCAGCTTCTCACTAGGAGCTGGCAACGTCATTCACGGCCTCAAAACTAACCAGACTTCGTTTCATAGCCTTACCTTGGCTGGCCGTATTAGCAATGACGGAAGTTGTAAAGGAACTCAATATTCTGATCCTTACGGCACCTGGGACGATGTCGTAGTTCAAGCTGTTGTTAAGATATCATTGAGACAATATCACGCTTCTGTACAATTAAACTCCGGAAAAATAATACTAAAATCCGGAACAGCTTGCGTGCTTAGCGACAGTTTCTGCCTCGATTCCAACGATGGATATACATACTGGAAACCAATACCAGCATCTTCCTGCAATTTTCATCAATACGACATCCTCTATGAAGGCCCAGCAACCAAAATTACAGACGATGTAACTAATCCATCGACTCCAACCGTCTACAGCCTAACAACTCAGGATATTACCTTCGCTCTCACTAAAACGAAAGAGCAACCTTTGTGCGGATACACCTTGCTTCGTACGGAACATCCCAAGCTCTTCATCCTTGAGACCAAGAAGGGAGACACCTTTGCTCACCGAGACGTCATCCCCGTGGACAACTTGGATATTTTCGCGTATATGAATTCTAAATTCGTATACGTTGAAAAACATATTAGACAGCAGATGACATCACTATACCATAACGTCGTGCAACAAAAATGCGACTTAGAAAGACAGGTAATTACTAATGCCTTGTCTTTCGCCACTCTCCAACCAGACGAATTCGCATACCGACTTATGAAAGGACCAGGTTACATGGCAGTCACAACTGGTGAAGTCACTCACATCGTTAAATGCATACCTGTGGACGTTACTATAAGAAAAACGAAGGATTGTTACTCAGAATTACCTGTGACAGTCCGCAACGCTTCCTTGTTCCTTACTCCCAGATCTCGAATAATCACCAAATTCGGGAATGAAAGGGAATGCAGCTACGAACTACCCACAATGTATCGCGTTGAAGACACTTGGATTCAGTTTGCACCTGATCCACAAGTAAGGCAACTACCTCCTCAACTATTACAACCAATGACAACATTATCCTGGGAATACCTGACGCCAGGACCTCTTGCTATCAGCGGAATATACTCTGAGCAAGACATACAGAAGCTGAGGGATCACATCATGTTCCCTGCGGAAAAACCAGCTCTCCTCAACACAATCGCTAGAGGACTCTCTGGTCATCCCGTCGACTCAGACGCAGTCTCCGTGTACAACCTGCTGGATGAAGCCTCTCTCAATAAAATAGCTGAGAATGCTGCTTCTCGAGTATGGAATGGATTTGTCAAATTCGGCTCCGCAACTGCTGGAGTATTTGGCATCCTGGTAATCGTCCGAATCATAAAACTTCTTGTCGACACGGCAATTCATGGATACGCCCTACATACCGCCTACGGATGGAGCATGCATTTGTTCGGAGCTATCTGGAGCTCTCTTACTCATCTGTTACTCCACCTTGCACATGGACCTGTCAACAAGAACAACAAGGACGAAGATGACAAATCATCATCATCATCATCATCATCATCACCCTCCGCACCAGAAGGACTACCTACATCACCTACATTACCTACATTACCTGCAAGACCACCAGCGACAAGCAGGTTTCCAGAACCAAACGAAAATGCTAGATCCAACATCGAACCAACAACCGTAGATATGACCCCTGATGTAAATAGATATCGAATTTTAAGAGACCGTTTAAGGGAACTCGAACAAATTCCTACGATGACATCGCAATTTGTTCTTAAATAAGGGGGGAGGTGTGACGTCCCGCCATTTTTTCGAACCCCTATTTTCAATAACAACTAAGCAACATTTTTACTTAGAAACTACTTAACAATTATGTAATCTATTCACGCTATTCTTAAATATTAATTATTCTTATTATTGCTTATCTATTATCAATTAGTTGTTATTCTTATCGCATACGCCTACTCTAACTTAAAAATTAAATATACTTTTAGTTATTAATTGGAAATCCAAGATTTCCCCATGACAAGACCAATAAGCGAGCTTTATTTTAAGAACTAGCGACGCGACCAATCGGGCGCAATCACTAGGCACGACTCTCGCGCGCATAACACTCTAGAACTAACTAGCGGTCAAATTATAGAACAAACCCGCGCGCGGACTCTAATCTTTTGCGAGTTTAGGACTTAAGTAATATTAAGTACTTCGACATAGAATTAAGGAGATATGCGTTATGCCTTTAGGAAATCATGAAAAATAATAACTTGTTGAAGCAATTCTTTTTATAAAATAAATAACTAATTGTTTCGACTCCATCCATGAGAGAAAAATTCAACTTTAAAATAAATAACTAAACAAGTAACGTAGTTGCATTATCAAAAACAAGTTATTATGAAAATGATTCCATGAATGAAAACATAATAATAAACTAATCTAAACCAATGTTCTAATATCTATAATAATCTATAGTTATTAGGAAACTTAGAACTATCAACCGAACTAACATAAAATTACAATTATTCCTTTAACAAATATACAAGTATATATATATTTTAAATTATGAAGTCATAACGATTTATTGGAAATAACCATCTCATAAACAATTAAAATAACTAAGAATGAATTTTGAAATCTATTTTTATGTTAAAGCTCTTCAATTAAGTAGTTAACTAATAGTTTCAATAAACTACAGTTACGACCTCATAAATAATCAGTTACTTATATAAAACGTTCTATTCTAGCTTGATAACTCGTTTAAATATTACGCACTAGTATGTTTATTTAAGACACCGAAACGCTTCGCTTGTGGAATCAAAATTCACCCGTAACAAATTGCAAATAACCTCATATACGTTACCGACTCTGTAACAATGACAAATATTGACATTTAACTCCTTTTAGATTTTTCCTCAACGACGAACTAACGACGTATTATTCGATTCCACGAACGCAAGTGTCGGCTATAAGTTAATTTAATTCTATTGTAACGTCTTGCCGCCACGCGCCGACCACCGTCTTATTTACATTAGCCCGGAAATTAGACAATAGTACCCGCGTAGAAACCTCCGTCGTACTGCCGATATCCGGTGGATGAAGTCATTCAGAGGGCATGCCGACAGGTGCTCTAATTAAAAGGACACCGTAGATGTAAGAAATGTAAAATTTATCTCCCCGAAAACACCCTGAATCGTTTCACACGACACCAATGTCCGATCTCAATACCTTTGTCTCGACAGTATATAAACCGAAAAATCCGAGCTCCTCGCGTCAGAAACAGATTACTTAGTGTCAGAAACAGATTATTTAGAGTCAGATATCTATCATTTTAGAGACAGATCATTTTCACTTAGAGTCAGACCATTTTCGTTCTGTCTTATTATCGCAATTCACTTGCTATCTCGCGTAGTACTTATAAAATTTCTGTATACTATATCGACACTCTCTCATTTTGTCGGTCGTGCGTTAGACCAAGATCAAGTGTACAATTTAGAAATAAAAGACATTTGTGCATATATCTGTGTATTTCAATCCGGCCTGAATCGTCCGTGACCGAGGTCCTCCAGGAGACGCAAAGGTTCGAAAATTGCACAGAAGACTTGGCTAAAACCTGAGATTCGTCGCAACGATACGGTAAGTAATCATAATCTTCCTCAAATATCAGAATATGCCGTATCTTTACGAAGATTAGGAAATCTATAAACGACTGACAACCTTCTCTTTTCCTGTGACACCTTATATATCCTTTACATAATAAAAAGAAACCCCTGTCAAGCATTGGCATGCAGCTGACAGTCCACAGTCAGTCGATCCTTTAGAAATGATATAAAATTATCATACGACCCTCCTCGCATTCATAATTATAATATCGATACTAAACGATATAATTAGATTTGAGAATAGAATACATACTCCTGTTGTTATTCGGACGTCGTCCATCCCCTTATTTACCCAGACGCTGCGAGCACCCCCGCTGTGCCCGTGTGTCGTTCTTACCCTAATCCAAGACTCCTCTCGTTTTCGAGCACCCATAGATTGTGCACCGAACGACATTTTCCAAATCATCACCCTATATAATTCCTTTTGTCATCGAGCATTTTCGTGCCCTTGATCGACATTTCTCCTTACACCTTTACCCTCCCATAAAAAATCGACAACAGGAAGTGAAATAAATCTTAATATTATATTGAATACAATCATTCAACACTCTTTTAACTCGGACGTGGTCCAACCCTTTATCTACCTTGTCGTCGAGCATTTCAGTGCCCTGAGCGACACTCTATACCAAGATCCCGAGATTCCTTTCGTTTTCGAGCACCCATAGATTGTGCACCGAACGACAATTTCCAAATCATTACCCTATATATTTCCCTTCGTTTTCGAGCACCCAAAGATTGTGCACCGAACGGCAATTTCCTTGCACCTTAAACTTTCCCCTTGAATTAAGCTTAGGATAAAAATGGGAATATATGAGTTATTTAATATCGATATTATACTCCTTATAAAAAATTAATTATTCCCCTCTCCTTTTTAAGCAAACAACATTTTTCTTTTACGAAAATTAATAACTTATTCTCTCAAATAAGTTTCCTAATCTTTGACTCATTTCAACGGCATAAATCTGATATAAAGTTAGATCTAAGTATATTGAATATCAA